>OY740776.1:46367118-46967118 GCA_963513935.1 Aphrophora alni | reverse complement strand
GTCCCTTTTATGACGATAGTACCTTCCAGAGCGATGGTCCCTTTTATGACGATAGTACCTTCCAGAGCGATGGTCCCTTTTATGACGATAGTACCTTCCAGAGCGATGGTCCCTTTCATGAAGGTAGTATCTCACAGGAAGGTGGTCGCTTTATGACGATAGTACCTCCCAGAGTGATGGTCCCTTTTATGACGATAGTACCTTCCAGAGCGATGGTCCCTTTCATGAAGGTAGTATCTTTCAGGACGATGGTCACTTTTATGACGGTAGTACCTTCCAGAACGATGGTCCCTTTCATGAAGGTAGTATCTCACAGGAAGGTGGTCGCTTTATGACGATAGTACCTCCCAGAGTGATGGTCCCTTTTATGACGATAGTACCTTCCAGAGCGATGGTCCCTTTCATGAAGGTAGTACCTTCCATAGCGATGGTCACTTTTATGACGGTAGTACCTTCCAGAACGATGGTCCCTTTCATGAAGGTAGTATCTCACAGGAAGGTGGTCGCTTTATGACGATAGTACCTCCCAGAGTGATGGTCCCTTTTATGACGATAGTACCTTCCAGAGCGATGGTCCCTTTCATGAAGGTAGTATCTTTCAGGACGATGGTCACTTTTATGACGGTAGTACCTTCCAGAACGATGGTCCCTTTCATGAAGGTAGTATCTCACAGGAAGGTGGTCGCTTTATGACGATAGTACCTCCCAGAGTGATGGTCCCTTTTATGACGATAGTACCTTCCAGAGCGATGGTCCCTTTTATGACGATAGTACCTTCCAGAGCGATGGTCCCTTTTATGACGATAGTACCTTCCAGAGCGATGGTCCCTTTCATGAAGGTAGTATCTCACAGGAAGGTGGTCGCTTTATGACGATAGTACCTCCCAGAGTGATGGTCCCTTTTATGACGATAGTACCTTCCAGAGCGATGGTCCCTTTCATGAAGGTAGTATCTTTCAGGACGATGGTCACTTTTATGACGGTAGTACCTTCCAGAACGATGGTCCCTTTCATGAAGGTAGTATCTCACAGGAAGGTGGTCGCTTTATGACGATAGTACCTCCCAGAGTGATGGTCCCTTTTATGACGATAGTACCTTCCAGAGCGATGGTCCCTTTTATGACGATAGTACCTTCCAGAGCGATGGTCCCTTTTATGACGATAGTACCTTCCAGAGCGATGGTCCCTTTCATGAAGGTAGTATCTCACAGGAAGGTGGTCGCTTTATGACGATAGTACCTCCCAGAGTGATGGTCCCTTTTATGACGATAGTACCTTCCAGAGCGATGGTCCCTTTTATGACGATAGTACCTCCCAGAGTGATGGTCCCTTTTATGACGATAGTACCTTCCAGAGCGATGGTCCCTTTCATGAAGGTAGTATCTTTCAGGACGATGGTCACTTTTATGACGATAGTACCTTCCAGAGCGATGGTCCCTTTTATGACGATAGTACCTTCCAGAGCGATGGTCCCTTTCATGAAGGTAGTATCTCACAGGAAGGTGGTCGCTTTATGACGATAGTACCTCCCAGAGTGATGGTCCCTTTTATGACGATAGTACCTTCCAGAGTGATGGTCCCTTTTATGAAGGTAGTATCTCACAGGAAGGTGGTCGCTTTATGACGATAGTACCTTCCAGAACGATGGTCCCTTTCATGAAGGTAGTATCTCACAGGAAGGTGGTCGCTTTATGACGATAGTACCTCAAGAGTGATGGTCCCTTTTATGACGATAGTACCTTCCAGAGCGATGGTCCCTTTTATGACGATAGTACCTTCCAGAGCGATGGTCCCTTTTATGACGATAGTACCTTCCAGAGCGATGGTCCCTTTCATGAAGGTAGTATCTCACAGGAAGGTGGTCGCTTTATGACGATAGTACCTCCCAGAGTGATGGTCCCTTTTATGACGATAGTACCTTCCAGAGCGATGGTCCCTTTCATGAAGGTAGTATCTTTCAGGACGATGGTCACTTTTATGACGGTAGTACCTTCCAGAACGATGGTCCCTTTCATGAAGGTAGTATCTCACAGGAAGGTGGTCGCTTTATGACGATAGTACCTCCCAGAGTGATGGTCCCTTTTATGACGATAGTACCTTCCAGAGCGATGGTCCCTTTTATGACGATAGTACCTTCCAGAGCGATGGTCCCTTTTATGACGATAGTACCTTCCAGAACGATGGTCCCTTTCATGAAGGTAGTATCTTTCAGGACGATGGTCACTTTTATGACGGTAGTACCTTCCAGAACGATGGTCCCTTTCATGAAGGTAGTATCTTTCAGGACGATGGTCACTTTTATGACGGTAGTACCTTCCAGAACGATGGTCCCTTTCATGAAGGTAGTATCTTTCAGGACGATGGTCACTTTTATGACGATAGTACCTTCCAGAGCGATGGTCCCTTTCATTAAGGTAGTATCTTTCAGGACGATGGTCACTTTTATGACGGTAGTACCTTCCAGAACGATGGTCCCTTTCATGAAGGTAGTATCTCACAGGAAGGTGGTCGCTTTATGACGATAGTACCTCCCAGAGTGATGGTCCCTTTTATGACGATAGTACCTTCCAGAACGATGGTCCCTTTCATGAAGGTAGTATCTCACAGGAAGGTGGTCGCTTTATGACGATAGTACCTCCCAGAGTGATGGTCACTTTTATGACGGTAGTACCTTCCAGAACGATGGTCCCTTTCATGAAGGTAGTATCTTTCAGGACGATGGTCCCTTTTATGACGATAGTACCTTCCAGAGCGATGGTCCCTTTCATGAAGGTAGTATCTTTCAGGACGATGGTCACTTTTATGACGGTAGTACCTTCCAGAACGATGGTCCCTTTCATGAAGGTAGTATCTCACAGGAAGGTGGTCGCTTTATGACGATAGTACCTCCCAGAGTGATGGTCCCTTTTATGACGATAGTACCTTCCAGAGCGATGGTCCCTTTTATGACGATAGTACCTCCCAGAGTGATGGTCCCTTTTATGACGATAGTACCTTCCAGAGCGATGGTCCCTTTCATGAAGGTAGTATCTTTCAGGACGATGGTCACTTTTATGACGATAGTACCTTCCAGAACGATGGTCCCTTTCATGAAGGTAGTATCTCACAGGAAGGTGGTCGCTTTATGACGATAGTACCTTCCAGAGCGATGGTCCCTTTTATGACGATAGTACCTTCCAGAGCGATGGTCCCTTTCATGAAGGTAGTATCTCACAGGAAGGTGGTCGCTTTATGACGATAGTACCTCCCAGAGTGATGGTCCCTTTTATGACGATAGTACCTTCCAGAGCGATGGTCCCTTTTATGACGATAGTACCTTCCAGAGCGATGGTCCCTTTTATGACGATAGTACCTTCCAGAGCGATGGTCCCTTTTATGACGATAGTACCTTCCAGAGCGATGGTCCCTTTCATGAAGGTAGTATCTCACAGGAAGGTGGTCGCTTTATGACGATAGTACCTTCCAGAGCGATGGTCCCTTTTATGACGATAGTACCTTCCAGAGCGATGGTCCCTTTTATGACGATAGTACCTTCCAGAGCGATGGTCCCTTTTATGACGATAGTACCTTCCAGAGCGATGGTCCCTTTCATGAAGGTAGTATCTCACAGGAAGGTGGTCGCTTTATGACGATAGTACCTCCCAGAGTGATGGTCCCTTTTATGACGATAGTACCTTCCAGAGCGATGGTCCCTTTTATGACGATAGTACCTTCCAGAGCGATGGTCCCTTTTATGACGATAGTACCTTCCAGAGCGATGGTCCCTTTTATGACGATAGTACCTTCCAGAGCGATGGTCCCTTTCATGAAGGTAGTATCTCACAGGAAGGTGGTCGCTTTATGACGATAGTACCTTCCAGAGCGATGGTCCCTTTTATGACGATAGTACCTTCCAGAGCGATGGTCCCTTTTATGACGATAGTACCTTCCAGAGCGATGGTCCCTTTTATGACGATAGTACCTTCCAGAGCGATGGTCCCTTTCATGAAGGTAGTATCTCACAGGAAGGTGGTCGCTTTATGACGATAGTACCTCCCAGAGTGATGGTCCCTTTTATGACGATAGTACCTTCCAGAGCGATGGTCCCTTTTATGACGATAGTACCTTCCAGAGCGATGGTCCCTTTTATGACGATAGTACCTTCCAGAGCGATGGTCCCTTTTATGACGATAGTACCTTCCAGAGCGATGGTCCCTTTCATGAAGGTAGTATCTCACAGGAAGGTGGTCGCTTTATGACGATAGTACCTTCCAGAGCGATGGTCCCTTTTATGACGATAGTACCTTCCAGAGCGATGGTCCCTTTTATGACGATAGTACCTTCCAGAGCGATGGTCCCTTTTATGACGATAGTACCTTCCAGAGCGATGGTCCCTTTCATGAAGGTAGTATCTCACAGGAAGGTGGTCGCTTTTATGACGATAGTACCTTCCAGAGCGATGGTCCCTTTTATGACGATAGTACCTTCCAGAGCGATGGTCCCTTTTATGACGATAGTACCTTCCAGAGCGATGGTCCCTTTTATGACGATAGTACCTTCCAGAGCGATGGTCCCTTTCATGAAGGTAGTATCTCACAGGAAGGTGGTCGCTTTATGACGATAGTACCTCCCAGAGTGATGGTCCCTTTTATGACGATAGTACCTTCCAGAGTGATGGTCCCTTTTATGAAGGTAGTATCTCACAGGAAGGTGGTCGCTTTATGACGATAGTACCTTCCAGAACGATGGTCCCTTTCATGAAGGTAGTATCTCACAGGAAGGTGGTCGCTTTATGACGATAGTACCTCCCAGAGTGATGGTCCCTTTTATGACGATAGTTCCTTCCAGAGCGATGGTCCCTTTTATGACGATAGTACCTTCCAGAGCGATGGTCCCTTTTATGACGATAGTACCTTCCAGAGCGATGGTCCCTTTCATGAAGGTAGTATCTCACAGGAAGGTGGTCGCTTTATGACGATAGTACCTCCCAGAGTGATGGTCCCTTTTATGACGATAGTACCTTCCAGAGCGATGGTCCCTTTCATGAAGGTAGTATCTTTCAGGACGATGGTCACTTTTATGACGGTAGTACCTTCCAGAACGATGGTCCCTTTCATGAAGGTAGTATCTCACAGGAAGGTGGTCGCTTTATGACGATAGTACCTCCCAGAGTGATGGTCCCTTTTATGACGATAGTACCTTCCAGAGCGATGGTCCCTTTTATGACGATAGTACCTTCCAGAGCGATGGTCCCTTTTATGACGATAGTACCTTCCAGAACGATGGTCCCTTTCATGAAGGTAGTATCTTTCAGGACGATGGTCACTTTTATGACGGTAGTACCTTCCAGAACGATGGTCCCTTTCATGAAGGTAGTATCTTTCAGGACGATGGTCACTTTTATGACGGTAGTACCTTCCAGAACGATGGTCCCTTTCATGAAGGTAGTATCTTTCAGGACGATGGTCACTTTTATGACGATAGTACCTTCCAGAGCGATGGTCCCTTTCATGAAGGTAGTATCTTTCAGGACGATGGTCACTTTTATGACGGTAGTACCTTCCAGAACGATGGTCCCTTTCATGAAGGTAGTATCTCACAGGAAGGTGGTCGCTTTATGACGATAGTACCTCCCAGAGTGATGGTCCCTTTTATGACGATAGTACCTTCCAGAACGATGGTCCCTTTCATGAAGGTAGTATCTCACAGGAAGGTGGTCGCTTTATGACGATAGTACCTCCCAGAGTGATGGTCACTTTTATGACGGTAGTACCTTCCAGAACGATGGTCCCTTTCATGAAGGTAGTATCTTTCAGGACGATGGTCCCTTTTATGACGATAGTACCTTCCAGAGCGATGGTCCCTTTCATGAAGGTAGTATCTTTCAGGACGATGGTTACTTTTATGACGGTAGTACCTTCCAGAACGATGGTCCCTTTCATGAAGGTAGTATCTCACAGGAAGGTGGTCGCTTTATGACGATAGTACCTCCCAGAGTGATGGTCCCTTTTATGACGATAGTACCTTCCAGAGCGATGGTCCCTTTTATGACGATAGTACCTCCCAGAGTGATGGTCCCTTTTATGACGATAGTACCTTCCAGAGCGATGGTCCCTTTCATGAAGGTAGTATCTTTCAGGACGATGGTCACTTTTATGACGATAGTACCTTCCAGAACGATGGTCCCTTTCATGAAGGTAGTATCTCACAGGAAGGTGGTCGCTTTATGACGATAGTACCTTCCAGAGCGATGGTCCCTTTTATGACGATAGTACCTTCCAGAGCGATGGTCCCTTTCATGAAGGTAGTATCTCACAGGAAGGTGGTCGCTTTATGACGATAGTACCTCCCAGAGTGATGGTCCCTTTTATGACGATAGTACCTTCCAGAGCGATGGTCCCTTTTATGACGATAGTACCTTCCAGAGCGATGGTCCCTTTTATGACGATAGTACCTTCCAGAGCGATGGTCCCTTTTATGACGATAGTACCTTCCAGAGCGATGGTCCCTTTCATGAAGGTAGTATCTCACAGGAAGGTGGTCGCTTTATGACGATAGTACCTTCCAGAGCGATGGTCCCTTTTATGACGATAGTACCTTCCAGAGCGATGGTCCCTTTTATGACGATAGTACCTTCCAGAGCGATGGTCCCTTTTATGACGATAGTACCTTCCAGAGCGATGGTCCCTTTCATGAAGGTAGTATCTCACAGGAAGGTGGTCGCTTTATGACGATAGTACCTCCCAGAGTGATGGTCCCTTTTATGACGATAGTACCTTCCAGAGCGATGGTCCCTTTTATGACGATAGTACCTTCCAGAGCGATGGTCCCTTTCATGAAGGTAGTATCTCACAGGAAGGTGGTTGCTTTATGACGATAGTACCTTCCAGAGCGATGGTCCCTTTTATGACGATAGTACCTTCCAGAGCGATGGTCCCTTTTATGACGATAGTACCTTCCAGAGCGATGGTCCCTTTCATGAAGGTAGTATCTCACAGGAAGGTGGTCGCTTTATGACGATAGTACCTCCCAGAGTGATGGTCCCTTTTATGACGATAGTACCTTCCAGAGCGATGGTCCCTTTTATGACGATAGTACCTTCCAGAGCGATGGTCCCTTTTATGACGATAGTACCTTCCAGAGCGATGGTCCCTTTTATGACGATAGTACCTTCCAGAGCGATGGTCCCTTTCATGAAGGTAGTATCTCACAGGAAGGTGGTCGCTTTATGACGATAGTACCTTCCAGAGCGATGGTCCCTTTTATGACGATAGTACCTTCCAGAGCGATGGTCCCTTTTATGACGATAGTACCTTCCAGAGCGATGGTCCCTTTTATGACGATAGTACCTTCCAGAGCGATGGTCCCTTTCATGAAGGTAGTATCTCACAGGAAGGTGGTCGCTTTTATGACGATAGTACCTTCCAGAGCGATGGTCCCTTTTATGACGATAGTACCTTCCAGAGCGATGGTCCCTTTTATGACGATAGTACCTTCCAGAGCGATGGTCCCTTTTATGACGATAGTACCTTCCAGAGCGATGGTCCCTTTCATGAAGGTAGTATCTCACAGGAAGGTGGTCGCTTTATGACGATAGTACCTCCCAGAGTGATGGTCCCTTTTATGACGATAGTACCTTCCAGAGCGATGGTCCCTTTCATGAAGGTAGTATCTTTCAGGACGATGGTCACTTTTATGACGGTAGTACCTTCCAGAACGATGGTCCCTTTCATGAAGGTAGTATCTTTTAGGACGATGGTCACTTTTATGACGATAGTACCTCCCAGAGTGATGGTCACTTTTATGACGGTAGTACCTTCCAGAACGATGGTCCCTTTCATGAAGGTAGTATCTTTTAGGACGATGGTCACTTTTATGACGATAGTACCTCCCAGAGTGATGGTCACTTTTATGAAGGTAGTATCTTCCAGAGCGATGGTCCCTTTCATGAAGGTAGTATCTTTTAGGACGATGGTCACTTTTATGACGATAGTACCTCCCAGAGTGATGGTCACTTTTATGAAAGTAGTATCTTTCAGGTCGATGGTCGCTTTATGGCGATAGTATCTTCCAGAGCGATGGTCCCTTTTATGAAGGTAGTATCTTTCAGGAAGATGGTCCCTTTGATGAAGGTAGTATCTTTCAGGTTGATGGTCGTTTTATGGCGATAGTATCTTCCAGAGCGATGGTCCCTTTTATGAAGGTTGTATCTTTCAGGAAGATGGTCCCTTTGATGAAGGTAGTATCTTTCAGGTTGATGGTCGCTTTATGGCGATAGTACCTTCCAGAGTGATGGTCCCTTTCATGAAGGTAGTATCTTCCAGAGCGATGGTCTCTTTGATGAAGGTAGTATCTTCTAGAGCGATGGTCTCTTTGATGAAGGTAGTATCTGTCAGGTCGATGGTCACTTTTATGACGATAGTACCTTCCAGAGTGATGGTCCCTTTCATGAAGGTAGTATCTTCCAGAGCGATGGTCTCTTTGATGAAGGTAGTATCTTTCAGGTCGATGGTCACTTTTATGAAGGTAGTATCTTTCAGGTCGATGGTCACTTTTATGACGATAGTACCTTCCAGAGTGATGGTCCCTTTTATGAAGGTAGTATCTTCCAGAGCGATGGTCTCTTTGATGAAGGTAGTATCTTTCAGGTCGATGGTTACTTTTATGACGGTAGTACCTTCCAGAGTGAGAACCCTTTTATGAAGGTAGTATCTTCCAGAGCGATGGTCTCTTTGATGAAGGTAGTATCTTTCAGGTCGATGGTCACTTTTATGACGGTAGTACCTTCCAGAACGATGGTCCGTTTCACGAAGGTAGTATCTCCCAGAGCGATGGCCGCTTTATGACGATAGTACCTCCCAGAGTGATGGTCACTTTTATGACGATAGTACCTCCCAGAGTGATGGTCACTTTTATGAGGGTAGCATCTTCCAAAGCGATGGTCCCTTTGATGAAGGTAGGATCTTTCAGGATGATGGTCGCTTTATGGCGATAGTCCCTTCCAGAGCGATGGTCCGTTTCATGAAGGTGGTATCTTTCAGGAAGATGTTCGCTTTATGGCGATAGTACCTTCCAGAGCGAAGGTCACATTTATGACGGTAGCATCTTCCAGAGCGATGGTCCCTTTCATGAAGGTAGGATCTTTCAGGACAATGAACCTTTACGTGACGGTAGCACCTTCCAGAAATATGGTCTATTTCAGGTTGTTAGCACCTTGCGGGGGCGATTTTCCCTTTCGGGACGTTAGTCCCTTCTAGGGCGATGGTCCCTTTTTGTATGTTAACATCTTCCAGGTCGGTGGTCCCTCCATTATATGATGTTAATTAATCTCTTGATAGAGGTTTCGTAAAGCAAGACATGAATCCAGGTTAATTGTATTAACTCAAAGCCGGACTTGTTGTACTCATGTGTTCAATAATTACCAGCAAGACGCAGGAAAATATAATGAACGTAGTGTTTAGTTTCAGCTGGAATTGCCTTCGTTTTGTGGTTTTTATACGCCCGCATCGTCTTCTCGCACCTGATACGTTGTTGTTAGTAATATTGACAAAGTGAAGGATTCGATTTCACTTGTTTAATTTTTAAAATAACCTGAGATATTTTTTACAAAAATTTATTTATTAAAATCCCAATTACAGAAAAAAAAATACTTATAGCATAAAAAATTGAAAATCAATTTATAAAGTATTCTTTGTAAAAATGAAAATTTTACACAGCACAAGCAGTTTGAAAAAATCAACACAACTATTTTGATCCAGTATAGCCACTACTAATTAGCCAAAGAAAACGTATTATCTCCAAAAATGTTGGTTTTTCGGTTATCATGAAATTTTTTTTAAAAAACCAGCCACGAATCTGTTATAAAAAAAATGTAATTTTAAAAATTTTCTTAAGTCTGTATTATTAATTATTTCACAGTAAAGTAATGAAATAAGTGACAAAATGAATCTGAAAACATGTTCAATGTTTTAGCAAACTTGAAACATACCTTGCAGTCTTACCATTGCTTTATTTAGAGTCTATAAATACTCCCAGAAATAATAATTATTAAAGGTATATCTGGCATTATCGACTATTAAAGGTTTTAAACAACTATCGATATAATCAACAAACAGACTATACAGAGTGTTTCAATGCTCCTGTTGGATATTTGAGGGGAAACCAAACAGACTGTCTCTGACAATTATTGTTCTAAAGTGTTTTGTTGTTAAAATTTTAATTTATTTCGACGAGATTTGTACATAATAGTGAACTTACTTTTCATAACTCATAGATATCGTTTTCATTACAATTATTTATGAAAGCTCTGATTTTGAATATTTCTATAAAATATACAAAGTTCCACTGATAAAACTTTCTAATAGTTTAAATTGAAAAAACTTTACAGAATTTGGAAGATAAACAACCCCACTGCAACCTTGTGAAACGATTTGTCATTAATACAGATGTCATTTTAAAACAGTGGATTTTGTACATTATAACCAACAAACAAAAAATATACAAAATGTATTTAATAGTAATTAAAAACTAATTGAACATATTATATTGAACTATAAATAGTTATTCGTGAATTGATGGATTTTTAGTTTTAGGTTGTGCTTGTTATTTTTCCAATCAAAACGCATTGGTCAATTTTAAACAGACAGCAAAAAAATAAAACGAGTTAAATTATGTAAAATATTTTTGAAATTTTCAGTTTGACGTAATGTTTTCAAGTAATTATCAAACAAAGCGCGCGAGAGACATGTTGGTAGTTCAACTCTATCTTCAGATTATTTAATTGTTAAATGAATGCATTAATTTGGTTTATTTATATATTTTGTTATTGTAACATTATGTGTATATTTGTAAGTAAGGTAAAAACAAAAATAGTAGATACAGAAAAGTTGTTTATTGCAAAAAATCTGCAAAGTTTAAACTATTTTTCTGCACAGCTCCCGCCATTTTGTAGGCAACGTTGCCGCCAGTGGCAACTTGTTCTTTGAACTCGTCATATAATAACAATTAACAAGTGAGTGCCCTTAATTAATGGTAAAGGTGAATGACGTCAACGTAAAAACAAACAGACCTACAGACGATACTTCGGTCAACAAACAGAGTAATTGAAATTGAATTCTAAAAAGCTTTGTACAAAACGTACAAATAGTACATGAAATGACTTTTAAAAATTCATTAGTTTGTGAAATAAAACTGCAATGAAATAGACATAACTTTTCCTCATCCACCACCTTAATAAAATTACGCGCCAAAAAGAGAATAAAATTCTTCTATAATAGAATGTTTTCAAAAAACTTAAGTCTAATGTGAAAGGTATATAAATAAAATGCAATCCCTGTAATACGTATGTGTTAGCTTAGGCCGCCATTTTGAAATTTTTTTCCCATTTTAAAACCATTTTACTATACCACATATACTAGGTGAAGGGTCAAAATACCTATGTCGATTTGTTCACTGATGTATAGGCTACGTTTTGTTGTCCATTGAGTCCAAAAGAGAGCTTTTTGGTCTGAAGTCTATCTAATGGATAAATCGTATTGGTTTCCAATATGACGATTTATTTAGTACAACTGTTATGAAAGACGTAATTTCTCAAAACCGGCTATATCGATTTCATTCAAATTATAGTATGAGCTAAACTTACAGAAACTATTATGGCTAAACAATAATTAATTGGGGGGAAAACGAAAATAAAACTTAACCGCTGTCACTAAAAAGCTAAATTAACAAACGAAAGCCGGCCTTGAGGCTGTTAAAAATATTTAATTTCTCAAAAACTGCTGTACCAATTTTAGTGAAATGTAAAGATTAATCACGCAAACATGTAAGTAAAAAAATGATTACTTTCCAGGAATAATTGGTAAAATTGAAGAGAAAAAAAAAAAGCCATGGTGGTGTTTTAATGAAATACGACTTATGATGAAGATGTGTTTATCTTAAAAGTGAAACAAAGCTTAGGTCTTATTTAAACTTCAGGATATCATTTTTTGCGTAAAATAAGTAAAAAAGTTTGTATGAACATATGTCCTAAAGTGCTTATTTTTCCGCCTGCCAGCCATTTTTTTAAAATAAATTAAATATGAGTCCAAATTCGGTATATACCATTTTTGTGTAACATTTTATCAATGTACCAAAAATCAGGAATTTGTTTTGCATGCTTTCAAAATGGTGGCCGTTTAAAATTTGTAATGTTGAACATTTATCAAAAACCATTGACTTTACAAAACATTTTAAACGCATACCATTTTGAAAATGCGCAAAACATAGTCCTGATTTTTGGTACATTTATAAAATGTAACACAAAAAAAAGGTATATACCAAATTTGGAGTATTTAATTTATTTTCAAAAAATTATTTTATTATTTTTTTTTGGTGACAAACACAAAATAGCGTAAAATAGTGATTGACCCTGATGTTGATGTAATATCTAAGAAACAAGATCCACCATTCAAATCACTATTTGACACTCTAAACGTCATAATACATTCTCGCATTACGCACGCCAGTAAAGAGCGGTTGTCTTTACGACACACTGCACAGTATTGGGACAAAACAGATGGGGTACATTTCAAAAACAAATTTATTAAAAAAGCATTAATAAATTAGTAAATTATTGGAAATCGAAAAGAATTGGGATTACACAAATCAGTCGAAATTCAACAAACTGAATAGGGGTTGATTTCATTGATTTGCGTGGGTAGGGGGGAGGGTCTTTGTGTGTTGCACTCCTTGTCAGAATGTATTGTGTGTTTTGACATTCACTCAGGCCATTTGTATTACGACCATAGCCTAACAATAATAGTATTCTACTTTCATAGATACTAGAAGTTCGTTGGTTCTGGGCCTTTATGTTGTTTGTTATAACTCAAAATTTGGGATAGCTAAGATTAGAAACAAAACTAAATTCCTATTTTCTCAAAATCAGCTCTATTTATTTCGTTTAATTTTGACTGAAGTTGGAAAATTAATGACTCTGCAGCCTAAACATGTGAACAGATTTTAATCAAATTTGGGTTTGCAGACATATTTTGGGTATATTTCAGGACGTTAATAATAATTCTCTGATAACTCTAAATTAGGGGAGTGTTGTTGTAACAAAAAATAATAAGATTTTCTCATGTAAGGTTGTTTCTAAGGACCCAAACAAAACTAAATGGTCTATCTAAAGAAGCTGGCTTGTGAGATGTTTATAGGGCTGTTATAAAAGACGCCTTAAAGTCCTGACTTCTTTCAAATTTAAACCCGAATGTAAAATTGACAACTATTGAACTGACATTTCAACTGATGAATCATTTTGGTGCGATTTTATCTGGTTTTGAGGATGAGTAGTACAATTTTCTGAGCATTGTTTTTGCAACATTTATTCTTAAGAACAGGAATGATTAGAGAATAATAAATAGCTCTCTGATAAATTTAACTACTGTACCTAACCTATTGCGCTCTTCTTTGTTTCGAACTTTATGTTATATAAGTAACAATTTAATTTCATTAAGTGTTATTGCTATAAAAGTGTCTTTACAGTAACGTAATCTAGTCTGCAACTTAACAACACTTGATGCAATATAAAGAAGTCAAAGTACAAGGGTATAAAAAGTCCTGAAGAGTTAAACTTTAATGACTAATAAATTTGAATTGGTTATTACGCTGTAATGTTGGATTTTTGAAGTCGTGTACCCCCCCCCACCCTCGTTGGTTAAGGAGAAAAAACCACCCGGTCATCATCGTTTTATAAAAGAGAGAATAAAAAAGCATACAATAATCAGCCCTCGAATAGCTTGAGGGTGTATTTATGAAACAGAAATAAATTGGACAAGAGCCAACCACTTCATCCCTTGATGTAGACTAGTGGATAATGTATTTTTTTAAGTGGGGTTTAGTGAAAGCTTATTTGAAAAGTCGCTTAACAGAAACCGCTCGCCAAAAAACGATCATTCGCCTCGGAAAAGAGTCGTCAGCCTCTTTTAAACTGACGGTGTCTTCCTGGGACGTCCGTCCCTTTGGCAACGTTGGTCCTTTCAGGGATGCTAGTCCCTTAACCTCTTCTTGAACATCACCCTCTTGTCCCTATGTTTTTATCTGAGACGTTACCCTTTATATGACGGTGATCACTACTAAGATGTTGACCCACTTTTTAGTGACGATTGTTCCTTCCTGAATGTTAGCTCCTTACAGGGCGGTGGACCCTACAAGGGTAATAAAGAACAGTAAAAAAAAAAAAAAAACCGTAGCTTATATGAACACCCTTAATACTTTATCATTGAATTATCATAAAATAAACAACACACAAACTTTCTCAAACACCTATCCTTAACTATTTTATTAATATACGGTTTAACATTTGTCATGATTTGTGTATATAAAAATGAATACCCGACGTTTTGAGATAATAAATCAACTACCTACATCAAGTGATAACCTAACCTATTTCCCTATACTCCACCGACTACATTTCTCTCCATTTTTGACTAGCTATAAATGTAACATTCCATAAAACTCGGTTAAATCATCTTTACGAATATAAGGGTTTGGTTTACATGCCGTAAATCTTCAAGTTAGTGCGTCTTTATAACGGCGTTAGGTATGCAATATCAACATCGTGTATCCATATTGCCTACTCAACCCCGTTCTTGGGACTTGCTCGTAGACTGTGCAATGATTATGAAATATTTCTTTATTTGAATATCAAAGTATGCTCATTCACTTTCTCACTGAGCACATCTAGGTTATCGCCAAATCGCTATTCAAACATTAACTTATTTCGGAAATTCAAAATTCTCTTACAATGATTCCCAAGTTTTCAACTCTTGAATACAGAATGATTTCAAACTACGTTTCAAAACTACAGGATACGGATGCTTGGATCAAAAACAAATTTAAAAGTTCCTACGAACATGCTTATTATTCCGTTTGTCCGCGCCATTTTGTGTTTTTCACAAAAAAAATTAGCCTATATTTTTGGAAATAAATTAGATACCAAATCCAAATTTGGAATACACATTTTGACGTGACCTTTTTGTCAATGTACCAAAAACAAGGACCTTTTTCTGCACGTTTTCAAAATGGCGGCAGTTTAAAATTTTAATGTTGAAAACATCTAAGACCAATAACATTACAAATCCTTTTAAATAGCCGCCATTTTGGAAATATACAAAACTATGTCTTGAATGTTGGTACAATGATAAAAGGTCACATGAAAAATATTCCAAACTTGAACTCCGTAACCTAAATATAATGTTTTTCTAGAAAACACAAAATGGCAGACAGACATGAAAATGAGTATTTTAGAACATATGTTCATAGGAAAGTTGTACTTATCCTGAAATTTTGAGCGTAGTTTGGAAACGCCCTGTATAACATGATAAATAAAACCGTTCCTCGGCAATATATTTTGTTTTGGTTTCACCTTGTCACATATTCTTAGTATAGAGAGAAACTTATGTGATGTGTAAAAAAATACATTTCGACAACAAACTTGAATTCCTTTTTGGGTTTCCCCGAATCGAATAAAATGGTTTTTGGAATAAATTTTCTCTGTGCGTTGTATATGCAGAAGTCTACAACCTAAAACCTAATTTTGTACAAATTTAGTATGGAGTATGTTTTCAGCCATTCTTTTGTTACGGACGTGACAGTTACATGCATTACAACTTGGAAAAAAAGAAAAGTTAATTTTATTTTGTAAATTGTTAATGCTCAACTGGTAGGTAATTTTTTATACTATTTTTGCACTAAATTTGAAAATGATCATATTATTGGTTTTTATGTATAATAGTTCAACTAATTTGGAGTTACGGACGTGACTTGAAAAGCACTTAAAAGTCTTCTGACATACTG
The DNA here is from genome assembly GCA_963513935.1 of Aphrophora alni. Lineage (NCBI taxonomy): Eukaryota > Metazoa > Arthropoda > Insecta > Hemiptera > Aphrophoridae > Aphrophora > Aphrophora alni. The sequence goes on along the minus strand of OY740776.1, from coordinate 46,951,308 downwards.
TTACAATTGTTAAAAAGTCAGTTAATTTCTTGGGAAATTTATGAATTAAATTTTTGTCAGCTTATCTTAAGATAAATACCTTCTTAGAAACATTAGTGTTCAATCTTAAAATCCTGTAATATTTCAATTAAAAAATTGATAAAACGTTACGGACGTGACACTGGTTTCTTACGGACGCGACAATAAACTCAACAGTCTGTTAAAAGTACTTTATTTTACATTAAAAAGTTTTCAGTGCTCTTCTTACATTCTTTTTAGTTAAAGTAAGACTTATTTGATCTATAAAAGAACATAAACAAACTTAATTACATCTTAAATATGTGTTTGAATCAGGAGGAATTATTGTGAAATTGTTAGGAAAATGTAATCATTATTAATGAAACAGTTATCATGTTTGTAAGCCACAATAACTTGTTCATAAAGTTTCACTGATATTCTTGGTAATTTACTGACAATTAGTCACTGATAAAAAGTGACTAGATGGTATACCAACTTCAGAGATGAAAATATCCACAAAATAAAGAATTCTGCTACAAGATATTGGTTGGTAATATTAAGTTAAGGTAATTTTAAGGCTTTAATAAACTTTTTACTGAGAAATTCAGAAAATAATTTTTTTAGTGTTAGGTGTGTGTTTGTAAAGAATGGCTGTTTTGGTTATATTTTGGGATCGTTATCTCGACAACTCAATCTTTTGGGGAAATCCCATAAAAAAAACTAAAAAAACGCTTTTCTCAAAATCGACTCTAACGATTTCGATAAAGTTTTGGCAAAGTGTAACCTCTAAAGATTCAAACAAACTTTAGTGATATCATCTCTCCAAACATGCCAGTTCGTCGGAACAAAAATTCTTAAAGTTTGAAAGAATTATATTTATACAATAAAAATGCACGTTTTTCTTGGGATTCAATCTTTCTACGTCTAGAAATTATCAACTGCCTGTTCAACTACATTTTTGCCCTTTACTATTACACCGAAAAAATCTCAAATCATTCTTCGTTTTAAAATTTAATTAATAATATCTTCTGTATTTAAAAGTCAATTTAAAAAAAAATAACAAACGACAAACCACTAAACTACAGTTTCACAACTTTCTTAAATATCTCATTACAAATTATGATTTGGTAACACTGATGTCTAGATCTGCATAAGGATCCGTGTATACTGCGAGTTGTCACCCACATCTTGTAAGGGTGTCGCATGACAGTAATAAAAGTGTTGTTGCTTACCACTGTCTTAATTTACCCCCAGAACTTACTGCCTTCGAAACTATTGCATCAAATTACCGTGGAGGTAATGTTTGAACGCATCTTATAAAATATTGATCAGATGTTATTTTCGAAACTTTGGGTCATATGATTCACCATATGGTTCAAGAGGGAATGTCAATTACTACTGATAGATTTAGAAGTTCTAAACATAACTGAATAAAAGGTGCAAACATATTGCACAAACTTTCACTTTCACAATCAAAATACTAACCGTAACAAAAATATTAGTAACCAAAAATGTTATTTCGGTAGTTGTCAGTAAAAAAGTAAAAATCTACTACCTTAGATTTTGTAAATTATTCCAAAGAATATTTTTATAATAAGGTCTTAAGTATTAATATTATAAGATAGAATAAAGTTTAAATGTCGAGGGTCGAGATTCATTTTAGTTTAAAAAAAAAAAATTGTAACTCTAAATTTCTATTGTTTACAATATTTCACCAAAATAAAAAAATAAATTGGTACAGACGATTTTGTACATTTATAAGAGCTTCATTGGTGAGTTTTTTAGTGAGAGGGCGACCGGTACGTTTTGTTTGGGTTCTTAGAGACAACAAATTTGATTAAAATCGTTCAACCTGTTTTTTTAGAAAATCGTAATGTTTTGGTTTGTTTATGGTAGCTATCCGTAAATTTTGAGTTACAGAACAAATAAAAAAAAGAAAGAAAGACGGTTCCTCGGTCGGGTGTCAGACAGATCTCTTCCATACATAACTATCGATTCAATAAATTCTACAGTTGTAATATGTTGATGTACTAATGTGAAATCTAATTTATGAGACACGTCTACTTCAGTTTTACTACGATTTGCATGTAATAACTTTTAAATCGGATTAAAAATAATGTAAGCACTAAGTTCATATACTGTCGACTGCTGATAAATGAGTTAAGACACCTAATAATTAGAAATTTGTAAAACCGGAAGAGAAATGGGATCTTTGACGGATAAGTTTATTTATATCTCACATTCCCCCCTTTATTGTACATAGCAATCTTATAAAAAGAGATTTAAAATATCAAAAGATATTGAGAAAAAGCTCTCACATTTTAACAAATATTTAAAATTATAATAAAACGTAAATATGTTTTTGATATTACATATTTTTGTATTTATTCAATTACAAAACATACAAAGAGGGGTAATTTCTTAATCTAGGGGTTCAATATTTCGTAACGTCTGCCTTGGCTATTTTAAACACTTTTGGATGCACAAAATAAATAAGGGCTTAAAAATATAAAAACACAATTTTCGTTTAATCAGGATATTTGATGTCTTAAAAAATAATGAAAGATGTGATGAAAGTGGATAAGTGGTGGGTGAAATGATACAAAATTGTGTTTCTAAAAAAAAATGTTTATTTAAAAATTGTCAGGGAAATATCTGGGAACTCCATACGTCACATCCACTTATAAAATGTACAATATAAATTATAAATTTTTAAAAATAAACTAATCACATTAAATGATTAAATTTCAATAAAGATTCACTTCAAACAAGCCAGAAACAGATATCATTTCAGCAAGAAGTGAGAAAACGGATGTGAAACTGAAAGGTGAGCAGTATTAAATTGCATCAAAGTAGGAATTCGCACAGCCAGAATATTTCCGTAAGAATGGAGAAAGACCCAACACTACAAAATTAAATGCCTACAATGAAAAATTTGAATAAAGGCTAAGGGAATCAGGAGAAATCAAGAAATATATTGTCCAATCAAAGGCGACTAAGAAAACCACGTGAAAAAAAAAGAGATGTGGGAAGAGAAGAAGTCAGTTTGGGGAGCGTCTGTCGAACTTACAACACCTGAGTTTACAAGTGCATGGAATATAAAATAAAAATATAATTGTGGTGTAAAAAATCAACACGTAGTATTGCCACGGGTCATCAATAAAAGTTAAGTGATTCGAGAATAAATTTAAAATTAGTGAAAGTGTTTCGTGAGAGAGAGGGAGTGTTACTACTAATTTGTAAGTAGTTTTAAAATAAACCTTTTGAAAGACAGATCTCGAAGATTATCATACAAAATCATATACACAGAATTATAAACAAATTTAAGAGTCACTCATTATTTGAAGTCAACTTATATAGATTGTTCAAGCGAAATTAACTGCATTGGGGCTGTTTCTCAAAAATTAGCTGCAGCGAGGGTTTTCGAACAAACACTTCATAAGCAAATAGAGTCTAAACACCTACTGTTTTAAAAATGTTCAAAATTAGTAATTGAATAACAGATGCAGAATTATTTGGTTAATGTCAAGGCAGTACAAGAAGTTGTCTAAATGAAATGTTTGTGTCAATACAAAAGAGTATAAGTGTATGCATATTTTAGAGTAGATTCATTTCATTGAAGTTTGAATTCGTAATCAGAATATCGTAGAAGGGTGTCACTGTTGGAAGGATTTCATATTAGAAAGATAAATGAATATTCTTTGGTTTTAGGGTTGTTTAGTGTTAGGAAGTAGGATAGTTTTAGTTAGGGACAAAGTTATTTTTAAGTAGCCAGAATGACAACAATTATTGTGACAGACCTGGAAAACTGACGAAATTGCTCACATTGCAAGCAAGGCAGACGCCATTGATACTACAATGATATATAAATCCTTGGGTGGGAGGAAACGTGATCAGTGGGACTAAGATTGATCAAGGGAAGGTGCTGCAGGAATGCTTAAAGATAGCCAGACAGACTTGGCGAGTAAGAGCTTCCTGGGAGAATTGAGACTTCGGACGAGCATCCATAAGAGATCCAAACAGGATGAACAAACTTCGTGTATTAAGAATCTTGTAATTATTTCAGTCAGATAATTAAACTATAACGTAGAATCAGATCAGCGGATTAATAGTAATAATAAGAATATTGTAGCATTGTAATAAGATAGGAGATGATTATTCTTGTTAATAAAGGTTAATTGAGTACTGAGCCATTGGAAAATAAAGGACACAGGCAGACTATAGAAACCAATCCTAATATTAGTGAGGGAAGTCTGTGCAATATCTTTGCACAGTTTATTTTCTATTCCTAGCAATGCAATATAGACATATATAACGAAAAGGATGTCTCTCTATTTCAAGTTTTAATAAGTACCGGACTTCTGGAACAGTCTGTATAATGTGCTATATTCCAGGACATGGCAAACAAATCCCATGATGGAAGACTAATCTAATTAGGTTACAAGACTATATTGGTAATACCCGTGGGTAATGCAAAGGTCAGTATTTTCAATTTCTATTCATGTATGTGTTGGAGGCTACACTTATACTGTAATACTGTACTTTGATATTGCAAAATCATAAGTATGTAATATCTTGTATATGAAACGAGTGTTTGTCCTGCAGGATACCTAACTCACACTTGTAAACACTGCTTTCAGTACATTTCCTTTTATGTATATGTATGAAGTGCTACTCTACTTTGGAAGAAAGTGTGATTGTATCCAGAATAAGAGAACTCCAGCTAGACGAGCAATGTGTGGTTAGCAGATTGATATTCCCGTCGCCGTTCTCAACCAGACTTCGCTTCTCAATCTTCCTCACGAAAATGAATCAATCAACTCCGTAAGGCTTGAGAAATCACGGGGGGTTGAACCCAGAATCTCTGACTCGTTAACTACTAGACTTGTCAGTACCAAAAACATTCACAATAAGAAACCAAACCAGTGCAATTATCGTGCACAAGATTAAATTTGTACAGTGACATTCCTTCACATGCAGGTTAATAAGCATCCTCGGTATAAAAACTATGGAAAATTATATGACTTTTAAGTAGTATTCTGCTTATTTATACTGAGTAATGGATGAAGCAATCTCAAGCCAAGCGGGATTTACACCTTTTGTCAATAAGTTTTGGTTTAGATTCCTCTCTTTCATCTTTCCTATATCAGATCTGGGGTTTCAAAGAGAGCGGAACAGCGGACCAAACCAGTATTTTATAATGTAAATTATTTACTTGACTTTACACTTATACGAATCATGAATGTTTTTGAAGACACATACTTTTGTCAAAATCTCAGATTTCACTGCTATCAGTAAAGGTTTTGTAATGAGATGCTCACAATTTCTGTCTCTAATCAACTAAGAGATGCCAACATCCGGTAACAGGAAACACTGTTCTATTCCCAACACTTGAGCAAAACCTTTAGAATAATTTTAACGATTTTATTTTCCAATTGATGAAATATTAAAATTTTTTCTCCCCCTCACAAATTAGTATGAAGAGATTTATGTGACGGTCAAAAAAATGATGTGTTGTTTTGCTGATATATCCGTTTGTAGGTAAACTTAGTCCAAAACAGTGGTTTTAGAAATGAAGTCTGCCTATTGTGTGTAAGCTGCTCTACCGCCCGAATCCCTGAATTATTTTAATACGTTTTCCTCTTTATTTTGAGAAAAATTTTCATTTTTTCGTTAACAGGATGTAACACAATAACAATTTTTTTTTAAATCGCCAATGATTTCGATCAAATGTAGTTAAAATGACACGGACCAAACAAAACTGTTTTGGTCAACATCTATTTAAAAATTTGATTCATGACTTATTGGTAAAAACTAATAAAATCAGCAATTAAGATTAATTTCTCGAAAATCGGATCTACCTAGATTATTCCAGCGTTTTTTTTTTTTTTACAAAGCGATGAAAAGAGAAGTTTTTCGTCTTAATTTTCATCGGGTTTATTTTGGTTGAGAATTTATACGTCAAAAAGTTTGTGCAATGTTTTTGCACAGTTTATTTTAAGTACGGGGGACCTGGTACCAAAACTTTGACCGTGCTTTTCAATACACCGGATATAGTTGGGGGAAGACTATGTTGTCACATTAGTTTTTAAAAATTAGTAACACTCCTAGAAGGTCAACAATCTCTCACACATATATAAGTAAGAAAGTGTGTTAAATGTTCCATTCCTGCTAAACTCTGACACCGGGAGGGATGTCAACCCTTCTCATTAAAGTTTAACTAGTCTGCAACCCCTGAGGTTTACTGAATCAACCCTTAAATTATCACAATCTTGAGTAATAAAATTACAATGAAATCAAGGAACTCGTTTATCACTTCTTCTTTGTCGGGCACAGTTAATATAATACGGTAATAGTCCATGACACAGGGGGACAACTCAAACTGAGGGACAATAGGTTTTACAGCATTGTCATTGTTGACAAAAGGTTGCTATGGCGACCAGATGTTAATAGCCTAGAAATAAAACTCCATTACTTCTCAAATGTGTTTTACAGAGTAAAGTGATTGGAAATTAACTAATTATTGCTTTTTATTTAAAGAGGTAACTTAATAACAAAAATACACTGATTTCCATTTTGAAAAAAAAAAAAAATTAAAATCCTCGATTGAACAGGTCAAATTTTTTTCTTAATTTTTCAAAAATTTCTTTCTAAATCAAATCAAAATGATGGTTAAAATAAATGAAAATCTATCTTATCTAGTTTGTCAGTGATAAAGTATCATTAAGTGTTCAGATGAAAGGTGTGTTGATTTTTTACACAGTATGATGTACACAATTATATTAACTTTATATCTAACACACTTAAAAACTGGCGCGTTGAAAACAAGAACATCTTTTAAATAAATTATTTCTTAGATGTTTGAATAATTCAAACGAGTTAAGAATTTAAACACTTTTTAATAACTTGGTTATTTCATCGAAACACTGCAAATCTACATTCATCAGAAAGATCACCTAGATCAAAATATGGATTGTTAATATCCAAATGAACGTGCAATTTTAAAATAACGTCGAGGTCTTAGGTTCATCGTGGCGTCAAAAAATAAACCTATTGGTTTATTCATAATTCAGCCGCCTTTCGATTTCTGTCATTGGTATAAATATTACACACGGTGTATCTAAGCTCCCACAAAATTGTCACAAATTAACAATAAGCCATATAAGCCGTTAACTTTTGAATGATATTAAGCAATAACTCACAAATAAAGTAAGCGCTATACAATATGTACAGTGAAGTCGTATATCTTTTCCAAGATAAAAAATTAAGACCCAATTAATTGTCACACGTTAACAATAAACCATATAAACTGTTTAGTTTTGTGAAATATAGTAAATCAATTTACACCACAATTTAAGGGTTCAAGTCTTCACATTTTGTTTTGTGCTGCTGTACAGTGTTTTTAAACGGAATATGTGTTGATATCTATTGCGCCTCATCGAGTTTGCCACAAGTTTATTTTTAGTATCACCAAAACTGTACAGTCAGTTCAGAATTAAATGAGATTAACCCACTCAAAATAGCAAAACCTTCATTTATGTTTTAGTTACACTTGTATTTTGACTATCTTTGAACACTACATAGACTCTTGCTAATAGTTGAAATAAGGAAAATGTATAAAACTTGTACTTTGGAACTTTAAATGAAATACATTCAAATGGAATGAAATATCTAAATACACCCTGACTTCAAACTCTAATGTACATCTGTGCAGAGAGCTGTCTCGCTGTTAGATTATCTACTAATCTACAACACCGGAATCCTTATTATATTAAATTGTAGGTTCTGTTGGTCCAAAGTACAAAGCATCAGCTCAAATAAAGTGTCTAGGATTGTCAAATCTCCAGTGAGAACATTTCCCAGTTAGCTCAAAAAGGCTAAAGTCGATATCTTAGCCAAATTGAGAGTGGCAAATAATTGATACCTTATATTTTACCAAGTAGTTTTGTATTTATAGAAAATTGTTAAATAAACAACTAAATAATAATTCCCTGTAGACACATTAAACCTACAATAAAACCTTTTCAAATAGTCTAATGTACGTAAATACTTACATTTTATCAATGTTTATTGTTGGCAGCAAAATTAAACACAACCAAACTAATCCCTTCCAGACAGAAGACTATTGAGAACAGAACCATCTGTTTCCTATTCAACACAAAGTCAGATGTTAATACAATGTTTCCAACTTATAATACACACACACAATTTCATGTTACAAAAAGTTTTCCCTTAAATGCGTCACCATATGGACCTGGAGGGCAGTGGAGAACATCATAAGGTCTAAATTAAACACGTGATGTGGCCTAGTACTGTTTTTCAATTTACAGTAAACGGTGAACAAACATCCTTAAAACCAAATTAAACTAATCTTCTTCAGAAATATCAGTTCGGTAGTTGCCATAAAAAAGAAAAAAAACTATGGTATACTTTTTTTTTACACAAAATTATGATTTTCTCAAAGTTTCTATTTGGATAAATTCTTGCTAAAGGGTAAAACAATAAAATCGGTCATGGGGGGGGGGCTCTACCGATTTTAATGAGATGTAAATGGCTAAAAACCCGTGTTTATAATTGCAAGTCTAAAATATTACCGTTCAGGAATAGTTAGCAAAACTAAAAATGAGCCTGGCCGTTGTCAATCATTACAACTGACAATATTTATGTTTATAGGACACATAAAGCAAGTTTAGACCCTTATTTAAATATACAAATTTCTTTCCATAGAATGTGTACATAGTTCATTTCCACTTTTTGATTATCAACTTACATTTTTCGTGATAATTAGTTTTTGGTTCCTTTTTGTTATTTTTTTGGTAATAAGTGGGTTGGAAATTTTGTGAATTTGCACGAATTATCGGAAGATGCTAACGTGTCTTTCTGAACGTCTGCCTGTCCCAAAGCATTGGTCCTTTTCAGGATGTGGCCTCCTTCTGAAGTCAAGAGACCCTGGTCACGATGATTCACTTCTCTTAGAAATATTTTTTAAATTAGCTTTCTGTTAGAATTTTGTTTGCCCCTTCAATCACGGGTGCAGTACTACATCTTGGGGTTCCATGGCATTGCAGGTTGCCTTATACCAGATTACAGATTTACCTATAATCCTAGTCTGTTTAGCCTCCCCCCCCCCCTCCGCTAATTGCCATGCAACGAAGTAGTTCAAGCAACGAGATCCGACCAGCGCACAACCTCCACATCCTTTACATTGATATTCTTGTTAGTAATTTGTCCTGATGTACTCCACCTAAATAAAGGCACACCAAGTCAGATTGGGGTGGATATTTGACCCGGGGGTCTTACGGTGCGCTACAAACTGTCATAATCCCGACACGATGTGATACGTGGCTAGTCGGTCGTTTTGGTTCAATTAGTTACGAAAGGACCACTAAGTTATTAGAGTCAACCCCCTAGCAAATATTATATAATATTTAGTTTAATATTAATAATAATAATAATAATAATAATAATTTAGCATGTAAAGGTGCGTCAATGCAAAATGTCTGAAGAAAATAAAACGGTTTTGATAATTAAAATCGCATTGTTGAAATTTCGTTATAACAATCAATTGATAAAATTAACAATCAATTACACTAAATCTATAGAATCAATCTAAAGATACAGCTTCAATCACGTAACAACAACACATAGCATGTCCTGCAACCCCTAAGCAATAACATAAAGTGATACAACTATTGCTCCAATTTAATTTAAACTACCAATAAATGAGAATTATTGGTTGTGTAATCTTCAAATGGATTTTATAGTTGAATTACTTCAGACCTAGCAGTTTCAAGATAAAGTTAGTACGGACAGCGCATCAGACAGGAGAACTTCAGTGACAGGTAAACACAGATGTCGGATAAGATGTCCTTGTCAGTCGAATAAGGATTAAGGATTGACTCAACAATTTTCTCTTTAATATTTAGTTGTGTTAAGATATTTTAGAGTATTTTTTTTTTAATATTTAGACTTTGGGGCTCTTAAGGGCTCAAACAAAACGTTTCTCTATTTCTCCAGAAATACAGGTTCCTGAGTTATAGTTAATAAACCAAATTATTACAAAAGACTTAATTTATCGAGATAGGCTTAATCAATTTCTTTCAAATTTTATTGGAATATGAAGTGATTTAAATATTTTAATTTAATATAAGATCCAAACTTGTGATCAAAATTGCACTCTATGCAACGATCGTAATGTAACTTAAGCCACGAGCTGGAGGCGAGGCTCTAAAACTACCAAACTACTGTGTTAATTCCAACATACATAATGTTGTTGCATAGACCACTTTATCAATGACTAGATAGGTTATTCAAATATTGTTGCTTCTTTCACCGAATAGTCTTCAGGTTTTCTTTTTAAAAGAACAAAAAGATTGTTGCTTTTCGATATGTCTATTTGATGGTTTATACAGGATGTCAAGTAAGTAGGCACTCTCTATAATTTTCTCTGTACTTATTAAATAAACCTGCGGTGGCGACATTCATATTTTGAATGGGTGGGACACCTATTTGACTGCTGTTATCTAGTGCCCCCAGGTTCCAAAGGGGGGGAGTAAGTAGAAATTATCAAACGGTAAAAGGGGGTCGAGTGACACCTCATTTTAAATATCTAATGAAAATAAGATGACTGGTGAAAATAAAGTTTAAAAAATCTCAACTTGTTTAGGCTATAAATGGCGACAAAACACGTATCAAAACGAAACAAATGAGATTGTACAAATGACAGTGTTCACAGTAATTTTTAAAAAATCTCATTTTTTATGTTAACTTCAATTGAACTGCACAACAAATTTGCATGAATTTGTCTTGTCGCTTTATTACCGTAATGTAAAGATAAACTGATGCAGTCGGGAATTTGTTACCTAAAATAATATCACCTAATGATATTTATATATGAAAAGGAGGGAAAACACTAATTTAAGCTGAAGTAGTTGGAAAATGTCAATCGTTGTAATGATTTTCGAATGATTACAAATTGCAATTTTCTTCAAAACTTTACCGTTCAAATTAAAAGTTGACAGAAATAAGATGTGTATTTAACACAATACAGATTATATCTCCTGTATTCCTATGATTTATCCGACTTTGGAAATCCAATATTGAAACATTCACGTTTATTGGTAGTTTGAACTTTAGCTATCGAGCAATTATTTGATTTTATAGGCTATAATTTAACAACCTTATATTGCATCAGAGTTGTTACGTTTGCACGCTAGATTGCGTTACTGTAATAAAAAAAGTTAAGACGCGTTTCCAAAAATTTAAGTAGTAACAATACTTACTGAAATTTTATTATATGGGGTCAAACTCAGAAGAAAAAATTTTACTTGCTTGTTATTTAGTTAGTGTAACATTTCACAAAATGTATGACTTGTTTCCAGGATGATGAACGCCCAGTCAAACACTGTTTTACTTGCTTGTTATTTAGTTAGTGTAACATTTCACAAAATGTATTACTTGTTTCCAGGATGATGAACGCCCAGTCAAACACTGTTTTACTTGCTTGTTATTTAGTTAGTGTAACATTTCACAAAATGTATTACTTGTTTCCAGGATGATGAACGCCCAGTCAAACACTGTCTTACTTGCTTGTTATTTAGTTAGTGTAACATTTCACAAAATGTATTACTTGTTTCCAGGATGATGAACGCCCAGTCAAACACTGTTTTACTTGCTTGTTATTTAGTTAGTGTAACATTTCACAAAATGTATTACTTGTTTCCAGGATGATGAACGCCCAGTCAAACACTGTTTTACTTGCTTGTTATTTAGTTAGTGTAACATTTCACAAAATGTATTGTTTGTTTCCAGGATGATGAACGCCCAGTCAAACATTGTGATACTTGCTTGTTATTTAGTTAGTGTAACATTTCACAAAATGTATTGTTTGTTTCCAGGATGATGAACGCCCAGTCAAACACTGTTTTACTTGCTTGTTATTTAGTTAGTGTAACATTTCAACAAAACGTATTACTTGTTTCCAGGATGATGAACGCCCAGTCAAACAATGTTTTACTTGCTTGTTATTTAGTTAGTGTAACATTTCAACAAAATGTATTGTTTGTTTCCAGGATGATGAACGCCCAGTCAAACAATGTTTTACTTGCTTGTTATTTAGTTAGTGTAACATTTCACAAAACGTATTATTTGTTTCCAGGATGATGAACGCCCAGTCAAACAATGTTTTACTTGCTTGTTATTTAGTTAGTGTAACATTTCACAAAACTTATTAGGTAGGTAGTTGTTTCCAGGATGATAAACGCCCAGCCAAACATTGTCTTACTTGCTTGTTATTTATTTAGTGTAACAATTCACAAAATGTTTTATTTGTTTCCAGGATGATGAACGCGGACAGATCACCTTCCTTCAGTCGGCCTCCAAGTAACGCCACAGACAACATGGACGCATCCAGCATGCTGACCATCAAAACCGGATGTTTCCAAGTCAACCCCGGAACTACTTCCGGTAAACGTCTCTACCTCTTACAGATGCTTCTACTCCCGTTCATCCCTATAGCAGCCCTTATCATACAGAACCTTTACTTGCTGTTCATTGTTGTCGGAGAACATACTTCTGCACACTTCATAGAACATCAAGTAAGTAGGTAACGAATAGAGTCAGTTTTGTCATCGTCAACAATTTTCTACCTTCCTTTTGTAACTGATCTTCATGTTTAATAACACATACGGAAACTGAAAAAAGTGATAAATTCCAAACATAAAAAAACAGTCACTAAGCCTTTATGTGGTCAAGAGACTAAAACCAGATTTTGTGTAGCTTTGGCGGTAAGCATCTTAAGTTATATAGCTTTTGATGCTTCGATGCCTCTGTTATGGAATTACCAAAAATCCACTCTGTCAGTTAATGTTTGTTTTAATAAATCTACAACCAAACCTAGAAAAGAATTTTCTGATAAAACTGTATTTCATACAAATGTAAATAAACTTTACAAGAACATTGTACTAGGCTAGATTTGTCACACACACCATTCATAATCTTAATATTAGTTACGCTCGTTGTCATAAATATGTAAATATATTTTCATGGTCGCCATCTTTTAAAAAAATGTATAGGCTATACTACTGTATTTAAACTGAAACTAAACTTGCTCTGCTTGTGTCTTATATGCAACTCAGATTATTTATAATGGGGGTTTAGCTTCATTTTATTATATCTCGATAATTCCTGTAAAGTAACATTTTTTTTAGTTGCAAATTTTTCACACGTGTTTAGTTTAGGTTAGGTTACGCCAGGTGAGGTTAGGTTAAGTTAGGTAAGGCTAGGTGAGGTTAGGTTAAGTCAGGTAAGGCTAGGTTACATTAGGAGTTAGTTAAGGTTAGGTAAGGTTAAGTGAGGTTAGGTTAGGTTAGGTAAGGGTAGGTTACATTATGTTAAGTTAGTTAAGGTTAGGTTAGGTTCTAAAGGTTAGGTAAGGGTAGGTTACATTATGGTTAGTTAAGGTTAGGTAAGGCTAAGTGAGGTTAGGTTAGGTCAGGTAAGGCTAGGTTACATTATGTTAAGTTAGTTAAGGTTAGGTTAGGTTCTAAAGGTTAGGTAAGGGTAGGTTACATTATGGTTAGTTAAGGTTAGGTTAGGTTAGGTAAGGACGTTGTATAATTATATATATTATATTAATAATAACGTTTCAATGACTTCTCGTTATTACCTACCGATAACTCATAAATCGACATTTTTAGAGATGACGACCAATACATTTTAGTTGGCTCCTGAGAGGCTATACTTGACCAAAATTTAATTGAAATCAATAGAGGACAGGTTTTTAGAAAATCGTAATAGGTATTATTTCAATTTTTAGTATGCCTGTTTCCTTTAAAATTTGAATTGTAAAAAAATGAAAATAACAAAAACTATCCCGAAATATACCCACATACCAAATTTGAGTTGTAGAGACGATGTACAGACCCCATTAAAAGAAGCTGAGATTTGTAGATTCACAAAGTGTATGAAATTTTATAAATTAACTAGCTGTGCCCTCGGCTTTACCGGCTTCTATGTCGGACTAATTGCATTTCAACATATAAAAGGAATCTTATAAACACGTTATTTACAAACGGGTTCTCTCTTTGCTTTATACGTGCATACTATAACTGTAAAATGAAAACAATTAAAACATTTTTAAAATGAGCCGCAGAACTCGAGTGGTAAACTGGTCCATCAGTTAACAACAAACACAAGAAGGGCGTTTTCTCCACTCGGATATCTTTCTTGACGGAAAGTTAAGTTTTGCAACCTTATTTTCAAACCAAAATCCCTGACACACTACATCAACAATGAAAGGCCAATTCGATTTAAAGGATTAGCCACACGACCATTGTGGGCACATTTGAACACATTTTTTAAGCATACTAACGAAGACAAAATTTCGGATAATTTAATTAAGTGCATTGTGTTTCGTCGCAGTGATATAATCAATGACTAAGTAGACCTACAGGCTTCGTGTTGAACACTACTCAAAGAATAGATTACTGAAAATCCGTTGTCATTTAGCCTTCCATAGAAAATAATATTGCTTATCTTTCAATTGTTTAATGGATGATCTGAACGTCAAATGGACGGTCTGAACGTCAGATGGACGGTCTGAACCTCAGATCGACGGTGTGAACGTCAGATGGACGGTCTGAACCTCAGATCGACGGTGTGAACATCAGATGGACGGTCTGAAGCTCAGATGGATGGTCTGAACATCAGATCGACGGTGTGAACGTCAGGTGGACGGTCTGAAGCTCAGATGGATGGTCTGAACATCAGATCGACGGTGTGAACGTCAGGTGGACGGTCTGAAGCTCAGATGGATGGTCTGAACCTCAGATCGACGGTGTGAACGTCAGGTGGACGGTCTGAAGCTCAGATGGATAGTCAGAACTTCAGATGGATGGTATGAAACTCAGATCTACGGTCTGAACCTCATATGGACGGTCTCAATCTCAGATGGAGAGTCTGAACATCAGATGGTTGGTCTGAACCTCGTATTAACTCTATGAACCTCAGATTGACGGTCTGAAACTCATATTAACTCTATGAACCTCACATGGACGGTCTGAACATCGTATTAACTCTATGAACCTCAGATTGACGGTCTGAAACTCATATTAACTCTATGAACCTCAGATGGTTGGTCTGAACATCGTATTAACTCTATGAACCTCAGATTGACGGTCTGAAACTCATATTAACTCTATGAACCTCAGATGGTTGGTCTGAAACTCATATTAACTCTATGAACCTCAGATGGACGGTCTGAACCTCGTATTAACTCTATGAACCTCAGATGGACGGTCTGAAACTCATATTAACTCTATGAACCTCAGATGGACGGTCTGAAACTCGTATTAACTCTATGAACCTCAGATTAACGGTCTGAAACTCATATTAACTCTATGAACCTCAGATGGTTGGTCTGAAGGTCTGAACATCGTATTAACTCTATGAACCTTAGAGGACATCTGAACCTCATATTAACTCTATGAATCTCAGATGGACGGTCTGAACATGAGATTGACGATATGAACATGAGATGGACTATATGAACCTCGGATGGTCGGTCTAAACCTTAGATAGACGGTCTGAACCGAAGAAAGAAGTAACAGGACAAAATAAAAAGATATATGGGTCGAAACAGGTAAACATTTGATATGAATGTCTTTTAGTTATGCTATTTCGAAACAGGATTACAGCCCCGAAACTCTCTGAAGAAACCACAGTCCCGGAAAATGCCATCGCCCCGAAAGAGGAATACTCTGTGGGAGAGACTATCACCCTAAAAAGGGGTAAACGTATCGAATGGAACCACCAACCGGAAAAGGTCTAACGGCTTGAAGGTGACCATCGGCCGGTTCAAAAGAGGTTGACGGCCCAGAAAGAACCGTAGTCACAAAAAGGGTACGTCTCGGAAGAGGTCATCGCTCTGAAAGATGCTATCGTCCCTGATGAGATCATCACCCCGAAAGGTGCCAAAGTTACTGAAATGGTATTTTCCCGAAAGAGACCATCGCCCTGAAAGCGACAAACGTCCTACAAGGTACCATCGTCGCAGTAGGGCACAAATGTCCCGGTAAAGGTCATCGCCACGAAAGGGGTTATGTCCCGAAAGATACAATAGCCCTAGAAGAGGCAACTTCCAGAGAGAAAAAAGTTTTTTATTATGTTTTTTTTTTTTTACTTTACCAAACTTAAAAGTTCCAATAAATAATGTATTCAATCACTCTCGTCGGGTTATCCAACTGTGATCTTACGTAACTTTTTCAATTTACATTTTTATATCAAAGTTATATAATTACATTTTCTTTCCTGTTTGTAACAAAAGGGCCATTAAAATTTCAACTTTAAAATGAGTTATATTCAACCAATTTTTGATTTCAATGACAAACTGTTTATAAACAAATTTATTAAAGTGCGTCAAGTAATCCACATCATTTGTCTATTGCGATTTCGATCAATTCGACCATCATCAGGTCATTAGAGAAAACATCAACACAACACTAGCACAAACATAAGTTTTAAAATTTATAAACATTGGCAATTTTGTTATACGTTGTCATCACTAAAACTCGAGATTAGGGAACAGAAACCGGCGGTTAAAGTGAAAAGTCTTCTTTTTTTTTAAGTTTGCGCAGCCTCAAAACAATTACTGCTAATTTTTCCACTTGGCCTTTATAGTAAAAAAACAAGTAGGCCTACCAAATATTAGGCCTAATTTCATACGAATCTTTGAGCATAAATCAATAAATTATGACGTTTTTTTTTAAAGAAAACACTAAATAATCATCGAATTTTCCAATACACTTTAATACATCTTTCTTCAATTTTTTTAAGTCAGACATACATATACAAACATACAAAGCTCTTCAAAGTCTAGACAGCTTCAAAAAGAGACTACTAGTTTGCCCGTAGGGCTTAACCTTTATAGCAAATAACAAGTTTTAGTAATTATGGCAGTAGCCTACTAAACATGTATAGATTTTTATATAAATACAGTAAATTCTAAAAATGTTTGTCAGACATACAGACAAACGTACACTGAGTTCTTCAAGTCGATACAGTATAAAAAAAAACTGTTAGTTTTCCCTGTAGGCCTAACATTTATAGCAAAGAAACAACAATTTCCAAATATTAGGCCTAATGTCATAAGAATCTTTGAGTATATAAATCAATAAATTAGGAAGTTTTAGTCCTTCATGGCAATACCAAACATTTATCGAATTTTGAATAAATACGAAATGTCTACACATTTTTAAGTCAGACAAACAAACAAATACGCAAAGTTCTTTAAAATGTAGTCAGTCTCATAAGTACAACCAATAAAGTAGTCTGGAAGATAGCCTAGGCTTAGACATTTACAAGCTAGGCTAATAATGTTAAAACCCCTAAACATAACCTTAAAATTGTAGTCTATACGGTACTAAGTCTTCCAGATCAATTTAAAAGCGTGAACAACTAACCACTTTAATATTTCAACTAAATCTAGTCCTAACTGTTAAGATAATTTCAATCATAACCTAAATATAAACTTAGTTTACCTTATTACATTATTCGTCGTTTGTCGAATACGAACGAACCAACAGAATTCTCTTCAACAAATTAACCACTTCGTAAAACTAAAACAGTACACAGATATTTTTCACTTAATACACACACAAAATCTTTTATTACGCACTTAAACAACACCAAATTATTACAAGCGTAATTCAAAATGTCCTACTTTACAACAATTAAATTCAAAGAAGCAACTACAAACAAAGAAGGCATTGCACAAGACTTCCAACAACCAATTAGAGTAATTTTATTGTTTTAGAATAATTTCTTCTTCTTCAATATTTCAAATTGATCAGTAACAAATAATTCACTACAGTATTTACGTTGAAAGATGACGTATTTTTAATTTGCGGTATTAGTTTAGTACAGCATTTTCTGAGGAAATAAATTTACGTTTTCATAATATTTTAATAGTTGCTAATAGCAACTTTCGTGACAGAACCATGGAATAAGCACTGATCGTTGCCTACTGAAGGATGTTTTGAGCTTTTGTTTTGTTATTAAACACATATGTAGGCAATATAATATATAATAGATTTATCAGAATCGATTTTGGATTGATATAATTTAATTTAGATCATAAACTATGTTGTTTTTGTATGGACGATGTTTTGTGTTTTTGATAGGAATATCGTTTTGAGATTTTCTAAACCCCCAAAAAGTGTTTTTGTTGTCTGCGTTCTACACAACTAACAAGAGAACCGATTCTTATAAATTTTGTCCGCTGAAATATTTTTACAATATCTCAAGGCATTTTCCCCTATTTATTTGATAACTTAATATATGAAGGTACTTGCTCTAAAAGTGAACTTCAATTTGCCGATTTTCTTAAAACCAACTCTTACGATTTTGATGATACTTTCCTAAAGTCTCAAACAAAAAAAACGTATTTTTCACTACTTTCCCGTAACTGTAAGTTGCAAAAGTTATAAGTACAAATACAATGCACAAACTTTCTCACTTATCCATCCCCAGACCAAATGGGTACAACAATATTGCACAAACTTTTCCACTCTCCAAACCAAATAAAAACACAACTAATCATTACCATAAAATGTCATCTCGTTAGTTGTGGACGCAAGGGTTGGTTTGATAGTGTCACGTGACCTAAATTGTATTTGATTGCAATATAACTTTTAATGACAGCGATTTAGGTTCATTTTATCCTAATTATTATTCCTGACCGTAAATTATTTTTATTTATATTTTGCACACGGATTTGGGTAATAGATATTCAGAGTTTAGTAAAATTTGAACAAAATCAGTAGAATTGATTTTGAGACATTACCTATTTTATAACAACCCCACGGATGATTCTTCGATTTTACGAACTGTTATTTATAGAGAGATATCAACGAATATGTTTTGTTTTGATCCTTACCTGAACAAAAACGTTAGAACCGATTTTGAGGAAATTGTGATTTTTTTTTTTATGACAGCTACTCCCAAATTTTAAGCTAGCAAGTTAGTAAGATTTTCCGAAATTCTTTATTATTTTATAGATATTCACGAAATGACAGGGAATTTACCTTTAATTAAATGTTTCCCTCGTTTTAAGCTGCTAAATACTAATTTCGTATATCACAGCTGATAAACATGATAAAGTTGTTGTTTAATCTATATTATTATTACCGAATTGTGAGCTCTAAATATCCGTCTTGTGGTTCTAGTAGTTTTTGGAATGATTACTCAGCGTACGTGCAGTGCTTTACAACCTAAACCTGTGAACAGATTTTAATGAAATTTGTAATCTCGGGACGTTCCCCCCCATTTTTTTACCACTCAAAATGTGATGGTAGCTGCCGCTAGAAAGACTTTTACAATGCCTTCATTGTTGTTTTTGGGGAATGATATCTGTCTGTCGTCTTTACATGCCAAACGCGTGGACCGATATTAATGAAATTTGAGATGTGGGCAATATCTCGGGAGTTTTATTCATTTGCTCGATAACTCAAAATATTATTAGTATAACTGTCGTAAAACCAACACAACATTACGATTTTATCAAAACAAACTCAAACTATTTTGCCCAAAACAGCCTGTAAGGACCCAAGCAAAACGTATGACACGCCGTCGTCTGAAATAACGGTAAAAATGGGATATTTGATTTTGATCAAATTTTGTTCAAGTGTAACCCCAAACAAAACATACCTGTCGCGTTCTTTCAAAAATATCAGTTGTTAAGTTGTCGATAAAAACAAGAAAACCAATCAAGCGGCTGTTATAAAATGTCTAGCGTCTCAAGATTGACCCGATAGATTTTGTTAATGTCTTAGTCAAACATAACATAATATAACATAATAACCTAACGTAACCTAACATAAACTCGTATTTAAAATTGCAAATAAAAAGGGAAATTACCGTTAAAGAATAATTGGTGAAAAACGAAAGTAAACCATAAACTGAAGTTACTAAAAGCTGAGAACTAACTGGTTTAAGACAAAAGAGCAACAAGTTTAGAACCTATTTGAGGCCTATAAATATTTTTTCCAAAGACAACGTCAATGGTTAATTTTCACTTTCTGATTGAAAACTACCCCTACTGACATTTTTGATGACGAATAGTGTGCTTTTACACCGACTAATTACTTACTAAATTGATCTTAATTTAGAATAATTTGTAATTTTCCAAGATATAAATTTCTTCACAAATCGATGTCAGTTAAAATACGTTTCGTTGATTCTCGTTTTCGTTAAAAAGCAATAATTATAGGTAATTTCCAATGACTTAAAACATTGTATTAAAATCTATTGTGATGTAATGGATTTTTATTTATAGGCTATTACATGACGTTGCCATAGCAACCCTTAGTCAACAAGGAGATTTCTATCAGTTTGAGATGTCGTTGATAATAATTTGAAGAAGAAGTGATGATGGTTTCTAGATTTCCTCGTAGTTACATAAAAGTGTGTTAATCTAAGGGTTGATTCTATTTTCACCTGCAGGGATTTGCAGATTTAGAGGTTGGCATCACCGAGGTAACAAACCAACCAAGTTGACGGTTACCCCATCATACAATGTAATAGAAGGATCTCTAAATGTAATACCTTAGGTAGGTTTACTGAGCCTTGTAGGAAAAGTTATATTGTATTAGCAGATCAAAGTGTCTTATCCAGTAGTTTGTTTTATAAACTTACTTTATTGGCCTCGTAGATCTGTGTATACTAAATAGTCTCGTATCACACCTCGACCTTTAGGTGCCTTTACTAGAAATGATATTTTTTAAACCATAACTTCCCTCTGTTATCGTAGTGAGGGTGGTGCTTGTTAGTACCATTACATGCAGAATTGAAATCTACAAATTTGTATCTAATCTAGTGTGTTATATGTTGAATTATGGATCAAAACTGTTTAAATAGTTACAATTTTTATAACTGCTAATAAATCAATATTAGTTCAGAACTGATCTAAATGGTTATTATAAATAACGGAACCGTTAGGAACAACCATTACTAGATTAATCTTGATAAATAAATGTAGCTCAACTACCGATACAAAATGACTGATGCTAATAACTGTTACTACATAACTGCTACTCAAAACTGTTTAAATAGATACAATTTTTATAACTGCTACTAAATCAATATTACATCAGAACTGATCTAAATGGTTATTATAAATAACGGAACTGTTAGGGACAACCATTACTAGATTAATCTTGATAAATAAATGTAGCTCAACTACTGATACAAAATGACTGATACTAATAACCGTTACTACATAACTGCTACTCAAAACTGTTTAAATAGATACAATTTTTATAACTGCTACAAAATCAATATTACATCAGAACTGATCTAAATGGTTATTATAAATAACGGAACCGTTAGGAATAACCATTACTAGAATAATCTTGATAAATAAATGTAGCTAAACTACTGATACAAAATGACTGATACTAATAACCGTTACTACATAACTCCATGTCAAAACTGTTTAAATAGTTACAATTTTTATAACTGTTACTAAATCAATATTACTTCAGAACTGATCTAAATGGTTATTATAAATAACGGAACCGTTAGGAATAACCATTACTAGATTAATCTTGATAAATAAATGTAGCTAAACTACTGATACAAAATGACTGATACTAATAACCGTTACTACATAACTCCATGTCAAAACTGTTTAAATAGTTACAATTTTTATAACTGCTACTAAATCAATATTACTTCAGAACTGATCTAAATGGTTATTATAAATAACGGAACCGTTAGGAATAACCATTACTAGATTAATCTTGATAAATAAATGTAGCTAAACTACTGATACAAAATGACTGATACTAATAACCGTTACTACATAACTCCATGTCAAAACTGTTTAAATAGTTACAATTTTTATAACTGCTACTAAATCAATATTACTTCAGAACTGATCTAAATGGTTATTATAAATAACGGAACCGTTAGGAATAACCATTACTAGAATAATCTTGATAAATAAATGTAGCTAAACTACTGATACAAAATGACTGATACTAATAACCGTTACTACATAACTCCATGTCAAAACTGTTTAAATAGTTACAATTTTTATAACTGCTACTAAATCAATATTACTTCAGAACTGATCTAAATGGTTATTATAAATAACGGAACCGTTAGGAATAACCATTACTAGAATAATCTTGATAAATAAATGTAGCTAAACTACTGATACTAATAACTGTTACTCCATAACTGCTACTCAATAATAGGGTGTCCCATAAAATGCGCAAGATTTAAGAAAGTAGTAAAAACTTTTATTTATTGGAAAATATCAGATGTTGTAATGTTAATACAAAGTACACTTGTGGAACACAATACCTCACGTGAGACTGTTGGCCATCGATTGAAATTTTCAACGACCTTCCTGCACAATTCCGGCTCAATATCACCAATAAATCGTTTAATTTGTACCATTATGAATGGTTGAGTGAACTAGGAAAACGTGCCTGTTTAACAACTATGTCATCTGGTGCCTTCAGATATTTATTGTTACACCCCCACCCAACCCTCCCCCGTATAAACACAGTTAAGACAGTTTCGTTTCATTGTCTCAGAAAGCCTTGGAGATTAATTGTCCCAAGCCATTACAATTAATTACCCTACATTCGTGTTACCAACATTGCCACGATAAAATCTTACGTTTCCGTATTTAAATGATTGCACATTGTAACAAATTTCGATTACAACATTTCTATTTCAGACTTGAGAACAATAAAAATGTAAATTCATAAAAGAACAACAGTTGGAATTATTTTGGGTTCATATGTAAAAATAGATACAATTTGATTTCAATGTATTTAAGATAAATACTTGATATTAGCATAATCAAAGAGCCAATTGAATGATAAAGATAAAATAATATTATAATAAAATATTTCAGTACAAAACTGAACCTCTAATGATTATTTTAATATGTTAATCAAGAACCCAGGTCTAATAAAGAAAACATCCTAACAGTACTTAGCGGGGCTACGTTTAAGTGACATTTTATTTAATAAACCGTTACACCGATAAAGTTAGAATTCTTTGTTTTAGGTTATAGAATGAATGAATAAAATATCCGGAAATATCACTAAAAATACGTCAAAATTTCATTCAAATCGGTTTACACGTTCGGACAATACAGCGCTGCACGTACTAAAGACAGAGTACATCACAAAAACCATTTTAGACTAAGAGTATCTTTAAACCTAAATAAGCTATAAGCTTGATCAAAACACATTTTCAATGAGCTCAATCGACTCGGCCCTTCTGCCGATAGCTCAGGCTGTAATTGTACAATCAGTGTGGGGTAAATGTGATAAATTATATCATCGGACCCGTCTGTTCTGAAGTACAGGAAATTACATTCTACCCTTTATCCTCTACACGCACAATTTACATATTTACTATCAATATTCAAGACCAATCTCTTTAACGATACAACAACCCTTACATAATTAACCCATTAAGATTTTACTCAATCAAAATATCCTCATCCAGTTAGGGCACAACGAAACAAACTCAATTCGTAAAACATTTCAAATAAATTTAGTTAAAATTGAACATGTTTTTATACAAATATAAAAGACTGAATTTTTTCAAATCGCAAATCCGTCATATTTGCAAAACTTTTCGGCTTACAAAACACCCTTCTACTCAGATTATTCAATCTTTCAATATTTACAAAGGCAAAGATACTCTATGAAAAATTTTCGACGAATATTTCGACTATTATGGGCTCAAAATTGCGGAATAATAATTTAGAAGACGATTAAAACTTTTTACAAAAATTCCAATATACGACCCATATGAAGATCTTATCCTGTACCATTTACTGAGTCAAATTCTATGTTTTTATACTCGTAAAATAACTGATACAGGTTTTATAGCGTTGCAAAGATCTCATGGAAACAGGATGAAGACTGTCTTGGAAATAAAGGCTGTTTTTTGACGGTAACACTATTCCACATAACCTAAGAGGCCGATTTCAGTAAACCAATAAGAATTAGATGTATATTTGATATATATTGGGGGGGGACTCAATAACTGCTCTGGTCAGATATCACATGACCATACTTGTTGAGTCACTCCTACGAACTGAGAAGCCAAAAATCGTAAATGAACCTTTGTTAGGATATCTAAATCAAGGGAAGCTGTGTGGAGCACTTCTATGCAGAACATTTCGAACGCAGATTCTCTCTATATTCGTGTTTATAAAACGTGTTGTGGATATGTATTTGTTTTGAGTCCCCCTCAGACAAAAAAAATGCTTTTTGAATGATTGTCGTCGAATCTAGTTTTGTGAGCATATTCAGACTACATCTTGGTAATTGTTTATATCTTTTTAGCTAATACAGAAAAATAACACACAAAATTATTATTTTCTCAAAATCTGTTCAAACGATTTTGATGAAATCTCGCTCAAGTGCAGCCTCTAAGGACCTAAACAAAACGTGTTGGTCGTTATCTCTTTTAAAAACCGTCGGTTTGTCAGTTATCGGGTAGAAAGAAAAAAAATACCCGTGGAGCTTTACCGATTTCGTTAATATTTTATTGAAAAGTGAAAAATTATTGTGTGCAAACATTTGCAAACAAAATATTACGGTTCAACAATAATTAGAAAAAAACAAAAACTAACCACGATTGTCATCATTAAAAGTGTTTTTATTCAGTATTGGGGATTGGTAAATGGGAACGTTTGTCCAACGATTTTGTACAGTTTATTATATTTGTTCAACCTCCATTCGTGTTAAGTTCTATGCAACTTTAACCGCAGAAACTTCAACCATTAAAAATGTATACATTCGTTAATGGTCTGAAAAAAAAACAACCAAATAAATATCAAACGGATCAGTTCGTGTGTAGTATGAATTTATAATTATGGGGATATTTCGAAATACACGGTTGGTAATATGTTTACAATGTTAGGTGTATTAAAGTAAGAAGCTTCTCCTAAGTGAGAAAATGACAGGAAACAGAATTCCAATATCAAATAAAGGTTTCCGTTTTTCAACTGATCTTCACATTTCTTTGTCACGGGGAAACAGAAAGAGTTATGTTAGACATGCTGCCCGTCCGTCGTCGTTGTCTGTACAACCAAATCCAATTCAATTTGTCGAAACGTCGACCTATTAAAAAGTTTTTTTATTCATATCTCGCGTCTCACTCGACACACTAAATTAGATACAAATTTGCAGATTTAAATTTTAGATGTAGTGGTACCAACCTCAGCGAAGTTATTATCAAAGGTGGGACATCCCAAGAAAATGTGATATTCGTATAGAGGATACGGCATCAGACAACCCGAGTTACCGACACGAGCGTAGCGAGGGCAGCCATCTTCAAATAAATACACCTTCGGGGCCGTGATAGTGACACGAGCGGAGCAACTGAAACTGACCCTTCTCGATAAGACTCCTTGATTTACCAATATCAATGACTACATAAATACTATAAGACACGACATGGCCATGTTAAATATTCTACGCTTATTCTTGAGTTGTCCAATACCCGCTAGGTCGCTCTGCTAGAGAATCTGAAGTTGATGTGACTGGCGCTAGGTGGCTCTACGGTCAAACAATGTTTCAGGCGGGTAAGAGAAAACGCACTGATGCCACATATGGGACCAGAGATGCGAGGGAAGGTCGAGAGTCGCTTATCTCAGCGCACGAACTGACAACACTGACTATGCTGACGGAAGTAAGTGAGAAGGTTTGTGAGAGAGAGGTCAACAGTTGTACAGTCTCAACCAAGTGGGATGCGTACAGTCAAGCACCTGCTGCTAGCGCTTTCTGATAGCTGTGTGTCATACTTGTGACGAACAGCACCCGTAAAGCGTAGACTATTTCCCTATCCTATGTCGTGTCTTATAGTATTTATGTAGTCATTGCCAATATATTTGGACAATTCTAACAAGGCTCGAGATAATTATTGGGTTAATTTTTGTGCATTACATTTAGTGATGGGGCTTGACTAAGTACCATGATAGCACCCAATTTTTTCTTGTTCTAGATAACGAGACTTTTCACTTGATAACGGGAGTTGGATTTATACTCGCGAAACGTCGCGTTTTTATATACACAATCTATCAATATCAAATAACTTATAAACAGATTTACTGTATAACAAAGTTTGAATTTCCACTTACAGGTGGCGATTACTGTCGACGTCACTAAAATCGTAACAGCTGTACAAGAAGAAAGGCAAAGAGCTGCGTATTTCATGTTGCATCCTGAAAACAGGTGAATATGTTACTTTTAGTTTTCTTGGTAAATATTGTACTTGTATACTGATAACTGAAGCAAAATAACTGTTAATAAATGAGTATTACTGAATAAATACTGCTGATACCAAATAACTGAATAAATGGTGCAAAATAACCGCTACTAAAACACAGTTCCTGATAACCGTTACTAACTAACATCTTCTAAACGTTACTAATAATCAGCCGCATTATAATCTAGATAATACTCGTAATACAGAATAACTCCTGATAAATAACTGTTAATAAAACACTGTTAACACCAATATAAATAACTATTACTAGATAAACGTTTAATAAATTGATATAAAATCGCTTTCGTCGATAACCATTATAATCACTATTATTAGGATAATGTTAATAAACAACTAATAATAAATCTTTGCTTTTTAAAACGTTCTAAATAACTGAAAACAAAATTATTATTCCTTCATAACTAATAGGGCCTACTAGATGACTATTATAACCCTTAAATAAAACTAATGTTAAATCACTATTACTACTAGCTGTTTAAAAAAAAAACTATAATAAATAACTTTTGTAATAACTAATATTAAAACACTAGTTTTAATAACCGCGACTAATAACTAATATCAAACCACAATTGTTAATAACTGTTATTAAATAAATATTGCTTAATAACTGATACTATAACGCTATTATTAATAACTGTTATAATAATAATGATCTTGAATAACTGCTACTAAATCGATATTACTTCGGAACTGATCCAAATGGTTATTATAACTAACGGAACCGTTAGGAATAACCATTACTAGATTAATCTGGATAAACAAATGTAGTTAAACTACTGATACAAAATGACTGATACTAATAACTGTTACTACATAACTGCTACAAAATATAACTAAATTGTAATAGCTAAAGGACTTCTTGATTCTGATAACTGTAAAAGTTAAATTCATTATATCATTTTAGTATTGCTCTACTAAATATCCAGTTTGAAGTTAAATTAAAACTAAACAATCGGTGAAAAAACATTACACAAACTTTCTCCTTCATTCGTCCGTAAAACTAAACAACAAAGAATCAAAACTGATCGTCACAAAAAATGTCGTTTCATTAGTTGTGAATTAAAAAGTGAAAATGAACCGTAGGACAGAGTCTTTGAATAAATAAAGTATAGACTTAGATAATTTGTTTGTGTCATTATTTCCTCAACTTAAGTTGTCTTATTTGTGTTTTTAACCAATCATTGCGCAACTGTAATATTGTTTAACTTTTAATTTTGCACACGGGATTGGATCAGTAATCTTTACATTTCACTAAAAATAGAACGAAATCGGTTGAACGTTTTCAGAAATTACATCTCTTATTTTTTCCATCACAACTGATTTATTATTATTATTATGCATTTATCGGACATTTGCCATCATTTGTGTGTCAAAAATCAAAACGCAACGTTTTGGGAATAAGAATCAATTCCCGTTATCAAGTGACTAAAAAATAAAGAAACATGAAACTAGAAACTAAGCCTATGTAAGAAGTAAAATTAAATATGAATACCACCAACCTTAATATCTAAGCATGCATCCCAGAGCTAAAACTGAGAAGTAAAAAAAAAAAAACACAATCACGGTAACACACAACTAACGTCAAATACGTGTTGTTGTATCAAAGATACAACAAGTGACGTGGTCCAGAAGGCGTGACAAACTATTAGGGGAGTGGCCTATTGTTAGTTGTATTAAGCTTCCTAGCCCGAGAGCGGGTTACAACCCCTTCTGGCGATTTAACAGGTAAAATTTCAGCTTGTTTTTTTAGTTGTAGGGGTATTATAATCAAATTTTAGTTCTTTTTTTAATAATGGGAGCCATAATGGCCTTAATTCTATACTTGATTGGCTGATAGGATTGTCCGTTAGTTTTATATATGATGCTTCAATTATTTTACGTTTGATAACGGGAATTGATTCTTATTCCCGAAACGTCGTGTTTTGATTTTTAACACACAAATGATAGCAAATGTCCGAAAAATGCATAATAATAAAATTGAACTTCCATCATTAACAAATAATTTCAAACAGAGAACTGATTTTTGTTTGTTTTGTTACCAATATTATTTAACGAACCGATTTTTTTTGGAAGGGGATTGGGGACGAATACACAAGGTTTTATTTGGACCTTTATAGACTACACATGGACAAAATTTTATCAATATTTTTCTGCAACTCATAAATGTTGTTTTATTTTTATTTATTTTTTAAAAAATTTTTTACGTAACATTTAGGGTGTAGAGCACTGGATAGATGACACAGGACTCCATACCGACAAAAAAAATCAACATTAATTTTCACTCATCCCATAACTTTATCTATACTATGCATTATGTGAGAAATTATAAAGGACTCGAATTAAAAACCGTTCAACGAAAGATCCTTCAATAATCAATTTACAATATAAATCTCCCTAGTCCAAGAAAGAAAACATATCAAGGAAAATCAAACACTCTAAGGAGGAAAAGCAAACAAGGAAAATACTCAACGTTTCCAAGTACAACAAAGAAAAGGATTAAAATACAGGGTTATTCAAAAAGAAATGGACACTTCCCTACATGAAACTGCATAATTTATACCGGTCATGTTGGCATTACTGGGCAGCTAATAAACTACAGTTGTATTTTACCTGCTGATTGTTGGAGCATTGTTGCAAGACAACTCTTGGTTTTGTTTATTTAAAAATGGGGAATATAGCGCGTTGAGAAGGCTTTTTGTGTGCTTGAACTAGAGAAAACTGAATCAGGTACTTTAGTGCAATGCAATTTTAGGAGGCGCTCACAACGTTAGGCAGTCTATTTATGTACTAGTAAATGTAAATATGTACAGATTTACAGTTATTATTTAATTTAAAAACCTCAAAAAAATGGTATAATTTAGATATAAGAATTCTTGATGTTAGTAATGATTATTACAATCAAAATCAGTAATAGAAGAATGAACTGTGCATTTTTTAAAGTCTAAAAGCCTCCCGGTCGTTACCACCTTGATAAACACGAAGAGGATCTGGTATTACCACACCTGTACTGACTGCAATGAGACCCTGAGTGCTATAAAGATAAAAATACGTAAAAGCAAATACCCACAGAAATAATTATTTTACATCATGGAGAGTCCAATAAATCAAACTCCTCGGAAAATACTACTCTAATTAACACATCATGGAGAGTAAAATAAATCAAACTCCTCGGAAAATACTACTCTAATTAACACATCATGGAGAGTAAAATAAATTAAACTCCTCGGAAAATACTACTCTAATTAACACATCATGGAGAGTAAAATAAATTAAACTCCTCGGAAAATACTACTCTAATTAACACATCATGGAGAGTAAAATAAATTAAACTCTTTGGAAAATACTACTCTAATTAACACATCATTGAGAGTCCAATAAATCAAACTCCTCGGAAAATACTACTCTAATTAACACATCATGGAGAGTAAAATAAATTAAACTCTTTGGAAAATACTACTCTAATTAACACATCATTGAGAGTCCAATAAATCAAACTCCTCGGAAAATACTACTCTAATTAACACATCATGGAGAGTAAAATAAATTAAACTCTTTGGAAAATACTACTCTAATTAACACATCATTGAGAGTCCAATAAATCAAACTCCTCGGAAAATACTACTCTAATTAACACATAATGGAGAGTAAAATAAATCAAACTCCTCGGAAAATACTACTCTAATTAACACATCATGGAGAGTAAAATAAATCAAACTCCTCGGAAAATACTACTCTAATTAACACATCATGGAGAGTAAAATAAATTAAACTCCTCGGAAAATACTACTCTAATATACACATCATTAAGAGTCCAATAAATTAAACTCCTCGGAAAATACTACTCTAATTAACACATCATGGAGAGTAAAATAAATCAAACTCCTCGGAAAATACTACTCTAATATACACATCATTAAGAGTCCAATAAATTAAACTCCTCGGAAAATACTACTCTAATTAACACATCATGGAGAGTAAAATAAATCAAACTCCTCGGAAAATACTACTCTAATTAACACATCATGGAGAGTAAAATAAATCAAACTCCTCGGAAAATACTACTCTAATTAACAGATCTTGGATAGTAAAATAAATTAAACTCCTCGGAAAATACTACTCTAATTAACACATCATGGATAGTAAAATAAATTAAAATCCTCGGAAAATACTACTCTAATTAACACATCATGGATGGTAAAATAAATTAAACTCCTCGGAAAATACTACTCTAATTAACACATCATGGAGAGTCCAATAAATCAAACTCCTCGGAAAATACTACTCTAATTAACACATCATGGAAAATAAAATAAATTAAACTCCTCGGAAAATACTATTCTAATTAACACATCATGGAGAGTCCAATAAATTAAACTCTTTGGAAAATACTACTCTAATTAACACATCATTGAGAGTCCAATAAATCAAACTCCACGGAAAATACTACTCTAATTAACACATCATGGAGAGTAAAATAAATTAAACTCTTTGGAAAATACTACTCTAATTAAGACATCATTGAGAGTCCAATAAATCAAACTCCTCGGAAAATACTACTCTAATTAACACATCATGGAGAGTAAAATAAATCAAACTCCTCGGAAAATACTACTCTAATTAACACATCATGGAGAGTAAAATAAATTAAACTCCTCGGAAAATACTACTCTAATTAACACATCATGGAGAGTAAAATAAATTAAACTCCTCGGAAAATACTACTCTAATTAACACATCATGGAGAGTAAAATAAATTAAACTCTTTGGAAAATACTACTCTAATTAACACATCATTGAGAGTCCAATAAATCAAACTCCTCGGAAAATACTACTCTAATTAACACATCATGGAGAGTAAAATAAATTAAACTCTTTGGAAAATACTACTCTAATTAACACATCATTGAGAGTCCAATAAATCAAACTCCTCGGAAAATACTACTCTAATTAACACATCATGGAGAGTAAAATAAATTAAACTCTTTGGAAAATACTACTCTAATTAACACATCATTGAGAGTCCAATAAATCAAACTCCTCGGAAAATACTACTCTAATTAACACATAATGGAGAGTAAAATAAATCAAACTCCTCGGAAAATACTACTCTAATTAACACATCATGGAGAGTAAAATAAATCAAACTCCTCGGAAAATACTACTCTAATTAACACATCATGGAGAGTAAAATAAATTAAACTCCTCGGAAAATACTACTCTAATATACACATCATTAAGAGTCCAATAAATTAAACTCCTCGGAAAATACTACTCTAATTAACACATCATGGAGAGTAAAATAAATCAAACTCCTCGGAAAATACTACTCTAATATACACATCATTAAGAGTCCAATAAATTAAACTCCTCGGAAAATACTACTCTAATTAACACATCATGGAGAGTAAAATAAATCAAACTCCTCGGAAAATACTACTCTAATTAACACATCATGGAGAGTAAAATAAATCAAACTCCTCGGAAAATACTACTCTAATTAACAGATCTTGGATAGTAAAATAAATTAAACTCCTCGGAAAATACTACTCTAATTAACACATCATGGATAGTAAAATAAATTAAAATCCTCGGAAAATACTACTCTAATTAACACATCATGGATGGTAAAATAAATTAAACTCCTCGGAAAATACTACTCTAATTAACACATCATGGAGAGTCCAATAAATCAAACTCCTCGGAAAATACTACTCTAATTAACACATCATGGAAAATAAAATAAATTAAACTCCTCGGAAAATACTATTCTAATTAACACATCATGGAGAGTCCAATAAATTAAACTCTTTGGAAAATACTACTCTAATTAACACATCATTGAGAGTCCAATAAATCAAACTCCACGGAAAATACTACTCTAATTAACACATCATGGAGAGTAAAATAAATTAAACTCTTTGGAAAATACTACTCTAATTAAGACATCATTGAGAGTCCAATAAATCAAACTCCTCGGAAAATACTACTCTAATTAACACATCATGGAGAGTAAAATAAATTAAACTCTTTGGAAAATACTACTCTAATTAACACATCATGGAGAGTAAAATAAATTAAACTCCTCGGAAAATACTACTCTAATTAACACATCATGGATAGTAAAATAAATTAAACTCCTCGGAAAATACTACTCTAATTAACACATCATTGAGAGTCCAATAAATCAAACTCCTCGGAAAATACTACTCTAATTAACACATCATGGAGAGTAAAATAAATTAAACTCCTCGGAAAATACTACTCTAATTAACACATCATGGAGAGTAAAATAAATTAAACTCCTCGGAAAATACTACTCTAATTAACACATCATGGAGAGTAAAATAAATTAAACTCTTTGGAAAATACTACTCTAATTAACACATCATTGAGAGTCCAATAAATCAAACTCCTCGGAAAATACTACTCTAATTAACACATCATGGAGAGTAAAATAAATTAAACTCTTTGGAAAATACTACTCTAATTAACACATCATTGAGAGTCCAATAAATCAAACTCCTCGGAAAATACTACTCTAATTAACACATCATGGAGAGTAAAATAAATCAAACTCCTCGGAAAATACTACTCTAATTAACACATCATGGAGAGTAAAATAAATCAAACTCCTCGGAAAATACTACTCTAATTAACACATCATGTAGAGTAAAATTAATTAAACTCCTCGGAAAATACTACTCTAAAATACACATCATTAAGAGTCCAATAAATTAAACTCCTCGGAAAATACTACTCTAATTAACACATCATGGAGAGTAAAATAAATCAAACTCCTCGGAAAATACTACTCTAATATACACATCATTAAGAGTCCAATAAATTAAACTCCTCGGAAAATACTACTCTAATTAACACATCATGGAGAGTAAAATAAATCAAACTCCTCGGAAAATACTACTCTAATTAACACATCATGGAGAGTAAAATAAATCAAACTCCTCGGAAAATACTACTCTAATTAACACATCATGGAGAGTAAAATAAATTAAACTCCTCGGAAAATACTACTCTAATTAACACATCATGGAGAGTCCAATAAATCAAACTCCTCGGAAAATACTACTCTAATTAACACATCATGGAGAGTAAAATAAATTAAACTCCTCGGAAAATACTATTCTAATTAACACATCATGGAGAGTAAAATAAATTAAACTCTTTGGAAAATACTACTCTAATTAACACATCATTGAGAGTCCAATAAATCAAACTCCTCGGAAAATACTACTCTAATTAACACATCATGGAGAGTAAAATAAATTAAACTCTTTGGAAAATACTACTCTAATTAACACATCATTGAGAGTCCAATAAATCAAACTCCTCGGTAAATACTACTCTAATTAACACATCATGGAGAGTAAAATAAATCAAACTCCTCGGAAAATACTACTCTAATTAACACATCATGGAGAGTAAAATAAATCAAACTCCTCGGAAAATACTACTCTAATTAACACATCATGGAGAGTAAAATAAATTAAACTCCTCGGAAAATACTACTATAATATACACATCATTAAGAGTCCAATAAATTAAACTCCTCGGAAAATACTACTCTAATTAACACATCATGGAGAGTAAAATAAATCAAACTCCTCGGAAAATACTACTCTAATATACACATCATTAAGAGTCCAATAAATTAAACTCCTCGGAAAATACTACTCTAATTAACACATCATGGAGAGTAAAATAAATCAAACTCCTCGGAAAATACTACTCTAATTAACACATCATGGAGAGTCCAATAAATCAAACTCTTCGGAAAATACTACTCTAATTAACACATCATGGAAAATAAAATAAATTAAACTCCTCGGAAAATACTATTCTAATTAACACATCATGGAGAGTCCAATAAATTAAACTCCTCTGAAAATACTACTCTAATTAACACATCATGGAGAGTAAAATAAATTAAACTCCTCGGAAAATACTACTCTAATTAACACATCATGGAGAGTAAAATAAATTAAACTCTTTGGAAAATACTACTCTAATTAACACATCATTGAGAGTCCAATAAATCAAACTCCACGGAAAATACTACTCTAATTAACACATCATGGAGAGTAAAATAAATTAAACTCTTTGGAAAATACTACTCTAATTAAGACATCATTGAGAGTCCAATAAATCAAACTCCTCGGAAAATACTACTCTAATTAACACATCATGGAGAGTAAAATAAATTAAACTCTTTGGAAAATACTACTCTAATTAACACATCATTGAGAGTCCAATAAATCAAACTCCTCGGAAAATACTACTCTAATTAACACATCATGGAGAGTAAAATAAATTAAACTCCTCGGAAAATACTACTCTAATTAACACATCATGGATAGTAAAATAAATTAAACTCCTCGGAAAATACTACTCTAATTAACACATCATTGAGAGTCCAATAAATCAAACTCCTCGGAAAATACTACTCTAATTAACACATCATGGAGAGTAAAATAAATTAAACTCCTCGGAAAATACTACTCTAATTAACACATCATGGAGAGTAAAATAAATTAAACTCCTCGGAAAATACTACTCTAATTAACACATCATGAGAGTAAAATTAATTAAACTCTTTGGAAAATACTACTCTAATTAACACATCATTGAGAGTCCAATAAATCAAACTCCTCGGAAAATACTACTCTAATTAACACATCATGGAGAGTAAAATAAATTAAACTCTTTGGAAAATACTACTCTAATTAACACATCATTGAGAGTCCAATAAATCAAACTCCTCGGAAAATACTACTCTAATTAACACATCATGGAGAGTAAAATAAATCAAACTCCTCGGAAAATACTACTAGAATTAACACATCATGGAGAGTAAAATAAATCAAACTCCTCGGAAAATACTACTCTAATTAACACATCATGGATAGTAAAATAAATTAAACTCCTCGCAAAATACTACTCTAATTAACACATCATGGATAGTAAAATAAATTAAAATCCTCGGAAAATACTACTCTAATTAACACATCATGGATAGTAAAATAAATTAAACTCCTCGGAAAATACTACTCTAATTAACACATCATGGAGAGTCCAATAAATCAAACTCCTCGGAAAATACTACTCTAATTAACACATCATGGAGAGTAAAATAAATTAAACTCCTCGGAAAATACTATTCTAATTAACACATCATGGAGAGTCCAATAAATTAAACTCCTCGGAAAATACTACTCTAATTAACACATCATGGAGAGTAAAATAAATTAAACTCCTCGGAAAATACTATTCTAATTAACACATCATGGAGAGTCCAATAAATTAAACTCCTCGGAAAATACTACTCTAATTAACACATCATGGAGAGTAAAATAAATCAAACTCCTCGGAAAATACTACTCTAATTAACACATCATGGAGAGTAAAATAAATTAAACTCCTCGGAAAATACTACTCTAATTAACACATCATGGAGAGTAAAATAAATTAAACTCCTCGGAAAATACTACTCTAATTAACACATCATGGAGAGTAAAATAAATTAAACTCCTCGGAAATTACTATTCTAATTAACACATCATGGAGAGTCCAATAAATTAAACTCCTCGGAAAATACTACTCTAATTAACACATCATGGAGAGTAAAATAAATTAAACTCCTCGGAAAATACTATTCTAATTAACACATCATGGAGAGTCCAATAAATTAAACTCCTCGGAAAATACTACTCTAATTAACACATCATGGAGAGTAAAATAAATTAAACTCCTCGGAAAATACTACTCTAATTAACACATCATGGAGAGTAAAATAAATTAAACTCCTCGGAAAATACTACTCTAATTAACACATCATGGAGAGTCCAATAAATTAAACTCCTCGGAAAATACTACTCTAATTAACACATCATGGAGAGTAAAATAAATTAAACTCCTCGGAAAATACTACTCTAATTAACACATCATGGAGAGTAAAATAAATTAAACTCCTCGGAAAATACTACTCTAATTAACACATCATGGAGAGTAAAATAAATCAAACTCCTCGGAAAATACTACTCTAATTAACACATCATGGAGAGTAAAATAAATCAAACTCCTCGGAAAATACTACTCTAATTAACACATCATGGAGAGTAAAATAAATTAAACTCCTCGGAAAATACTACTATAATATACACATCATTAAGAGTCCAATAAATTAAACTCCTCGGAAAATACTACTCTAATTAACACATCATGGAGAGTAAAATAAATCAAACTCCTCGGAAAATACTACTCTAATATACACATCATTAAGAGTCCAATAAATTAAACTCCTCGGAAAATACTACTCTAATTAACACATCATGGAGAGTAAAATAAATCAAACTCCTCGGAAAATACTACTCTAATTAACACATCATGGAGAGTCCAATAAATCAAACTCTTCGGAAAATACTACTCTAATTAACACATCATGGAAAATAAAATAAATTAAACTCCTCGGAAAATACTATTCTAATTAACACATCATGGAGAGTCCAATAAATTAAACTCCTCTGAAAATACTACTCTAATTAACACATCATGGAGAGTAAAATAAATTAAACTCCTCGGAAAATACTACTCTAATTAACACATCATGGAGAGTAAAATAAATTAAACTCTTTGGAAAATACTACTCTAATTAACACATCATTGAGAGTCCAATAAATCAAACTCCACGGAAAATACTACTCTAATTAACACATCATGGAGAGTAAAATAAATTAAACTCTTTGGAAAATACTACTCTAATTAAGACATCATTGAGAGTCCAATAAATCAAACTCCTCGGAAAATACTACTCTAATTAACACATCATGGAGAGTAAAATAAATTAAACTCTTTGGAAAATACTACTCTAATTAACACATCATGGAGAGTCCAATAAATCAAACTCCTCGGAAAATACTACTCTAATTAACACATCATGGAGAGTAAAATAAATTAAACTCCTCGGAAAATACTACTCTAATTAACACATCATGGATAGTAAAATAAATTAAACTCCTCGGAAAATACTACTCTAATTAACACATCATTGAGAGTCCAATAAATCAAACTCCTCGGAAAATACTACTCTAATTAACACATCATGGAGAGTAAAATAAATTAAACTCCTCGGAAAATACTACTCTAATTAACACATCATGGAGAGTAAAATAAATTAAACTCCTCGGAAAATACTACTCTAATTAACACATCATGAGAGTAAAATTAATTAAACTCTTTGGAAAATACTACTCTAATTAACACATCATTGAGAGTCCAATAAATCAAACTCCTCGGAAAATACTACTCTAATTAACACATCATGGAGAGTAAAATAAATTAAACTCTTTGGAAAATACTACTCTAATTAACACATCATTGAGAGTCCAATAAATCAAACTCCTCGGAAAATACTACTCTAATTAACACATCATGGAGAGTAAAATAAATCAAACTCCTCGGAAAATACTACTAGAATTAACACATCATGGAGAGTAAAATAAATCAAACTCCTCGGAAAATACTACTCTAATTAACACATCATGGATAGTAAAATAAATTAAACTCCTCGCAAAATACTACTCTAATTAACACATCATGGATAGTAAAATAAATTAAAATCCTCGGAAAATACTACTCTAATTAACACATCATGGATAGTAAAATAAATTAAACTCCTCGGAAAATACTACTCTAATTAACACATCATGGAGAGTCCAATAAATCAAACTCCTCGGAAAATACTACTCTAATTAACACATCATGGAGAGTAAAATAAATTAAACTCCTCGGAAAATACTATTCTAATTAACACATCATGGAGAGTCCAATAAATTAAACTCCTCGGAAAATACTACTCTAATTAACACATCATGGAGAGTAAAATAAATTAAACTCCTCGGAAAATACTATTCTAATTAACACATCATGGAGAGTCCAATAAATTAAACTCCTCGGAAAATACT
This sequence comes from Aphrophora alni, assembly GCA_963513935.1. NCBI lineage: Eukaryota > Metazoa > Arthropoda > Insecta > Hemiptera > Aphrophoridae > Aphrophora > Aphrophora alni. The sequence continues at coordinate 46,913,008 of OY740776.1, read as the reverse complement.
ACTCTAATTAACACATCATGGAGAGTAAAATAAATTAAACTCCTCGGAAAATACTACTCTAATTAACACATCATGGAGAGTAAAATAAATTAAACTCCTCGGAAAATACTACTCTAATTAACACATCATGGAGAGTAAAATAAATTAAACTCCTCGGAAAATACTACTCTAATTAACACATCATGGAGAGTAAAATAAATTAAACTCCTCGGAAATTACTATTCTAATTAACACATCATGGAGAGTCCAATAAATTAAACTCCTCGGAAAATACTACTCTAATTAACACATCATGGAGAGTAAAATAAATTAAACTCCTCGGAAAATACTATTCTAATTAACACATCATGGAGAGTCCAATAAATTAAACTCCTCGGAAAATACTACTCTAATTAACACATCATGGAGAGTAAAATAAATTAAACTCCTCGGAAAATACTACTCTAATTAACACATCATGGAGAGTAAAATAAATTAAACTCCTCGGAAAATACTACTCTAATTAACACATCATGGAGAGTCCAATAAATTAAACTCCTCGGAAAATACTACTCTAATTAACACATCATGGAGAGTAAAATAAATTAAACTCCTCGGAAAATACTACTCTAATTAACACATCATGGAGAGTAAAATAAATTAAACTCCTCGGAAAATACTACTCTAATTAACACATCATGGAGAGTAAAATAAATTAAACTCCTCGGAAAATACTACTCTAATTAACACATCATGGAGAGTAAAATAAATTAAACTCCTCGGAAAATACTACTCTAATTAACACATCATGGAGAGTAAAATAAATTAAACTCCTCGGAAAATACTACTCTAATTAACACATCATGGAGAGTAAAATAAATTAAACTCCTCGGAAAATACTACTTCAATTAACAAAACACTCTAAACTGATTACGTTTTTTTGATAAAATTATGTATATATTGGTTTTTTTTTTAATTTGTTTTTTTTTGTTTAATATATACGATTATAACAAAACAAAACTCGTAAATCATGTGAACAGTGTGAAAGTGGTCCTAAAAAGAAGAAGAACCATTTCCTTGCTCAACAATTAGATTTTAATTCATTAGACCAATGGAAGGCCGTCAGAACAAGCCTACTGCATTTTAACCAACTTACGTAGAAACAAAAATTTATCAAAGACCGTCATTAATTGTGGATTTTATATAAAGAAAAAGAAGATGAAATATTATCCCAAATAATAGGTTAATTATAAACTAAATACGTAGCTATTTTTATAAAGAAAGAAAACTTAGTAAGTTATCCTACCGTCATTATTACCAACTTCGGGACATTTATTAAATTATATTTTGGCATCTAATTATTTAATTTTAGACTTTTGTAAATTGGGACAAACAGTAATTCAACTCAAAAGAATTAAATCATCTATTAGTGAAAACATTCAAATTGTGAAGCCACCACATTAAATTGTAAAACTGAGATTATTGTGGATTGTTATATAAATCAGACATTCATTATCACATCCCTGCTAATAGTTAGGTACTTTCCTTGATATCTCTGCAGTACTGCGCCTTGCCTACGCGACGAAATGCAGGGGCTTAAGCAATATATTGTTTTCCCTCAACGCTGCTCCAGCTGAGATTGCAATGAACGACTTGGACACTCAGGGTTGGAGTGAAGACTGACCAGTGAACTCGACTGTGCGCCCCCAAGTTAATACCCTGCCAAAATGACCGGTTAGAACATTTTGGCAGGGTCTAAGATCCTCGGGGGAAGTTACCATCTACGCTTGTGTTTTAGAAAATATAAATTCGGTTCTTTGTACATGAGTCAAGCGGCCAGACTACGTCCTGATCATGTGTTAACCGCTCATTTTAGCTGGTTGGTGATTTGACGATGTCTCATCCTAAGGTTAAAGGTTTACAGTTTGTCCGGTCCGTGGAGTATATCTTGCTCTTAGATATCAGAAAGGCGCCGAACGTTACGTGTTCACCCGCTACAAACATATTTGATTGGATTCTGATTGGCTGGAGAGACAACCAACAGTTAGAGGTTAGAGGGAGAGAAATTAAGAAAGACAATATGCGAGGAATAACAATGCAAGTGTCGGTGCGAGTGCTGGGAGAACTCTGGGCTGAATGCGCCCTTATTTATAGTCCAACACGCGAGAAGGGGTGTCACCCCCCACTACTGCGCAGTGGAGGGATGAGTCCCCTCTGCTGGAGGAAGTTTGCACTACCCTGATCTCTGTCGTTATATTTACAATTTATATTTTTGTCATACAAAATAATTACAAGATACAATAATAATTTATGTTACAATTTAGGGCGTTCCAAATTAATTAAACATCCATCCCTCCCCCAATTAGAGAAAATACGTTCCATATTTTTTATACCAGGAACGATTGAATCTAAATGAATTTATTCTAAATTATTGCTAGTCGAGGAGTTTTAAAATTACTACTAGAGTGGTATCAACTTCAAGAGAACAGTCCAAGGTTAGGTTAGGTTAGGTTAGGTTAGGTTAGGTTAGGTTAGGTGTGGTTCCAGCAACAGCGGTGTGCATTCTGTCCTTATGAAATCAGCTTTTACAAAGAGAGATAGAACTAAATTAACTTCCTTGTCGCAAGTTTACTTTCTCTCTGTGTTAAATATAGAAACAAATCCATTGAATTAATTTAAACTGATTGAATCACCAATGTATGTTAAAGCCATTGTATTAATTTGTGCAATTGAACCACCAAATATCAAATATAAATATAGTATATCATGTAAACCCTTTGTACTGATTTTAAGTAATTGAATCACTGTTGTATTAAAAACGTATTGGATTGTAATTAATAGAGGTTTGGAATAATTATATTGAAAGCTTATAGTGAACTGAACCCATCAATGGTTATTTAATGAACCCTGGACATATCGGCATTATTCATAACAGTGGGGGGGGGAAACTGTACAACGGGTTTTTCTCAATTTGATGTGAGAAAGAAAAAAATGATTTTTTTCTGAGAATATTATCTGATTAATACAAAACCTACCACAAAACAATTTTTTGATATTTTATTTTAAATATTAGCTAAACGCTTTTGATGAAATTTCTTGCTTACATAACCTCTAATATAAACTCATAACACAATATATTGTTTCGTCATTCGCCCCAAAATACGGGTTCTAAATTTATCAATAAACTAAATATTGTTTTAGCGATATCCAATCACCGCTCAGTTTTATATATTAAATAGGAAGGGCCTTTATTATAGTTATTACTCTCGTTGCCATAGCAACCCTATATCAACAAAATGAGAGCTTTTTAAACTTTTTGTATCTCAATTTAGACTTATTTCCCTGTGTGATTGACAATTACTGGATAGTAATTGAATCCCACTTTCCAGTGTTTGATTTCTTCTAGGTTTTATTTTATACGATCATGATAATGAGTACACTCGACACGCTTAGCAGGCGAATATCTTTCTTTATCAACTAGTTTGCCGAGCTCAACCTTGGTATGACATATATTGAGGATAACCTCTTTCGGGGAAATTAGCCCCTTCCGGAATGATTTTCCTTTTCAGGACATTATTCCATTTCAGAAAGATGGTCCCTTGAGAGGTATTAGCCTATTCCGGAGCAACCTTTCGTTTCCCGACGTTAATCACTTTCAGGATGATATCCCCTTTCGGGGCATCAAACCTTTCCGGAGGGATCTTCCCTTTCGGGATGTTGCCCACTTCAAGACGTTGGTTCCTTTCGGGACATTAGAATCTTCCGGAGCGATCTTTTTCTTCAGGACGTTAGCCTATTTCAGAACTATGACCTCTCTCGGAACATCAGCTTTATCCATGGTAGATTTTTCTTTTCTGGACATTAGTCCCTTCCAGAGCGATCTTCCCAGTTGGGTCGTTAGCTATTTTTAAGAAGGAAAGTCTCTTTCGGCACTTTAGCCCCTTCCGGAGCGATTTTCACTTTCGCGAGGTTAGTCCCTTTCAGGAAGATAGTCCCTCTCGGGACATAAGCATCCTTCCGGAGCGATCTTCCTTTTCGGGACGTTTGCCCCGTTTAGAAAGATAGTCCCTTTCAGGAAGATAGTCCCTCTCGGGACATAGGCCCCTTACGGAGCGATCTTCCTTTTCGGGACGTTTGCCCCTTTCAGTAAGATAGTCCCTTTCAGGAAGATAGTCCCTCTCGGAACATAAGCCCCTTCCGGAGCGATCTTCCTTTACGGGACGTTTGCCCCTTTCAGTAAGATAGTCCCTTTCGGGACTTTAGCACCTTCTAGAGTGAAATCGAAAAACAGATTGTTTATATACCGTCCGTTTGTCAACGTTGTCACCTCTACATAAGCACGATAGTGGCCAAACAATTAAGATAGGAATATGAAATATAGTATATAGTATTATATAGGATAATATGTTAATAATAATATTAAATATTACCTTTTAATGTTCCGTCTTGTGACTTTTTTGGTCGTTCGAATGTTACGACGCGTTTCGGGACCGCAATCCCATTGTCAAGTACACTTACACAAACACAATGAAACACATAACACGTCATTGTGTTTGTGTAAGTGTACTTGACAATGGGATTGCGGTCCCGAAACGCGTCGTAACATTCGAACGACCAAAAAAGTCACAAGACGGAACATTAAAAGGTAATATTTAATATTATTATTAACATATTATCCTATATAATATTATTCAAAGTGACTTGGAATCCAAGAACCATGCAACTAAAAATAGTATATAGGCGTATGTGCTCACGTAACACCCTATTAAAATTCAGTAAAATCGAGTAAAAATATAATTTTAAACAGTTTTATTTCACGTGTTATTGAACACAGTAAACTAGATAAACATTTGCAGATTTCAACACCACTTCTCAACGATTGTACTTTACACACCTGACCACATATAGTCACGTGATCCGGGAGGTCTGCGCTACCGATATGAATGAAACTGCTTTACCCATCTACTAGGCCCGTTAGAGAGTAGCAGACCTCAAGAACGTAGTAATACAATTAGAATGTTCAGAAAACCTGTTTAACCCTACCTCTTGATCTAACAATACAATTTAACATTTCCTACAAAAAAAATTGTGCATTACAAGATCCGTGTTTATTACACTGTATAAAGATGCTGGGTAAGTTCCATGATGGGGAAAACATCAATCTCTTCGTTGTACAGTCGATATGTGACTACGTAATTGTAGAGAGAATAGATGAGAAATTTTCCGAACGAAACACCGAGTTATTGATAAATGTATGTCTATTTAGTTTATGTTGTGTTACGAATTTAAAAAGTGTTTCTCTCTTTTCAGCTCTAGAGAAGACCTACTCACCGCCATCGCAGGTACCACGGAGGTCGTCAAGGGGACAGCTTGGGAGTCTTGGAGAGGATACATTAGAAACGATACAACACAGTTCAAACAACATCTGGAGTCGTTCAAGTAAGCAATGTATTAATGGAGACATTAAACAGAGAAATTAACATCCAGACTTATCCTTGTTTATTGACGCATGCGCAGAAAGTAAATCCTCGCCATTGAAGAAACCTCATTGCTCAGAATATGTTATAGAGGGTGTTTCAGAACTCTTGTAGGAACTTTTCCTGGGATTGAAGTAAACGCAGAACGTGCATTTATTTGTTTGAAATAAGTTTAATTGTCTGTCTGTCCGTCATTTTGTGTTTTGTACAAAACAAACTAAATGTTTGAAATAAATTAGTTATGAAGTCCAAATTTGATATACATATTTTTTAAGAGACCGTTTATTAACGTACCAAAATTCATAACCTTGTTTTAAATTTTTTCAAAATGGCGGCCGTTTTAAAATTTTTAACGTCGAATATTTAAAATATCGTTAACTTTATAAAAAAAATTACGAGAACAAAAAGTTTCCCTTTTGAGAGACAAACAAAAATTAAAAAAAAAAAAACTTTTTTTTTTTTTTTACTGTGGCTCAAAGGATAACCAAATTATTGTAAAAAAAACTAAAAACATAATTTCTTGACAATTGTCACCCATAATTACCGCAAGAGCAAAACATTTTTTAATTGCGATGTTTTTCGATAGCAGAGTTCTAAAACACCCTGACATTATAAAAAAGAAATAAATTCAACTGTAAATAAGATTCTCAGCTTTTCCCCACTCAATAAAATCAGCTGATCGTAGCGCTTATCCAGCTCCATACAAGCAGATTGTTTAAAGTTAATGGTCTCTTTGGCCTTGTAGGAAACATTAAATTGTATTGCTAGATCAAGGGGTGTTACCCAGTATATAATAGAGGGTAAGTTTGTTGCCACCAAAGTTTTCTGAACCTCGTAATTGTTGTGTATCACTACTTTCTTGACGCTGGCTTTGCTCGTGTCAGAAGGGCCAACCACAACTACCTACCTCCCAACTCCAAGCCCCTTTTAAGGACCAAGCACCCACTCCCTGCCCGTCGTGGCGACCCCTTATCCCGCTGCCAGCCATACCCCGCCCATACACCTACACCGTCTCCGGACTCCCACACTACGACCCTAGGTCCCCGTACTACCTACACTTCTAAACCCGGTAACCCCCGACCTCATCATTCCCCGCACAAAGAACCTTTCCCCGGCTAGACAGCCGCCTACCACAACAACCAACGCTTTTTACTCTACCCACAGGGCGAGCCGACGTCAATCTCATATCTACACTTTTATCTAAAAATAAGCTTACGTCAAAATATTTAATTAACTATCAATTCGGAGTTTAAGTATTACTTTTACAAATATACGAGATTCAAATAACACTCTTACTTGAATTTAATATTGAGGATTAGAATTTTAACGCTCATATGAAAAATAAAAACTTCCTTTTCACAGAAATAACAATTTGCTAGTTGCTCACTTTTTGCAGTAAACCGACGATATATTCTTAGGCGGACAGAAGGGTATTGAATACATTTTTTGACAATAACTTTGCTATATGTCATCGTGGAGAGGTGGAGGTGGTGTTGAAATCTGTAAATTTTAGTCCAACTCAGTGCGTTTAGAGACGAGAACGCACAAGACATGAACAAAACAGTGTTTGAGATTTTTAAATCGATTTTCTTAGTTTCGCCGGTAGAATTTTTATTGTCATAATTCCATCAAATCTAACATATATGAAAATTTCAAGATCCTAACATAATTTTTTTTTTCGTGCACACGAAAATTATTTCATCGGTTTCCGGTGAAAATCAGACAAAAAAAATAAGAACGTCGTAATTTGTTTACAATTACCAAAGTTAACCCTACACTTTCTTACACTATTCAGGTATAGATTTAGTAAAAAACATATCAAACTTATTTGCATAAAAACTAAAAACAAGGTCTGTCTGTTTTCAGAATTTGACGTCATGTGATTTTTGTTTTTAGAATAACAAGGCACAGGATATTGGATCTAACGTAAGTATATTGTGTAGTCAACTATTTTGTTGTATACAGGGTGTTTCAGATATATGTGTTAAGTGTAACAGTTCTTATAAAATATATGTCTCAAAATGGTTTTTCGGCCTGTTTGTGTGTTTTCAAAAAATAGTATTAATTTTAGAAGTTAAACAGGATTCTCAATGTTACCAATAATATTAATCTATAAAAAATATATATAAGGATAATAGTATATTTCATCACTAGGACCAAAAGTGAAGCTTTTATACAAGCTCAAGTTTAACGGCCGAGGCGGAGCCGAGGCAGAAAATTAAGAGAGGATCGAAAAGCTTATTTTGGTCCAAGTGATGAACTATATTTTTCGTTATACTGCAAATAATATAAGAAAACAATTTCACGAAAACTAAAATGTTATAACATATTTACCTTCAAATCGACGGTAACAGCTGTTTTAACGGTTATTTACAATCGAGAGTATCGATTGTTTTTATAGATGCTTTACAATCGTTAATTAATTCGTATACACTAAATAACAGCTGATGACCTCGACCTCAGCTGTTATTATGTCCTACAACTAAAAAGAACAAATTTAGCATCTCAACGGACGTATTGAAAACAGCTGTTTTTGAAGCAGTATGACGAAAAATAGTTTAATATTGTAACGTGATATTATTCAATGTGTCATTAAGTAATAGTACTTTCAGAATTTAGTATATATATATATATATATATATATATATGTTTACAAAAGCTAACAGTTTTAGGTTTATAACGGTTTATAGGTTATAAGGCAACTGTCATCATTGCCTTATAAAAAAAAAAAGGAAGAAAAGAAACTCCGCAAACTCGAATACTCTAACAGCGTCAGGGTCGGAACAGAACAAGAGTTGGTCAAGAGAGAGAGATGATAGGAAGGTATCTAACCCAAGATACACAAAAAACAGTGTATATATCCCATACTCACTAAAGGGATTATTCCTTTAGTTCCTGGGGGTTATTGAATTTCAATGAAATTAAATGCCTGCCATTTTGACAATTAATAAGACGTTATCCTTGTCGTTTAAAGACAAAAAACCCACTCGGACATCATCACTTTATAAAAAAGAAGAAAAGTATTGGACGCCCTCGAATACCCTAATATCATCAGGATCGGATTAGAACAAGAGTTGATCAAAAGACACTTGATAGAAAAAATGAAAGAGAGGGATGTAACATAAAAAAAACTGTGAAATTCAGCTACATTACTTTGAGTATACCAAACTCGTATTAAATAAAGTAGCACCCGAGGGTGTTATAAGTTTTAATTTTGTTACATTGGTAAAACTTTATATAAAAGAATTATTTCAAATTTCAACTTCAAATCTAAATAACTGAAATTTTTTGTTCGAAAATACACAAAATTTACCTTTTAACCTTAAATGGCAATTGAGAATGTACCCTCATCAAATCCAAATGTAGTTCATACTAAAAGATAAGTCAAACAGCCGGTTTCTAGGACATTCATAAAACTGCTAATCGACCACTAAAACTCTCATTAATTTAAAGTCCTAATTTCGCCTATTAAATATTTAATTGTAGATTAAAGTTTGGTTTGTCACTTTTTGTTGCTTTAATTTATTTTATGTCCTGATTTAATTACAGTTTCAAAATATTGCATGTGATTTTATGTTGTGTTTATATTCAAATATTTATGAATTGTTTTAATTTTAATTTATTGTATTTTTGGTGTTCATCAAATTATCTACTGACATAACCTATAAATTTAATTTCAGATGCTAACTTATATGTGGCAATCCCGAACTATTCCAGCTGGATATATACTCTTTTAACGTAGTCTTCGTGTTAAACCCCTCTCTTTCAACTTTTCTATTCAGTCGCTCTCTTGACCAATTCTTGTTCTCTTAAGACCCTGAAGTTTTTCTAGTATTCAAGGGCTAGGGGATCTTTATTTTATACTCGTTTTTCAAACAGCAATGATGACGGAAAGGGTTTTTTGACTACAACCAACAACAAAACAAATCAAAATGTATCAATTACTGCAATTAGCGTCAAATATTTGTAAAAACTAGTTATTCTAAATGGTAGACCTCATTTTTTGGATATGTTTATCAATCCCCCGGGTGGTGTAGTGGTTAGCATTCGGGTTTAACGCCCATGGGAGCTCATACTTTACGGGGTTGATCCAGCTTCGTGAGGGAAATTGAAAAGTACCATCAGGTTGAGAAGGCTAGAACAACGCCGACGGGAACTACGATGAGCTAACCATACATTAACCTAAAAGCTCCAAGCGGTATTGCCCCCACGGAATTTACTTTCAATAATTCAAAGAATAATATTCTATTACACACCCTGCCTTGTGAAATAAGATAAACTCAAGTTATATAAAATTGCGTCACCGAGCAACTTTTACCCTACAACAGCTTCTTAGATAATAATATGCAATGTAAGCAAAGCCTACTTGATAAGGCATCAAAGAGATCAAGAAGGCAAAGACGACGTTGTAATTGGAGATGTCTACGTTTCATTTCAATTCCTACTTGACTTGTCAACACAAAACACAGTTTATACTTTGTTATAAGCTGTACACAACAATACCAGGACGGGGACTGATCCTTGACATCTTACCACTTTGTTATAAACATATGTAAGACGTACAACACAGTAGATAAAGGTTGAACCGTTTCTTCAAGCTTCTTCAAAATTGGAGCTTAGCTGTCGCAGATTTAACAACCGAAACATTTAAGTGTTGAAGAATGGAGTGATTGCGGCAGCAGTTTGGTAGACCCGTCCAGAAGGGATTTAGATGAAATCTCTACTTCCTCCATTTTTACTCCTTAAAATGGCTCGGGTTTTGAATCCATTCTGGTAGGACAAAGTAACAGACACTTGTTTTATCAGTGGTGGTGTGTCTTTGTCACAGATTCGACTTTTTTTTATTGTTAGTCAGGATTGTTTGAGGTTAAATTATTATACATTTTTCGGACATTTGTGTGTTAAAAATCAAAACACGACGTTTCGGGAATAAGAATCAATTCCCGTTATCAAGTGACTAAAAACTAAAGAAACATGAAACTAGAAACTAGGTAAAATTTTATTTAATTTTACTAAGAAGTAAAATTAAATAAGAATACCACCAATCAAGTATCAAGTTTGCCACATCAGCCAATCAAGTATAGAAGTAAGGCCATTATGGCTCCCATTATTAAAAAAATAACTAAAATTTGATTATAATACCCCTACAACCAAAAAAAAACAAGCTGAAATTTTACCCGTTAAATCGCCACAAGGGGTTGTAACCCGCTCTCGGGCTAGGAAGCTTAATACAACTAACAATAGGCCACTCCCATAATAGTTTGTCACGCCTTCTGGACCACGTCACTTGTTGCTGTATCTTTGATACAACAACACGTATTTGACGTTAGTTGATTGTTACCGCGATTGTGTTTTTTGATACTTGATAACGGGAATTGATTCTTATTCCCGAAACGTAGTGTCTTGATTTTTAACACACAAATGATGGCAAATGTCCGAAAAATGTATAATAATAAAATTGAACTTCCATCATTAACAAATAACTTCGAACAGAGAATTGTTTAAGGTACTTCAAGAAGAGGAGATGTGTTATTCTTAGAAACATTAAAGTCACCCGGAACACTTTTGGAAAAGATGACCTATAATTGATATTGAAATATTGCTCTTACAGATGTGTTAATTTTATTATGATTTAGCTTTTTACTTTTTTCTCCCTTGATAAGTAAGAACATATGAATGTATGTTGTTAATATTTGTGTAGAATGCTCACTGATATTTTTTTGGAAAAAAGTAATGTTAACTCTTTGCAAATTATAATTTTTGTTTTAGGAGCTATATATCGTTAGGTTAATTTTGTCCAACTGCTGTCATATTTTATTTTGCAAAATGTGCAAGTGGCTATCCCCAAAGCGGGCTATGCCTTTAGGGGAGCCGGGTGTTTTTCTTTACTTTTTTTTCTCTTCCAGAGTAATGTGGAGAGGGGGTTTCTTTAAACTATATTATACATTCTATTCAAATAAACGTTTTTTTATATTTTTAGTTTAGATAATCAAATGTTATAGTTATAAGCTATGTATATTAGTTTTATGTATAGGTGTGTAAGTATGATTGGGCGTAAGTGTATATGTTAAAGAATATGGTACAGCTCAATGTACACTTTATGTCTATTGTTGATTTAAAAATTCTTTTGTTTGATTTATTCTTTCTCTTTTTTCTCTCTCGCTGATTACTATTGTATAAAATAGCTGTAATAGATGTGTTAATAACCGTCTTGGTCAGTTGGCACAACTGTTTGAAACTGCAGCAGCAAAACCAACAACAGGTTTGCTAGTTGTCTTTCTACATGATATACAAAACTAGCTTTCTCCTCCCTGTTACAGTTGAAGGAGCGAGCAGGATAATCGCCACCACAATTAGGACATTTAGCATCCTTCCCTGTTGTGTCCATTCGAACCACTTTCCTCGGCTTTGTACTGGTAGAACTCACGGATAAATAACTCTGGCGTTTAAAACAACGTTAGAAACATGTGTTATCGTTGGTACCAAACAGAACACTGTCGGTGTGCAATATGTCAAGGAAGCAGTCGATACATTGTTGCCACTCTCCGTTTCAATAATCCCAGTAAGTTTAATCTCTGCTAACTTCCTCCAGTCTAATATGGAGCACGTTGTCACGTTTTGAATAGTTCAAATATCGATGGGGTTCCACAGGTACCTTGACTTGTTGAATGAATGACGTCATAGTCACTAGAGACAATCTTAACTGTTTGTTGTCTATATCTCTACTAACAAATTACTTGTAAACTCTACAAGATTATTAAACCACAGATTTCTCTGCTAACTTCCTCCCAGTCTAATATGGAACAGATCTCTACAAGTAGTCACCTTTTGAATAGTTCAAATATCGATGGGGTTCCACAGGTACCTTCACTTGTTGAATGAATGACGTCATAGTCACTAGAGACAATCTTAACTGTTTGTTGTCTATCTCTAGTAACAAATTACTTGTAAACTCTACAAGATTATTAAACCACAGATTTCTCTGCTAACTTCCTCCCAGTCTAATATGGAACAGATCTCTACAAGTAGTCACCTTTTGAATAGTTCAAATATCGATGGGGTTCCACAGGTACCTTCACTTGTTGAATGAATGACGTCATAGTCAGTAGAGACAATCTTAACTTTTTGTTGTCTATCTCTACTAACAAATTACTTGCAAACTCTACCAGATTATTAAACCACAAGATTTCTCTGCTAACTTCCTCCCAGTCTAATATGGAACAGATCTCTACAAGTCTACAAGTCACCTTTTGAATAGTTCAAATATCGATGGGGTTCCACAGGTACCTTCACTTGTTGAATGAATGACGTCATAGTCACTAGAGACAATCTTAACTTTTTGTTGTCTATCTCTACTAACAAATTACTTGCAAACTCTACCAGATTATTAAACCACAGATTTCTCTGCTAACTTCCTCCCAGTCTAATATGGAACAGATCTCTACAAGTCTACAAGTCACCTTTTGAATAGTTCAAATATCGATGGGGTTCCACAGGTACCTTCACTTGTTGAATGAATGACGTCATAGTCAGTAGAGACAATCTTAACTTTTTGTTGTCTATCTCTACTAACAAATTACTTGCAAACTCTACCAGATTATTAAACCACAGATTTCTCTGCTAACTTCCTCCCAGTCTAATATGGAACAGATCTCTACAAGTCTACAAGTCACCTTTTGAATAGTTCAAATATCGATGGGGTTCCACAGGTACCTTCACTTGTTGAATGAATGACGTCATAGTCACTAGAGAAATTCTTAACTTTTTGTTGTCTATCTCTACTAACAAATTACTTGCAAACTCTACCAGATTATTAAACCACAGATTTCTCTGCTAACTTCCTCCCAGTCTAATATGGAACAGATCTCTACAAGTAGTCACCTTTTGAATAGTTCAAATATCGATGGGGTTCCACAGGTACCTTGACTTGTTGAATGAATGACGTCATAGTCACTAGAGACAATCTTAACTTTTTGTTGTCTATCTCTACTAACAAATTACTTGTAAACTCTGCAAGATTATTAAACCACAGATTTCTCTACTAACTTCCTCCCAGTCTAATATGGAACAGATCTCTACAAGTAGTCACCTTTTGAATAGTTCAAATATCGATGGGGTTCCACAGGTACCTTGACTTGTTGAATGAATGACGTCATAGTCAGTAGAGACAATCTTAACTGTTTGTTGTCTATCTCTACTAACAAATTACTTGTAAACTCTGCAAGATTATTAAACCACAGATTTCTCTACTAACTTCCACCCAGTCTAATATGGAGCACATCTCAACACGTTGTCACCTTTTGAATAGTTCAAATATCGATGGGGTTCCACAGGTACCTTGACTTGTTGAATGAATGACGTCATAGTCACTAGAGACAATCTTAACTGTTTGTTGTCTATCTCTACTAACAAATTACTTGTAAACTCTGCAAGATTATTAAACCACAGATTTCTCTACTAACTTCCTCCCAGTCTAATATGGAGCACATCTCAACACGTTGTCACCTTTTGAATAGTTCAAATATCGATGGGGTTCCACAGGTACCTTGACTTGTTGAATGAATGACGTCATAGTCAGTAGAGACAATCTTAACTGTTTGTTGTCTATCTCTACTAACAAATTACTTGTAAACTCTGCAAGATTATTAAACCACAGATATCTCTGCTAACTTCCTCCCAGTCTAATATGGAGCACATCTCTACAAGTAGTCACCTTTTGAATAGTTCAAATATCGATGGGGTTCCACAGGTACCTTCACTTGTTGAATGAATGACGTCATAGTCAGTAGAGACAATCTTAACTTTTTGTTGTCTATCTCTACTAACAAATTACTTGCAAACTCTACCAGATTATTAAACCACAGATTTCTCTGCTAACTTCCTCCCAGTCTAATATGGAACAGATCTCTACAAGTCTACAAGTCACCTTTTGAATAGTTCAAATATCGATGGGGTTCCACAGGTACCTTCACTTGTTGAATGAATGACGTCATAGTCACTAGAGACAATCTTAACTTTTTGTTGTCTATCTCTACTAACAAATTACTTGCAAACTCTACCAGATTATTAAATCACAGATTTCTCTGCTAACTTCCTCCCAGTCTAATATGGAACAGATCTCTACAAGTAGTCACCTTTTGAATAGTTCAAATATCGATGGGGTTCCACAGGTACCTTCACTTGTTGAATGAATGACGTCATAGTCAGTAGAGACAATCTTAACTTTTTGTTGTCTATCTCTACTAACAAATTACTTGCAAACTCTACCAGATTATTAAACCACAGATTTCTCTGCTAACTTCCTCCCAGTCTAATATGGAACAGATCTCTACAAGTCTACAAGTCACCTTTTGAATAGTTCAAATATCGATGGGGTTCCACAGGTACCTTCACTTGTTGAATGAATGACGTCATAGTCAGTAGAGACAATCTTAACTTTTTGTTGTCTATCTCTACTAACAAATTACTTGCAAACTCTACCAGATTATTAAACCACAGATTTCTCTGCTAACTTCCTCCCAGTCTAATATGGAACAGATCTCTACAAGTCTACAAGTCACCTTTTGAATAGTTCAAATATCGATGGGGTTCCACAGGTACCTTCACTTGTTGAATGAATGACGTCATAGTCACTAGAGACAATCTTAACTTTTTGTTGTCTATCTCTACTAACAAATTACTTGCAAACTCTACCAGATTATTAAACCACAGATTTCTCTGCTAACTTCCTCCCAGTCTAATATGGAGCACATCTCAACACGTTGTCACCTTTTGAATAGTTCAAATATCGATGGGGTTCCACAGGTACCTTGACTTGTTGAATGAATGACGTCATAGTCAGTAGAGACAATCTTAACTGTTTGTTGTCTATATCTCTACTAACAAATTATTTGTAAACTCTGCAAGATTATTAAACCACAGATTTCTCTGCTAACTTCCTCCAGTCTAATATGGAGCACATCTCTACAAGTAGTCACCTTTTGAATAGTTCAAATATCGATGGGGTTCCACAGGTACCTTCACTTGTTGAATGAATGACGTCATAGTCAGTAGAGACAATCTTAACTTTTTGTTGTCTATCTCTACTAACAAATTACTTGTAAACTCTGCAAGATTATTAAACCACAGATTTCTCTGCTAATTTCCTCCCAGTCTAATATGGAGCACATCTCTACAAGTAGTCACCTTTTGAATAGTTCAAATATCGATGGGGTTCCACAGGTACCTTGACTTGTTGAATGAATGACGTCATAGTCAGTAGAGACAATCTTAACTGTTTGTTGTCTATATCTCTACTAACAAATTACTTGTAAACTCTGCAAGATTATTAAACCACAGATATCTCTGCTAACTTCCTCCCAGTCTAATATGGAGCACATCTCAACACGTTGTCACCTTTTGAATAGTTCAAATATCGATGGGGTTCCACAGGTACCTTGACTTGTTGAATGAATGACGTCATAGTCACTAGAGACAATCTTAACTGTTTGTTGTCTATCTCTACTAACAAATTACTTGTAAACTCTGCAAGATTATTAAACCACAGATTTCTCTGCTAACTTCCTCCCAGTCTAATATGGAACACATCTCTACAAGTAGTCACCTTTTGAATAGTTCAAATATCGATGGGGTTCCACAGGTACCTTGACTTGTTGAATGAATGACGTCATAGTCAGTAGAGACAATCTTAACTTTTTGTTGTCTATCTCTACTAACAAATTACTTGTAAACTCTGCAAGATTATTAAACCACAGATTTCTCTGCTAACTTCCTCCCAGTCTAATATGGAGCACATCTCAACAAGTAGTCACCTTTTGAATAGTTCAAATATCGATGGGGTTCCACAGGTACCTTGACTTGTTGAATGAATGACGTCATAGTCAGTAGAGACAAATCTTAACTTTTTGTTGTCTATCTCTACTAACAAATTGCTTGTAAACTCTGCAAGATTATTAAACCACAGATTTCTCTGCTAACTTCCTCCCAGTCTAATATGGAACAGATCTCTACAAGTAGTCACCTTTTGAGTAGTTCAAATATCGATGGGGTTCCACAGGTACCTTGACTTGTTGATAGAATGACGTCATAGTCAGTAGAGACAATCTTAACTGTTTGTTGTCTATCTCTACTAACAAATTACTTGTAAACTCTGCAAGATTATTAAACCACAGATTTCTCTGCTAACTTCCTCCCAGTCTAATATGGAACAGATCTCTACAAGTAGTCACCTTTTGAGTAGTTCAAATATCGATGGGGTTCCACAGGTACCTTGACTTGTTGATAGAATGACGTCATAGTCAGTAGAGACAATCTTAACTGTTTGTTGTCTATCTCTACTAACAAATTACTTGCAAACTCTGCAAGATTATTAAACCACAGATATCTCTGCTAACTTCCTCCCAGTCTAATATGGAGCAGATCTCTACAAGTAGTCACCTTTTGAATAGTTCAAATATCGATGGGGTTCCACAGGTACCTTCACTTGTTGAATGAATGACGTCATAGTCACTAGAGACAATCTTAACTGTTTGTTGTCTATCTCTACTAACAAATTACTTGTAAACTCTGCAAGATTATTAAACCACAGATATCTCTGCTAACTTCCTCCCAGTCTAATATGGAGCACATCTCAACACGTTGTCACCTTTTGAATAGTTCAAATATCGATGGGGTTCCACAGGTACCTTGACTTGTTGAATGAATGACGTCATAGTCAGTAGAGACAATCTTAACTGTTTGTTGTCTATCTCTACTAACAAATTACTTGTAAACTCTGCAAGATTATTAAACCACAGATATCTCTGCTAAATTCCTCCCAGTCTAATATGGAACAGATCTCTACAAGTAGTCACCTTTTGAATAGTTCAAATATCGATGGGGTTCCACAGGTACCTTGACTTGTTGAATGAATGACGTCATAGTCACTAGAGACAATCTTAACTTTTTGTTGTCTATCTCTACTAACAAATTACTTGCAAACTCTGCAAGATTATTAAACCACACATATCTCTGCTAACTTCCTCCCAGTCTAATATGGAGCACATCTCAACACGTTGTCACCTTTTGAATAGTTCAAATATCCATGTTGTTCCACAGGTACCTTCACTTGTTGAATGAATGGCGTCATAGTCACTAGAGACAATCTTAACTTTTTGTTGTCTATCTCTACTAACAAATTACTTGTAAACTGCTATGTCCGATTTATTTGGATATTTTCCATTATTTTGTGCGTATATACACGACGTTTCGAGAGTATTAGTCAACTCTCGTTACACCTTCGATTAATAATTGCACGCTGTTATAACTTTGTGAAACTCAGTTACAATATAATTTTCTAATAAATATTAAAACAAAAAGATGAAAACCAATTAAATTCTTTTTTAGAATACAAGATATTTTGTTATGACAAAATAATTTTAATAGAGCAGTGCATTTTTGCCCTCCAGAAGAGTTTTCTTTGGAATTCTAAAGAATTTAATTAATGTCTAGAATCATTGTACGCTTACATTGAAACGATTTCCAAGATGGCGCGAACGAAATATTGTTGCTTATTAATATTAACTGTGAAACTATCTTGATGTACCCTCTCAATACAGTGTGTTCATTTTATCGTGGGGAACGTAACTTTAAAATCCTTAGCTCAACTAATTTCAGTAGATTTAGACTAATTTTCTTTGTTTCTCATATTAGTTATTTTAAATTTAGTCCTACACTGGTATTTAAAGCTGATAGACTATGTCTAATTTAAATTTTTAACTTGATTCAAATTTGTTAAAATTCGAGCGCATTTATCTCCTGTATTTTTATAATAAATATCCATAATAGAAAATTCTTAAAATTAGATGCACAATCGGAAAACATCACAACAAAATGTGGTTTACTTAAAGAATTTTAAACTTAACAACAATTTTGAAAATTGAGGCCATTTTTAAAGTTTACATAAAGGGTTTTTAAATTTCATTCAAAAGTAACTCAGGCCATTCTCCCCCCCCCATATAAAGTGTTTCACAGGATGAATAGTATACTAGAAGTCAATAGTATCCAAGATAAAGTGAACATCCCGTTAAGAGCTTAATTGTTAAACTGATAAATCTACAGCAGTGGGAATAATAAAGGATACAAAAACATTGGACAACTTTCTCAAACAAATCTATTCGGTGACAGTTTGGTACTTGTTGCCAAACAAACAAAAATCAACCATGCACCACGTCTTAGATAAGATCTAAATTTGCTTCTCTTGTGTCATGAACTGTTAAACATAAATATTAAAATATGGAATCAAGTTTAAATGACGGTTTTCAAGATTCGTTTTTGTGTTATGGAAATTATTCTTTAAATGTAACTTTCTCATCTGTTTAGTTTGAGTTATTGATCGTCACATTTTGAATAAACAGCTCAATAGTCGATATTTTGTTGTTTTTTTCTTAACTCACACTCACGGATCTCCTTTTGTGGAGAGATGGCGTCCAATACGTTTTGTTTACGTCCTTGGAAATTACTACATTTGAGCAAAATTTTATCAAAATCGTTAGTCAATTTTAAAAGAATCGTAATTTTGTGTTTTTTTCTTTGGCAAATGCCCCAAATTATTCAAAAAATATATATAACAATTTGGGATATGATCAAAATATGTCATACCAAGTTTCATTAAAATCGGTCAACACGTTTGATTTATTAAGCACAGCACATACAGCTACGTACATACAGTATATGGGAAAGTATAATAAAGTTAGAAAACCTCTTGCTCATCATCGCCTTAACCCCCCCCCATTCATTGAATTTTAATAGCGTCAGGGTCGGAAAAAAACAAGAGTTGGTCAAGAGAGACCTAATAGAAAAAGGATCTAACCCAACACTAAAACTAGATGCATATCCAGCGAAGTTACCTCGGAATTGCCGAGCCCATGATGGTAGTGAAATAAAGAAAAGTATTCGTTTAAACAAACTTTTTGAAAATACTTTCAAAAAGTTTAAAAAGGTATGTTTGATACTTCTCAGTTATGAATTACATTTTAAAGCAAACCTGATTAATACTTTAAAAGAGAAGAAGAAATCCCAAAACACAGGTAATGTTAAAGTTCTGGGTGAAAATCTAAATTATAAATAACACTCTATGGATTCTTTGTCTCGGCTTGCTTCGCTCTTAGGATTGTACCAAGAAATCCACTTTAGAGGTCATCAAATATGTTTAATTTGTCTGTATATAGGGTGGCCTTTTGGACCTCTGTTAAACTTTTGACACTTTTTGTGTATTTAGGAACGATGTTCAATTTCAATCGTGTAAATTTTGTTTTAAGAAACAAAAGATTTTAACATTGCATATAATGTGTTTTTTTTTATAATCCAACCAGAGTATGTTCAAAATAAAACATCTCCCTTGGAAAAAAAAAGTGGTACAATACCCTGTGCACAGATAAAAACTTTTAGAACGTGGATGTACAACTCTATTTTGAAACTATTTAATTAAATACAAACTAAAATCCTAGCGGACCAAACTTATATACTAAACTAAAACTACCAACTATTTCCCATAAGCTTGTAAAATTGCATTTTAACCTTTAAAATTATTGAAACTAAATTTGTAGGAAATTAAATCTGATAAAACTGATATGAATAAAGTAAATAAAAAACCAATCAGATGTTATTGTCAACTTACGGGGAAAATTAAAAAGACTAGCTGATGTCCTCAGTTTCACCTGGGGATATTTGGGATAGTTTTATAAAGAAATCTTTTTTTAGCACAATCCTAATGGTGGTGCACTGGAAATAAATAATTATGCCCAAATATCACACACCAATTTTGATCAAAATCGACCCATAAATAACAAAGATATGATACTTGTTTTAGGCATAAAAAGCACTCTTGGAGTGGAACATTTTCAAAAAACCTTTTCTTAGTATGCGTCTACAGACCTATCCCAAACCATGTTAAAAAATTCATTGCTCTAGGCTTCTTGGATCCAGAGATTTCATGATCATTCAGTGGGTTTTGACTTTTATATGTAGATTTAAATTGGTATTTAGTTGTTGATAATTCAAAAACGTGCCTTTTATTCAATATTAAAGTATCTTAGTTATATGCAGACTTAATCTACAATGTTTGTATCTAAATTTGAGAAAATAATGAATGTGACATCTCAGCATACATAACTAGGCAATTAAATAAACAATTAGATTTGTGCATTTCTGTTGTTATTTTTCCAGGAAACAAAATATGGGACCTGAATTGACCTTGAAAGAAGTGTTATACTACAACGTCGTCAATAGATTCATGTTGGAACAAGTGTCTACAAGGATACAGGAGTCGACGAGCGGCGCTTCTGTCTGGAGGTGAGAGTTAATATAGACGATTCTCTAGACTAGAGTATCACACAACACTATTACTTTCCGTCTTTCTTGTAGTTCAAAAATATACCAACATAAGAAATTTGTTATAAATATGATGGATTTTAGGAAAGTAAGATCGTTTCAAAATTACATTATATCAAAAGTTAACTTATCTCACAACTAATATTATATAAATTGGAGTCATTTGTGCGCATGCTCCGAACCAAATTCAGGTAATGGTTCAACGATTTATTATATTTCTACACATTCGTATGTAATACATATAAATATTCTTGTTTTTAAACAGCAATAAACGTCCCTGTCATCATCGCTTTAAAAACAACAAAACAACAGAAAATAAAGATCCCCTCCCCCTAGTCCTCCAACAGCGCCAGGGTCGGAAAAGAACAAAAGTTGGTTAAGAGAGACCTGATAGGAAACGTGAAAGGTAAGGATCTAACCAACTAGTACACGAAGAAAGATGTACAGCCAGCTAGTATCCCTCGGGCTAGTGAACCCCAAGGGTGTTTGTAGGGTACATAGCCTACGGTGCCGATAATTTATATACTCTAGTTACGGTAATTTGTTCTCTTTATTGAAATAAAGTCCATACAGTAGGACTGACGTAATTTGATCTCTCTCTCAACATTGTCATTGCTCTGAGGTTAGGTTAGGTTAGGTTAGGTTAGGTTAGGTTAGGTTAGGTTAGGTCAGGTCAGGTTAGGTTAGGTTAGGTTAGGTTAGGTTAGGTTAGGTTAGGTTAGGTTAGGTTAGGTTAGGTTAGGTCAGGTCAGGTTAGGTTAGGTTAAGTTAGGTCAGGTTAGGTCAGGTCAGGTTAGGTTAGGTTAGCTTAAGTTAGGTTAGGTTAGGTTAGGTTAGGTTAGGTCAGGTTAGGTTAGGTTAGGTCAGGTTAGGTTAGGTTAGGTCAGGTCAGGTTAGGTTAGGTTAAGTTAGGTCATGTTAGGTCAGGTCTGGTTAGGTTAGGTTAGGTTAGGTTAGGTCAGGTTAGGTTAGGTCAGGTCAGGTTAGGTTAGGTTAAGTTAGGTCAGGTTAGGTCAGGTCTGGTTAGGTTAGGTTAGGTTAGGTTAGGTCAGGTCAGGTTAGGTTAGGTTAGGTCAGGTTAGGTTAGGTTAGGTTAGGTCAGGTTAGGTTAGGTCAGGTTAGGTTAGGTTAGGTCAGGTTAGGTCAGGTTAGGTTAGGTTAGGTTGCATAGAAAACATTATTTGATAATAATTATAAGTGATTTAGAACCGGATAATAAATTTAGACTCATAAACACAATTGTACCGCCGATCTTTAATTAATTAATGAACCTGTAGCACGGCCTGTTAGAGGAATCCTATTTCACCACGACATTGGAAAGATGAAAGAGAGGGATCTAACCCAAGACTACATGAAAACAGTATATCCAACAAGGGCCCTTCGGAAACGCTAAGCCATTAAGCTCACTACAAGTGAGCACCAGAGGCTCACACAAAACTAATACACGTAAATAAACACACTCACTTTAGGAATAACCATACTGATGGTTGCCATCGTAATACCAACCCAGCCTTGATTTACAAATCAACAATTAATTATATGATTCTTCTAAAATCTCAAAATTGTACAATGTCTATTTTTTGAGACAGCAACTCGTTAGGTTAGGTTAGGTTAGGTTAGGTTAGGTTAGGTTAGGTTAGGTTAGGTTAGGTTAGGTTAGCGTAGGTTAGGTTAAGTTAGCGTTACCTGTTAGGATATCTCAAGTGTTTTTTCGAGTAAAGTGTACCTAACATTATCCTAGTTAACACGGCCCAGAAAACCACAACCTGGTATTATCCGTCGGGTAATACTGTTATTACAAAACAAAATAAAAAGGGATTAAGTTCAACATCCTTCTATGATAATGTTTTATTATAGTTGCTAGGCAACCAACGTATAAATAAAAAGATTACGTTCAATAAATTAACGTTCCATGAAGACTAAAAGAATTTCAAAAGTACAATAGGAAAACATAGATTATTGTTAAAACTGAAATGTTAAAACAAAATTGAATCGTTCATCAGACAATTCTAAAAATAAATTTGTAAAATGAGATCAGTATATTTCGGACGTTCAACCTATATATTCAACCTAAAGAGATTTTAATTTTTTGCACAACCTGTATTTGGTACTTAATTTATGTTGGGCTCACTCTGTAGATATAAGGGTTCGATTGTTTCGTTACTCTGTCTAAATTAAAACCAGACATATAAAAATAGTTGTGATCAACTCAGACAGTAGATATTTCACCACCCACGACTTTCTCTATTCCCTCCATATGAAGAAAACAAATGAGGTGCGTCACTATTGTACAGTCTAACTTGGAAGTTCGCGTTCCACTATAAACTTATTACGGCGTTGCATAGGCAATATAAATACACGAGTGAATCCCCATTGCATATCTCAAACGCCGTCTATGATTTTAAATTTATTTAAAAACGGCAATAACTTTGTCAAACATTCACTGGTAAATATAATCACGTTTATGTCGCCATCGCAGTACGTACCCAGCCCTTACGTACAAATTAATCCTTATATGGGTGATTCTAAATCTCAAAATCGTGAATGTTTCTTCTACTTTGCAGACAATAAATTCTTTACCTGTATGTTGCTATCACCCTGGGGGGACACCTTTCACTTAATAAAACAAATGCTCTTGGTCCACGGTGTACTCGATAATCTCACTGCGGGCAATGACTACATAAATACTATAAGACACGACATAGGATAGGGAAATAGTCTACGCTTTACGGGTGCTGTTCGTCACAAGTTTGACACACAGCTATCAGAAAGCGCTAGCAGCAGGTGCTTGACTGTACGCATCCCACTCGGTTGAGACTGTACAACTGTTGACCTCTCTCTCACAAACCTTCTCACTTACTTCCGTCAGCATAGTCAGTGTTGTCAGTTCGTGCGCTGAGATAAGCGATTCTCGACCTTCCCTCGCATCTCTGGTCCCATATATGTGGCATCAGTGCGTTTTCTCTTACCCGCCTGAAACATTGTTTGACCGTAGAGCCACCTAGCGCCAGTCACATCAACTTCAGATTCTCTAGCAGAGCGACCTAGCGGGTATTGGATAACTCAAGAATAAGCGTAGAATATTTAACATGGCCATGTCGTGTCTTATAGTATTTATGTAGTCATTGCTGCGGGAAAGTTTTGTCAGACGGCAATAAGCCTGTAACAACGCAGTAGATATCATTGATGTAATGTGATCATAATTTTTGTGAATCTATTTGGTTAACTTCACTTCAAATTGATTGTATGTTTATTTTAATCAGCTGTTTTAATAAAATTGTAAAATTAGTTGTTATGGTGACGATTATTTGAAATAGTTTACAATTTTAAGAAACAGACAGCTGATGAATTTAAAATTTTGTGCCAAAGAGAACTTTTGTTTTGAGGGTTCCGCCTTCGTCGCAGCCGACACGTTGTCCAGTTCTAATAGTTACAAATCTCTGACGGCTGTAAGGATCAGTTCCGTCCTAGTATTGTGCACCTTTATTGTAGCACACACACACAAACACAAAATAAATTGGACGAAAACCAATAACATCATTCCATATTTAATTAGGAGAAGAGGGTAAAGTTGAAAATATTTTAAGGGTTCTAATGATAACGTATTTTAAAAGCTTTTCTAAGAGAAGCCATCCGCCCCAAAAGGTGCTCAGGTCTTGGAAGGAGGAAACACTCCGAGAAGGACACCGGCTAGAAAGGGGCTCTGGTCTCCGAAGGGCTAACGTCCCGAAAGGAAACATCAACTCAGTAGAAGCAAACATCTAGAAAAATATCACCACCTCTACTTGGCCCCTGGCCTCGAAAAGGGATAACGTCTCGAAATGCACCACTTCCCTAATAGTGGCTCTCACCCTGGATTGTTAAAACTTCTTGTGAAGAACCACTGCCCCGAAAAGAGCTCTGGTCAAGGAAGGGCATACGTTACGAAAAGGACCACCACACTGACTTTGGCCCTGACTCCGGAAGGGACTAACGTCTCAAAAGAAACCATTTCCCTCTAATAGTGGCTCTCATTCTGGATTGGGGAAACTCCCTGAGAAGAATCACAGCTCCAAAAAGGGCTCTGGCAACGAAAGGCCACATGTCTCTAAAAGAACCACCACCCTGACAGGAGCTCTGCCCCGTAAGAAACTATATACCCAATTGGGGGTAAACATCTCAAAAAATACCAACGTCCTGACAGGAGCTCTGCCTAGTAAGAAACTATATACCCAAATGGGGTAAACATCTCAAAAAATACCAACGTCCTGACAGGAGCTCTGCCCCGTAAGAAACTATATGCCCATTCTCGAAAAATAACAACGTCCTGACAGGAGCTCTGCCCCGTAAGAAATTATATACCCAAATGGGGTAAAACATCTCGAAAAGGACCTGACAGGAGCTCTAACTCTGGAAAAGACAAACGCCCAGAACAAAACACTGTCAGCGTGAGGGCCTAACGTCCCGTAACCCAGAGGAGCTAACGACTCGAAAGCTACTATCGTTCAGTAAGGTCTTTAAAAAGAGCGGTGGTCCCTTTCAGGATCATGGTTAATTTTGTAATAAAGGTCTCTTTGTCGGGACATTAGCCTTTGTCGAGGTATTTGAAATATCAGCCAATAAAAACGTCTTGCCTGAGATAATTTTTAAACTTATATTATTTCTAGTGATCTCTGTTTCTCTGCCCCCACAGAATGTTGATCGCCTACAAGAACATGTTGTACTCCGTAGAGAACCTAAGCATCTCCCAAGTCTACGGACTTTACTATCTCAGTATTGGTCATCTCAGTGTTAGCGACTTTGCAGCCTACGTAAAGCACGACACACTTGGACACGAGTACCTCAGCTCTGCGAGGAACTTCTCTCCCGCAGTGAGGGATCAGTATGTCAAATTCATTGCATCATTTCAAGGCTGTCAGTATCTACAGATAACGTGAGTGGACAATCTATAGTAAAACACTGCAAAATATAGAAAATCAATCATAGACGCCGAGTATATTGATTTAAACATTATTTATATATTTCATTAAAGTCTAACTTTGCTACACTTGCGTCATTTACAAGATGTAATCAAGTTTAAATGCCGTGAATTTCACCTAAAATTTGAATGAAATCAGTTAAGTTATTGTTAAGTGAATAGATGTTACACAATTATTTGTTTTATCAATAACCATGTTCTATTAAAATGAGCGACACTTGGGGGAACGTCACAGACCTAATAAAATAATACTCATGTTTTAACAATAAATAATTTATTATTGTATAAAATGACGTTTCAATTACTAAAGTCATCATCAACCTGTTACATGCACACAATAGACCTTCTTGAAATTGTAATCCAGTAACTAGCAGGTTTGCCTGCATGCAATAAAACATAAATAAACATCCCGTTGAGACTGTTTTTCAGCCGGGCAAGCGAATTAATATTCTCATCGCATGTACGGTTAGCATATGGAAATTCCCGTTTTCACATTAATATTTCCATCATCTGTGTAGTTAGCACATTAAAATTCCCACTGTCTGAATGATTAACAAATTAAAATTCCCATGGTCTGTAAGGTTAGCACATTAAAATTCCCGCTGTCTGAATGATTAACAAATTAAAATTCCCATGGTCTGTAAGGTTAGCACATTAAAATTCCCGCTGTCTGAATGATTAACAAATTAAAATTCCCATCGTCTGTAAGGTTGGCACATTAAAATTCCCGCTGTCTGAATGATTAACAAATTAAAATTCCCATCGTCTGTAAGGATAGCACATTAAAATTTCCACTGTCTGAATGATTAACAAATTAAAATTCCCATCGTCTTTAAGGTTAGCACATTAAAATTTCCACTGTCTGAATGATTAAAAATTAAAATTCCCATGGTCTGCAAGGTTAGCACATTAAAATTTCCACTGTCTGAATGATTAACAAATTAAAATTCCCATCGTCTGTAAGGATAGCACATTAAAATTCCCGCTGTCTGAATGATTAACAAATTAAAATTCCCATGGTCTGTAAGGTTAGCACATTAAAATTCCGTCGTCTGAATGATTAACAAATTAAAATTCCCATAGTCTATAAGGATAGCACATTAAAATTTCCATTTTCTGAATGATTAACAAATTAAAATTCCCATCGTATTTAAGTTTAGCACATTAAAATTCCCGCTGTCTGAATGATTATCAAATTAAAATTCCCATCGTCTTTAAGGTTAGCACATTAAAATTCCCACTGTCTGAATGATTAACAAATTAAAATTCCCATAGTCTGTAAGGATAGCACAAATAAATTTCCACTGTCTGAATGATTAACAAATTAAAATTCCCATCGTCTGTAAGGATAGCACATTAAAATTCCCGCTGTCTGAATGATTAACAAATTAAAATTCCCATGGTCTGTAAGGTTAGCACATTAAAATTCCGTCGTCTGAATGATTAACAAATTAAAATTCCCATAGTCTATAAGGATAGCACATTAAAATTCCCGCTGTCTGAATGATTAACAAATTAAAATTCCCATCGTCTGTAAGGATAGCACATTAAAATTTCCACTGTCTGAATGATTAACAAATTAAAATTCCCATCGTCTGTAAGGATAGCACATTAAAATTCCCGCTGTCTGAATGATTAACAAATTAAAATTCCCATGGTCTGTAAGGTTAGCACATTAAAATTCCGTCGTCTGAATGATTAACAAATTAAAATTCCCATCGTCTGTAAGGATAGCACATTAAAATTTCCATTTTCTGAATGATTAACAAATTAAAATTCCCATCGTATTTAAGTTTAGCACATTAAAATTCCCGCTGTCTGAATGATTATCAAATTAAAATTCCCATCGTCTTTAAGGTTAGCACATTAAAATTCCCACTGTCTGAATGATTAACAAATTAAAATTCCCATCGTATTTAAGGTTAGCACATTGAAATTCCTGTTGTCTGAATGATTAACAAATTAAAATTCCCATCGTCTGTAAGGATAGCACAAATAAATTTCCACTGTCTGAATGATTAACAAATTAAAATTCCCATCGTCTTTAAGGTTAGCACATTAAAATTTCCACTGTCTGAATGATTAACAAATTAAAATTCCCATCGTATTTAAGGTTAGCACATTGAAATTCCTGTTGTCTGAATGATTAACAAATTAAAATTCCTACACCTGAATGATTAGCACATTGATATTCCAGTCACTTGTGTGGTTGGCACATTAAATTTCCCGTCGTCTGTATGGTTAGCACATTAAATAGTCATCGTCTGTATGGTTACAACATTGAAATTGACATCATCTCTATGGTTGGCACATTATAATTACCGTTGTCTGAATGGATAACACATTAAAATTCTTGTTGCCTGAATCAATAACGTATTAAAATTCCCGTCACCTGAATGATTAGCACATTAAATTCCCATCGTCTGTATAGTTGGCACATTCAAATTCCTGAAGCCTATATGGTTAGCACATTGAAATTCCCATATCCTGTACATGGTTAGCACATTGAAATTCCCATATCCTGTACATGGTTAGCACATTGAATCATTTTACCTTTACATTCGATAAGAAAGTGTTAAGATTAAAGATAGCTGCAAGGATCAGTTCCGTCCTAGTATTGTGCACAGCTTATAACAACGTATAAACTGTTTTGTGTCGACATGTTGATATAAGTAGGACTTAAAATAAAACGTTGACATTTCCATTACAACGTCGTCTTTGACTCCTTGATCTCTTTCCTTATGTGCCTGAAGCCTTATCAAGTAGGCTTTGCTTATATTATCTAAGAGCTGTTTGCAAATTATGTTCCTCAGTTTACAACATTTTACTTTGAAAAGCATTTCACATTGTAATATATATACAGTTCTAATTAATACCCATAGGGGGCTCTCAATCCCGATGTACCTCAGCTGATCTGTCGCTTTCTTGAGTTGGATCCTTTCCTGTCAGACTTGACCAACTCTCAACCCTTACGATATTAGAGTGTACAAGGGCTAGGAGTCTTCCTTTCTTAAAAAAGTGATGATGACCGAGAGGTTTTTATAAGGGTAAAAGTCGATAGAATTTCGCTCAAGTTTAACCTCTAAGTAGACAAATAGACCGTATTGGTCGCCACCTCTCTAAATATTCCAGTTCATGAGCTATATAGGTAAACAAACTAAAACAAAAATGGGCCCGACGAAAAAGACAAAATTCCAAAAAATCTGCTGTAAACATTTCATTCAGATTAATGAAGATTAATGACCCCCCCCCCCCCAAAACGTGTGCACAAAATAGCAATCTCGATTTTATCCGATAATATTTACCACTGTAAAAGTGTTCATATCACAAGCGAAGGTATTTTTTTAGAGCCTTGTTTTAAACATATAAATAAAACGTCCATTGTTTATTTTTCACCTTTTTGAGTGACAACTAAAGAATGACTGTTTTTGTGGAGATTAGTTTTTATCTGGTTTTCTGGATGCGGCAATTGAGAAAGTTTGCGCAATGTTTTTAATTACGAAATCACATTTCCGCTATTGTCTACCATCTTTGTCTATATCCAAAGATATTAATTAGCATTTATCTTTGACTATAAACAATGGGACAATAAGACCGTTCCAAGAAAACGTTTCCAATTAATTTGATTATGTATTATTTGATAAAGGATAAAGGGCGTATTAAAGGAATGCACAGGGAAATCTCATAAATGTAGTTGTTTAGAACATTCATGCAAATCTCGGAGTTTACGAGTTAATTGAAAAGTCCCTTTTAGCATGACAGCGGTTACAATTAATTGTTACGTTTTGTTACCATGGCAACCAATAAGAGGATGATTTACTTTATTAAAAAAAAAAGAAGTTTATATTAAAATCTATTTTCCTGCGAACTATATTAAAAAGTAATAATAATTTAGCTTGACAGTTAATTGTTGTTTGAGTTTACGCTAACTATTGTGATCGTTTAAAAACTGCACAACTTTCTCACTCGCTAATCCCCAGTACAGAATGAGTTCAGAAAAAACTTTTGCCAAGTAAATGGGTACTCCGTTTGAGGGACAGCATGCAACAAAGTTAAAATATGAAATCATCTGAAATCATCTTATGTATAATTGAGCAGAGCCTAAATATGTTCGCTAAAGAACACCTCCGGGCCCTACAGAGATGGGGATGATCTCATTGGAAAGCTTAGAGTCTGAGGAACAATAATATATATAGAACATGGCCTTATGATCCAACCCACGCTCACGAGGGCACCTTTTCTGGGTTTTAAAATGTTTTTGGCGACAACACTATTAATGGTTATTTCTGGAGTTTTCCGGGGCGATATTCATGCGGTTTGATTTAAATAAAAGAACGTTTTGCCAGTATTTGCAAACAAAAAAAGAAATGTCCATTTATTTATTTAAAAATAAAAGTTCAATTGCCCTACTGGTATTAGGTCACGAATCACACCACAGTCACTATTAAAATACGTTTAATGTGTATTTGACCAAATCAGCTGTTTTAAGTAAGCACTGTTATAGTGGTTGCTATGGTAACTTAATTTGTATGTAAAATCACAAAATAAAGTTTAAAACACTTTCCAAATTGTTTCACATTAGTATATCTATGCTAGGCCTAACCTATTTTTGTGCTGAATGATAACTAATGGACCTAATCAGCTGTTTTAAGTAAGCACTGTTATATTGGTTGCTATGGTAACTTAATTTGTATGTAAAAATCACAAAATAAAGTTTAAAACACTTTCCAAATTGTTTCATATTAGTATATCTATGCTAGGCCTAACCTATTTTTGTGCTGAATGATAACTAATGGACCTAATCAGCTGTTTTAAGTAAGCACTGTTATATTGGTTGCTATGGTAACTTAATTTGTATGTAAAAATCACAAACTATAGTTTAAAACATTTTCCAAATTGTTTCACATTAGTATATCTATGCTAGGCCTAACCTATTTTTGTGCTGAATGATAACTAATGGACCTAATCAGCTGTTTTAAGTAAGCACTGTTATATTGGTTTCTATGGTAACTTAATTTGTATGTAAAAATCACAAAATAAAGTTTAAAACACTTTCCAAATTGTTTCACATTAGTATATGCTAGGCCTAACCTACTTTTGTGCTGAATAGTAAATGTAATGGACATAATCAGCTGTGTTAAATAAGCACTGTTATAGTGGTTGCTATGGTAACTTAATTTGTATGTAAAATCACAAAATAAAGTTTAAAACACTTTAGAAATTGTTGAAAATTGGTCTATTCTAGGCCTAACCTATTTTTGTGCTGAATAAGAAATGGACCTAATCAGCTGTTTTAAATAAGCACTGTTATAATGGTTGCTATGGTAACTTAATTTGTATGTAAAAATCACAAAATAAAGTTTAAAACACTTTCCAAATTGTTTCACATTAGTATATGCTAGGCCTAAACTACTTTTGTGCTGAATAGTAAATGTAATGGACCTAATCAGCTGTTTTAAATAAGCACTGTTATAGTGGTTGCTATGGTAACTTAATTTGTATGTAAAATCACAAAATAAAGTTTAAAACACTTTAGAAATTGTTGAAAATTGGTCTATTCTAGTCCTAACCTATTTTTGTGCTGAATAAGAAATGGACCTAATCAGCTTTTTTAAATAAGCACTGTTATAGTGGTTGCTATGGTAACTTAATTTGTATGTAAAATCACAAAGTATAGTTTAAAACACTTTCCAAATTGTTTCACATTAGTATATGCTAGGCCTAACCTACTTTTAAGTATTAGGACTATAGGTAATAGGCTATTAGGTTGTAAGCTTTCAGTAGGCCTACTTCCCTTTTCACATTTACCGTTGTCTACATCAAACAAAACATTAGACTACTACTGTATATAGTTGGTAATATAAAAGTTTGGTGGAACAATCAATTTTAAAAAATCTGTTAAAACAATAAATAAATTTTGCTAATAGTACGAAAACCCTTATTATGTTCAAATTTATGTCATACCTGCATCAAATATACATAAACGATCCCCCCTTCTCCAAAAAAATAGGTGTTGTAAACCAGTAAATTTTGGAAATAGGGTAAAATTGTAAATCATAGCTAATATTCTATTATAACGAAAACTTGTAGTAGGCCTACTAGCTACAGTTCTGAGTAGCTTTAAAGATTGAGTAATAAATATTTTGTTTGTATAAAACAAGATATCTGTAAAGTAATACTTCAGCTGGATATAATAACTTCTATTAAGAGAGGCTAAAATTTACATCTTACCTAACACAGCTATTTTGTAACCAGTTTTTTTTTATATAATTAACCAACACCTTTAAATTGTTAACGGAACTTAAAAACAGCACAAATTAAACACACATTTTGAACAAATATAATATTTAAACAATATTTGCACCACGAACGATTGACTATTAAAAGCGTGGAAATAGTACCGCCTACAACGGATTATTCAATTTGAGTCGCCACTTTGATTTCGTCGCCGTTCTCCACAAATACAGTGTCTTGCGAACCGATGCCTGCTAGATTATGATACATCACTGCTTTGAAAACATTATTTAATTTGGTTTGAACAAAGTATTGTCATATATATCATGGCCAAAGAGATCTCGTAAACAAGAAATCAACACTTTTATTTAGAACAAAGACATAAATCACGAAAATACGGAGCATATCTGGGGTCTACCATTTAATTTATATGTAAGAGAAGAAGTTCAATAACGTACGGTTATTTATGAGGGCATTGTAATTTTGTCGTTTCAGTTTACAAGGCAAGTTTAGTTATCAGAAGCGGCCGTTAGATGTCAGCACTGTAATTTTCGATCTCGAACACTTTAAAAAACTTCCGAAAAGTGGTTTCATTGTATACAAAATTAATCGTCTGTGCAATTATGTTACAGACATGTTGGACATTTTGTTTGCTACCATAAGAACTTAAAAATAGCAAAATATCAGGTAATTTTTCCACAAATGTAAACCCATTTTACAAATCCGGTAAAAGATAACAATCCACGTAACAAATATCCGTCGGTGTAAACTTGTCCGAGGATTTTCTCAAAAAGCACTCAACCGATCTTATAGCGATTTGCGTTGATCTATTTCTCCACAATCAAAAAAAAAGTCAAATGAGCGGTAATGGACTGACACTACAGTTTCAAAATGGCGCCGTGTTTATTTGTTTTACATTATAACTAAAGAGTGTAATAAAATCAAATAAATGCATCTTAATAAAATATGTGTCTATAAAAAGCAGTTCTTTCACGATCTGTCTGTCCATCTAGCCAAGAGGTTTGTCTAAAACAGATTTGTATTTTAGGAAATGATAAAACGTACACAATTCTCACAAATATATACACTTTATTACAGACGCGTTTCGACGACAATGTCGTCGTCATCAGTGACAGTTACAAAGCAAAATTATAACGTTACAAGAGTTATAAAATTATAGCAAAAGAGTTATAATTTTGCTTTGTAACTGTCACCGATGATGACGACATTGTCGTCGAAACGCGTCTGAAATAAAGTGTATATATTTGTAAGAATTGTGTACATTTTATCATTCCCCTAATATTACGTTTCTCTCAAGCCAAGCTCAACTGTATATCCATAGATTTGTATTTAATTATTTTTGTATTTTTTTTTTTTGAAAGAGGTATTATAATCGATTCAACAACTGATATTTGTAATCACAAAATAAAAGTGGCGGTTTTCGATTGTTTTCCTATGGGATTTTCTTGGAAATCGATTCTTAATAGAAAAACCAGTTGATCTAGAAAAGAATTTTACCTAAGTTCACAATTTTTGTAGATAGTTAGAAAACGACATTGTGTTTTTAGGGAATAAATCAGATTTTAGATATTTTTTAAAGAATTTATTAAAGATTTTTTATTGTTAAAACATAAATTTAAGTTTTTTTTTTTTTTTTTAGTTTCATGATTTTTTTGTATATAATTCACTTCAAATATTGAAATAAGATAATATTAATGGTAAATATTACCTGTCATGTGACTTTTTGGTTGCAATGAATTTCTTCGACGCGTTTCTGAACCGTAATCCCATCATCAAGTTATTAACTTCGTCGTACACACTAAAACATAACATTAAAACACTAAAATACACAACATGTACACTTTAAAATTAATTGTATTCAGTGTACACAGTCACGTGGTCCATGCTATACTACTTAGTATTAAACTGGTTTTGTTAATTCCAGAACGGGCCATCGACGCCGGAATGGTCAAGAAGTTACAAGAGCCACTTTAACGGTAATGGTCCCACTCAGGTCGTTGTTCCTTCCGGAAGATCGTATTTTTCAGGACGCTAGCCCCTTCGGGGGACGAGAACCCGTTCCTTTTAAACGTGACTCTAAATAGTCATAACATTTTATAAACAAATTTCAACAAATGTTGTGGTTTGGTTGGTGTAGCTGGTGTATCACTGAAGAGGTCGACCTTGTCGTTGAAACGCGTCTGATACTAGGCGTATTTTTTTTTTATGAGAATTGTGTTCTGTGTGTTTGTTATACTGTATAGTTTTTCTCATAAGTCAAGCTCAACATTTAATATAAACAAATTTTATTTAAAATTCGATCTTTTAGTCAAATTAAGTAGCCTATATGGAAACAAAGCACCCTTAGAACCTATAATAAAGCAGACAAAGGTTAACGTACAGAAGGACATTAGTCCGTTGTTGTTCATTTTAAATTCACATGAACTGGAATAAAAGTTAATATCCTGTGTTGAATCGACCC
Organism: Aphrophora alni; assembly: GCA_963513935.1. Lineage (NCBI taxonomy): Eukaryota > Metazoa > Arthropoda > Insecta > Hemiptera > Aphrophoridae > Aphrophora > Aphrophora alni. Next base: position 46,878,510 of record OY740776.1, on the reverse strand, counting down.
ATTTAGCGTCCGTCCCTCTAGGGATATCGATTTTATCTTGACCTACAAGGCAGGAGTTGTCTTCATTGACAAGTGTTGTGACATGGTGTACATGAAAGTGCGAGAATAAAAAGTATAAAACACTGTATTATTGTCTCTCAGATCCATACGCAAAGCCGAATCTGAAAGCAGTCAACAATTTTAAATAAACTATAGACACCGTCCGTAGAAATGAATTTGTTAAACGCCACTTGATCAAATATGAATATTTTATCTGTATTTAGAGTCCATTTCGAAAGGATATACCTCTCGCCGAATTAGAAGCTCTTTTTGAAAGAACCTGTCCCAGGAAAGGAGGTAGCGTCTACAGGGGAACAATCACCCCGGATGGGGTTGACACCTCATAAGGGAGAATCGCTTAGGAGGGAGCTAACGACCCTAAAAATACCATTCCTTCAGAAGAGGTGAAAAGGAGCGAGTCTCTTCCGGAGCGATAGTCAATTTCGGGATGTCACCTTCCAGAAAAACTAAAATATGTTACAAGTGTAAGAAAAATACAATTTACATGTAATTTATATGTTTTTTTAATCTTTCAAGACGTAACTTAAAAAAGTCCATCTTTAGTTATGAACTTGGGCAAAAAATTTAATAAAAGGCTGAAAACTGTCAATATATCAAAGTTGGACAGTTTATGCTACAGCTCCCTGTAGGCCAATTCATTAACCAAAAAATAGATTGGTAAATGCCAAAATGGCGGCAGTTTTTACCATTTGGGGGGGGGGGATAATTTCTAGCCCTTAAGTCTTGTAATAACTGGCGGTAGCTTATTGTGTACAGTCTTATAAAATTGCCTCAAATAAACCCAGTTTTATTTCATAAAAAAAAATAAAAAATTTGAAAATTGGATCATAAGAATCACTAGAACACTGTGGTGAATATACAATGAAGGAAAATTGCCCGGTAATTATATAGCAGAGTAGCCTCACTTCAAAATCAATTTTTATGGGTTTTATTCGTCAAATAAATGTTGGAAAAATATTTTACTATCGAAAAAAAGTGTATATATATATATATATATATATAGCAACCTGGCCAAACCTTTCGTGACATATAATAATACAGCCCTACATATGCGTACACTGAAGCACATACGCAGACAATTGAACGTCAATGGAGGGAGGTGCGAGGAAATGTGCCGCGATATGGAAATTCAAAACAACATTTCCATGGCCATATAGCCGAATTTATGTTTAAAAGAAAGTACAATGAGTATAATACTCGTTTTCATCATTTATGGCGAATTACGAGTGAAATACATTTAAATTCAATAAATTCCTCATCTACTGAATTTGACTCTGATTAAGAATTTCTTGTGTAATCTTGTGAAATTATGTTATGTAATCATCTTTCCGACACTTTTTTTCGATAGTAAAATATTTTTCCAACATTTATTTGACGAATAAAACCTTTAAAAATTGATTTTGAAGTGAGGCTACTCTGCTATATAATTACCAATTCCCCAAGATGTATGCCTAAACTAACCTAATATAACCTAAGCTAAGCTAACCTAACCTAACTTAAAATTTAAGTTATCGATTGAAAAAACGAAAAACTCCCCCAGATGGATGACTGACCTAACCTAAAAATTTTTAAGTTATCGAACAAATAAGAAAAAACTCCCCCCACGATACACGCGACAGACAAACATCATCCAAAAACAACTTCTTCTGACTCTCATTTTTTGTCCATCACATAACTTCCTATACTACCCGGGAGACAGTAAAAACTTGCGTTCAAAATTTGTTTTCGTATATTTATACAAACATAAATGGGAGCTACGGACATATCCTTGATTTGCTCGTTAACAAAAATAATATTACCCCCATGACATTCATGTCTGCGTGATAAAATCATTTAAAAAGGAAATATATTCGAAATTAAATTAAATTTTAAACCTTTGTAAATTTAACAAAAATTAATTTTACCTTTAGTAATATTTAACAATTGAAAGAAACCTGTATGAATTGTTTAATTAACTCTCTTGTTAACATTTTTTAATAACATGTAACTCTGCTCGAATGTCGAGGCAGTGATTCACAATTCTTTTATCTTACTGTAATTATTTTATATAAGGTTATGTACAGGGTGAATCCAACTTATGCACATCCAACTTATGTACAGGGTGAATGCACATCCAACTTTAACTTAAAAAAAAAAAAATTCTATTTACAAGCGACAACAGGGACCATTTACTCGGAAGGTTCTCTAACCATTCCTCCACAGGTCAACATCTTGCGACAAGGACTATCGCTCAGGAAAGAGCTAACATCCTGAAAGGGATAATCACCACCAAGTGACTAACGGCCCGAAATCCATAATTTCCCCGGAATGGGCTAACCTCCCGAAAGGGATCATTACTACCAAGTGGTAAAGTCTCGAAAGAGATAATCACCACCAAGTGACTAACGTCCCGAAATCCATAATTTCCCCGGAATGGGCTAACCTCCCGAAAGGGATCATTACTACCAAGTGGTAAAGTCTCGAAAGAGATAATCACCACCAAGTGTATAACGTCCCGAAATCCATAATTTCCCCGGAATGGGCTAACCTCCCGAAAGGGATCATTACTACCAAGTGGTAAAGTCTCGAAAGAGATAATCACCACCAAGTGACTAACGTCCCGAAATCCATAATTTCCCTGGAATGGGCTAACCTCCCGAAAGGGATCATTACTACCAAGTGGTAAAGTCTCGAAAGAGATAATCACCACCAAGTGTATAACGTCCCGAAATCCATAATTTCCCCGGAATGGGCTAACCTCCCGAAAGGGATCATTACTACCAAGTGGTAAAGTCTCGAAAGAGATAATCACCACCAAGTGACTAACGTCCCGAAATCCATAATTTCCCTGGAATGGGCTAACCTCCCGAAAGGGATCATTACTACCAAGTGGTAAAGTCTCGAAAGAGATAATCACCACCAAGTGACTAACGTCCCGAAATCCATAATTTCCCCGGAATGGGCTAACCTCCCGAAAGGGATCATTACTACCAAGTGGTAAAGTCTCGAAAGAGATAATCACCACCAAGTGACTAACGTCCCGAAATCCATAATTTCCCTGGAATGGGCTAACCTCCCGAAAGGGATCATTACTACCAAGTGGTAAAGTCTCGAAAGAGATAATCACCACCAAGTGTATAACGTCCCGAAATCCATAATTTCCCCGGAATGGGTTAACCTCCCGAAAGGGATCATTACTACCAAGTGGTAAAGTCTCGAAAGAGATAATCACCACCAAGTGTATAACGTCCCGAAATCCATAATTTCCCTGGAATGGGCTAACCTCTCGAAAGGGATCATTACTAACAAGTGGTAAAGTCTCGAAAGAGATAATCACCACCAAGTGTATAACGTCCCGAAATCCATAATTTCCCCGGAAGGGACTAACCTCTCGAAAGGGATCATTACTACCAAGTGGTAAAGTCTCGAAAGAGATAATCACCACCAAGTGTATAACGTCCCGAAATCCATAATTTCCCCGGAATGGGCTAACCTCCCGAAAGGGATCATTACTACCAAGTGGTAAAGTCTCGAAAGAGATAATCACCACCAAGTGTATAACGTCCCGAAATCCATAATTTCCCTGGAATGGGCTAACCTCTCGAAAGGGATCATTACTAACAAGTGGTAAAGTCTCGAAAGAGATAATCACCACCAAGTGTATAACGTCCCGAAATCCATAATTTCCCCGGAAGGGACTAACCTCCCGAAAGGGATCATTACTACCAAGTGGTAAAGTCTCGAAAGAGATAATCACCACCAAGTGTATAACGTCCCGAAATCCATAATTTCCCCGGAATGGGCTAACCTCCCGAAAGGGATCATTACTACCAAGTGGTAAAGTCTCGAAAGAGATAATCACCACCAAGTGTATAACGTCCCGAAATCCATAATTTCCCCGGAATGGGCTAACCTCCCGAAAGGGATCATTACTACCAAGTGGTAAAGTCTCGAAAGAGATAATCACCACCAAGTGTATAACGTCCCGAAATCCATAATTTCCCCGGAATGGGCTAACCTCCCGAAAGGGATCATTACTACCAAGTGGTAAAGTCTCGAAAGAGATAATCACCACCAAGTGTATAACGTCCCGAAATCCATAATTTCCCCGGAATGGGCTAACCTCCCGAAAGGGATCATTACTACCAAGTGGTAAAGTCTCGAAAGAGATAATCACCACCAAGTGTATAACGTCCCGAAATCCATAATTTCCCCGGAATGGGCTAACCTCCCGAAAGGGATCATTACTACCAAGTGGTAAAGTCTCGAAAGAGATAATCACCACCAAGTGTATAACGTCCCGAAATCCATAATTTCCCCGGAATGGGCTAACCTCCCGAAAGGGATCATTACTAACAAGTCGTAAAGTCTCGAAAGAGATAATCACCACCAAGTGACTAACGGCCCGAAATCCATAATTTCCCCGGAAAGGGCTAACCTCCCGAAAGGGATCATTACTACCAAGTGATAAACGTCCCGAAAGGGATAATCACCACCAAGTGACTAACGGCCCGAAATCCATAATCTCCCCGGAAAGGGCTAACCTCCCGAAAGGGATCAGTACTACCAAGTGACAAATGTCCAGAAAGGCACTATCTCCCCAGAAGGGGCAAACCTCCCGCAAAAGGGATCAAAAGAAAGGTATCATCACCATCAAGTAACAAACGTCTCGACAGGCACTATCTCCCTGGAATGGGATAACCTTCCAAAAGGGATCTTCACAATCAAATGACAAAGACATTATCACCCTGGAAGTGATCATCACCTCTAGGTGACAAGGCTAAGAAGACACTATCTCCCTGGAAGGGGATAACCTCCCAAAAGGGATCATCACCACCAACTCATATGCGTCCCAAAAGGCACTATCTCCCCGGAAGGGGCTAATCTCCCGAAAGAGATATTCACAACCAAATGACAAAGGCATTATCACCCTGGAAGTGATCATCACCTCTAGGTGACAAACATTCCAAAAGACATTATCTCCCCGGAAGGGGCTAACTAACCTACTGAAAGGGATCATCACCACCAACTCATATGCGTCCCAAAAAGCACTATCTCCCCGGGAGGGGCTAATCTCCCGAAAGCTAACATTTTGTTCCGAATTTATTTGACATATCAAAATAATGAAATAAATAATCCAGATAAGGACAAAATAGGCTCGTGAATGAAATTTAATAATCAAAATGGCCAAAATAATCAATACAAATAAATATGCCCTCATACGAAATGTAATAAAAATCCGTCTTTATTTCTTGGAATGTAAAGCATTACACAGAATGACAGACAGAAATTATTCCACACATTTACAGTCTCGAGGGACCTAAACACTGATATATAAGCAAACCATTCCACATAATGTTTTTCAACCGATCATATACATTCCTACGATATTTCAAAAAATACAATCCTATCCCTAATCAAACTGCCACCATAACTCCACCTTCTGTTAGTCATATTATGAAGGACACGATTTAAAATATTCCTGCTTTACCTTGTTTTATTACCTCAAATATACTTTCTATTACAGCCATCAGGAGATCTACAAAAACATCCCTAAGAAGCCTGACCCTGAACTTGCATCGCTCTACTATGGCAATATGACATCAATGATCAAAGAACTGTACAAGTATCAAGATGTTCTCAAAGGTATGATAAGGTAAGTAGTCACTGTTACCGAGGTTGTTTGTAGCGGTTACACGTTGAAACTGTTTACAAGTATCAAGATAAGGTTAAATGTATGATAAGGTAAGTAGTCACTGTTACCGAGGTTGTTTGTAGCGGTTACACATTGAAACTGTTTACAAGTATCAAGATAATGTTAAATGTATGATAAGGTAAGTAGTGACTGTTACCGAGGTTGTTTGTAGCGGTTACACATTGAAACTGTTTACAAGTATCAAGATAATGTTAAATGTATGTTAAGGTAAGTAGTCACTGTTACCGAGGTTGTTTGTAGCGGTTACACATTGAAACTGTTTACAAGTATCAAGATAATGTTAAATGTATGATAAGGTAAATAGTGACTGTTACCGAGGTTGTTTGTAGCGGTTACACATTGAAACTGTTTACAAGTATCAAGATAATCTTAAATGTATGTTAAGGTAAGTAGTGACTGTTACTAAGGTTGTTTGTAGCGGTTACACATTGAAACTGTTTACAACTATCAAGATAATCTTAAATGTATGTTAAGGTAAGTAGTGACTGTTACTAAGGTTGTTTGTAGCGGTTACACATTGAAACTGTTTACAAGTATCAAGATAATCTTAAATGTATGATAAGGTAAGTAGTGACTGTTACCGAGGTTGTTTGTAGCGGTTACACATTGAAACTGTTTACAAGTATCAAGATAATGTTAAATGTATGATAAGGTAAGTAGTGACTGTTACCGATGTTGTTTGTAGCGGTTACACATTGAAACTGTTTACAAGTATCAAAATAATCTTAAATGTATGATAATGTATATAGTGACTGTTACCGAGGTTGTTTGTAGCGGTTACACATTGAAACTGTTTACAAGTATCAAGATAATCTTAAAATGTATGATAAGGTAAGTAGTGACTGTTACCGAGGTTGTTTGTAGCGGTTACACATTGAAACTGTTTACAAGTATCAAGATAATCTTAAATGTATGATAAGGTAAGTAGTGACTGTTACCGAGGTTGTTTGTAGCGGTTACACATTGAAACTGTTAACAAGTATCAAGATAATCTTAAATGTATGATAAGGTTAGTAGTGACTGTTACCGAGGTTGTTTGTAGCGGTTAAACATTGAAACTGTTTACAAGTATCAAGATAATCTTAAATGTATGATAAGGTTAGTAGTGACTGTTACCGAGGTTGTTTGTAGCGGTTACACATTGAAACTGTTTACAAGTATCAAGATTATCTTAAATGTATGATAAGGTTAGTAGTGACTGTTACCGAGGTTGTTTGTAGCGGTTACACATTGAAACTGTTTACAAGTATCAAGATAATGTTAAATGTATGATAATGTATATAGTGACTGTTACTAAGGTTGTTAACCGGTTACACATTGATAACGTTAAAGTATCAAATTATATTTGGAATCTCCCGTGAACGACAACGGGAAATTTCAAAATAGCTTAGCGGACTTTGTTTGGTCATCTTCGGCCAAATTAGAAAGGAATCTACCGTTAACTACTACGGGAAATTTCAAAATAACTTAGCGGACTTTGTTTGTTCATATTCTGCTAAATGAGATTTGGAATCTCCCGTTAACTATAACGGGAAATTTAAAAATAGCTTAGCGGACTTTGTCTTGTCATCTTCGGCCAAATGAGAAAGGAATCTCCCTTTAACTATATTGGGAAATTTAAAAATAGCTAAGCGGTCTTTGTTTTGCCATCTTCGGCCAAATGAGATTTGGTATCTCCCGTGAACCACAACGGGAAATTTCAAAATAGCTTAGCGGACTTTGTTAGGTCATCTTCGGCCAAATGAGATTTGGAATCTCCCGTTAACTACTACGGGAAATTTTAAAATAGCTTAGCGGACTTTGTTTGGTCATCTTCGGCCAAATGAGATTTGGAATCTCCCGTTAACTACTACGGGAAATTTTAAAATAGTAGCGGACTTTGGACATCTTCGGCCAAATGAGAAAGGAATCTCCCGTGAACGACAACGGGAAATATCAAAATAGTTTAGCGGACTTTGTTAGGTCATCTTCGGCCAAATGAGATTTGGAATCTCCCGTTAACTACAACGGGATAATATAAAATAGCTTAGCGGACTTTGTTTGGTCATCTCAGGCCAAATGAGATTTGGAATCTACCGTTAACTACAACGGGAAATTTAAAAATAGCTTATCGGACTTTGTTTGGCCATCTTCGGCCAAATGAGATTTGGAATCTCCCGTGAACGACAACGGGAAATTTCAAAATAGCTTAGCGGACTTTGTTTGGTCATCTTCGGCCAAATGAGATTTGGAATCTCCCGTAAACTACTCCGGGAAATTTCAAAATAGCTAGGCGGACTTTGTTAGGTCATCTTTGGCCAAATGAGATTTAGAATCTCCCGTTAACTACTCCGGGAAATTTCAAAATAGCTTAGCGGACTTTGTTAGGTCATCTTCGGCCAAATGAGATATGGAATCTCCCGTGAACAACAACGGGAAATTTCAAAATAGCTTAGCGGACTTTGTTAGGTCATCTTCGGCCAAATGAGATTTGGAATCTCCCGTTAACTACAACGGGAAATTTAAAAATAGCTTATCGGACTTTGTTTGGCCATCTTCGGCCAAATGAGATTAGGAATCTCCCGTGAACGACAACGGGAAATTTAAAAATAGCTTAGCGGATTTTGTTTGGTCATCTTCGGCCAAATGAGATATGGAATCTCCCGTAAACGACAACGGGAAATACGAAAATAGTTTAGCGAACTTTGTTAGGTCATCTTCGGCCAAATGAGAAAGGAATCTCCCGTTAACTATAAAGGGAAATTTAAAAATAGCTTAGCGGACTTTGTTAGGTCATCTTCGGCCAAATGAGATTAGGAATCTCCCGTTATCAACTCCGGGAAAATTCAAAATAGCTTAGCGGACTTTGTTAGGTCATCTTCGGCCAAATGAGATTTGGAATCTCCTGTGAACGACAACGCTAAATTTCAAAATAGCTTAGCGGACTTTGTTAGGTCATCTTCGGCCAAATGTGATATGGAATCTCCCGTTTACTACAACGGGAAATTTCAAAATAGCTTAGCGGACTTTGTTAGGTCATCTTCGGCCAAATGAGATATGGAATCTCCCGAGACGACAACGGGAAATTTTAAAATAGCTTGGCGGACTTTATTAGGTCATCTTCGGCCAAATGAGATTTGGAATCTCCCGTGAACAACAACGGGAAATTACAAAATAGCTTAGCGGACTCTGTTAGGTCATCTTCGGCCAAATGAGATTTGTAATCTCCCGTGAACGACAACGGGAAATTTCAAAATAGCTTAGCGGACTTTGTTTGGTCATCTTCGGCCAAATGAGAAAGGAATCTCCCATTAACTATTACGGGATATTTCAAAATAGCTTAGCGGACTTTGTTTGGTCAACTTCGGCCAAATGAGATATGGAATCTCCCGTGACGACAACGGGAAATTTCAATATAGCTTAGCGGACTTTGTTAGGTCATCTTCGTCCAAATGAGATATGGAATCTACCGTTAACTACAACGGGAAAAATTAAAATAGCTTAGCGGACTTTGTTTGGTGATCTTCGGCCAAATGAGAAGGGAATCTCCCGTGAACGACAACTGGAAATTTCAAAATAGCTTAGCGTACTTTGTTAGGTCATCTACGGCCAAATGAGATTTGGAATCTCCCGTTAACTACTCCGACAAATTTCATAAAAGCTTAGCGGACTTTGTTTAGTCATCTTCGGCCAAATGAGGTTTGGAATCTCCTGTGAACGACAACGGGAAATTTCAAAATAGCTTAGCGGACTTTGTTAGGTCATCTTCGGCCAAATGTGATATGGAATCTCCCGTTTACTACAACGGGAAATTTCAAAATAGCTTAGCGGACTTTGTTAGGTCATCTTCGGCCAAATGAGATATGGAATCTCCCGTGACCGCAACGGGAAATTTCAAAATAGCTTAGCAGGCTTTGTTAGGTCATCTTCCGCTAAATGAGATATGGAATCTCCCGTTAACGACGACGGGATATTTTAAAATAGCTTAGCGGACTTTGTTTGGTCAACTTCGGCCAAATGAGATATGGAATCTCCCGTGATGACAACGGGAAATTTCAAAATAGCTTAGCGGACTTTGTTAGGTCATCTTCGGCCAAATGAGATATGGAATCTCCCGTGAACGACAACGGGAAATTTAAAAATAGCTTATCGGACATTTTTGGCCATCCTCGGCCAAATGAGATTTGGAATCTCCCGTTAACTACTCCGGGAAAATTCGAAATAGCTAGGCGGACTTTGTTAGGTCATCTTCGGCCAAATGAGATTTGGAATCTCCCGTTAACTACAACGGGAAATTTAAAAATAGATTATCGGACTTTGTTTGGCCATCTTCGGCCAAATGAGATTTGGAATCTCCCGTTAACTACTCCGGGAAATTTCAAAATAGCTAGGCGGACTTTGTTAGGTCATCTTCGGCCAAATGAGATATGGAATCTTCCGTAAACGACAACGGGAAATACGAAAATAGTTTAGCGAACTTTGTTAGGTCATCTTCGGCCAAATGAGAAAGGAATCTCCCGTTAACTATAAAGGGAAATTTAAAAATAGCTTAGCGGACTTTGTTAGGTCATCTTCGGCCAAATGAGATTAGGAATCTCCCGTTAACTACTCCGGGAAATTTCAAAATAGCTTAGCGGACTTTGTTAGGTCATCTTCGGCCAAATGAGATTTGGAATCTCCTGTGAACGACAACAGGAAATTTCAAAATAGCTCAGCGGACTTTGTTAGGTCATCTTCGGCCAAATGTGATATGGAATCTCCCGTTTACTACAACGGGCAATTTCAAAATAGCTTAGCGGACGTTGTTAGATCATCTTCGGCCAAATGTGATATGGAATCTCCCGTTTACTACAACGGAAAATTTTAAAATAGCTTGGCGGACTTTGTTAGGTCATCTTCGGCCAAATGAGAAAGGAATCTCCCATTAACTATTACGGAAGATTTCAAAATAGATTAGCGGACTTTGTTTGGTCAACTTCGGCCAAATGAGTCATGGAATCTCCCGTGACGACAACGGGAAATTTCAATATAGCTTAGCGGACTTTGTTAGGTCATCTTTCGCCAAATGAGATATGGAATCTCCCGTTAACTACAACGGGAATATTTAAAATAGCTTAGCGGACTTTGTTTGGTGATCTTCGGCCAAATGAGAAAGGAATCTCCCGTGAACTACAACTAGAAATTTCAAAATAGCTTAGCGTACTTTGTTAGGTCATCTACGGCCAAATGAGATTTGGAATCTCCCGTTAACTACTCCGGGAAATTTCATAATAGCTTAGCGGACTTTGTTTAGTCATCTTCGGCCAAATGAGGTTTGGAATCTCCTGTGAACGACAGCGGGAAATTTCAAAATTGCTTAGCGGACTTTGTTAGGTCATCTTCGGCCAAATGTGATATGGAATCTCCCGTTTACTACAACGGGAAATTTCTAAATAGCTTAGCGGACTTTGTTAGGTCATCTTCGGCCAAATGAGATAGGGAATCTCCCGTGAACGACAACGGGAAATTTCAAAATAGTTTAGCGGACTTTGTTAGGTCATCTACGGCCAAATGTGATATGGAATCTCCCGTTTACTACAACGGGAAATTTCAAAATAGCTAAACGGACTTTGTTAGGTCATCTTCGTCCAAATGAGATATGGAATCTCCCGTGAACGACAACGGGAAATATGAAAATAGTTTAGCGGACTTTGTTAGGTCATCTTCGGCCAAATGAGAAAGGAATCTCCCGTGAACGACAACGGGAATTTTCAAAATAGCTTAGCGGACTTTGTTTGGTCATCTTCGGCCAAATGAGATTTGGAATCTCCCGTTAACTACTCCGGGAAATTTCAAAATAGCTAGGCGGACTTTGTTAGGTCATCTTCGGCCAAATGAGATATGGAATCTCCCGTAAACGACAACGGGAAATACGAAAATAGTTTAGCGAACTTTGTTAGGTCATCTTCGGCCAAATGAGAAAGGAATCTCCCGTGAACGACAATGGGAAATTTCAAAATAGCTTAGCGGACTTTGTTTGGTCATCTTCGGCCAAATGATATATGGAATCTCCCGTTAACTACAACGGGAAATTTTAAAATAGCTTAGCGGACTTTGTTAGGTCATCTTTGGCCAAATGAGATATGGAATCTCCCGTGACCACAACCGGAAATTTCAAAATAGCTTAGCAGGCTTTGTTAGGTCATCTTTCGCCAAATGAGATATGGAATCTCCCGTTAACGACAACGGGATATATTAAAATAGCTTAGCGGACTTTGTTTGGTCAACTTCGGCCAAATGAGATATGGAATCTCCCGTGACGACAACGGAAAATTTTAAAATAACTTAGCGGACTTTGTTAGGTCATCTTCGGCCAAATGAGATATGGAATCTCCCGTAAATACAACGGGAAATTTTAAAATAGCTTAGCGGACTTTGTTTGGTCAACTTCGGCCAAATGTGATATGGAATCTCCCGTTTACTACAACGGGAAATTTCAAAATAGCTAAACGGACTTTGTTAGGTCATCTTCGGCCAAATGAGATACGGAATCTCCCGTGAACGACAACGGGAAATATGAAAATAGTTTAGCGGACTTTGTTAGGTCATCTTCGGCCAAATGAGAAAGGAATCTCCCGTGAACGACAACGGGAAATTTCAAAATAGCTTAGCGGACTTTGTTTGGTCATCTTCGGCCAAATGAGAAAGGAATCTTTCGTTAACTATTACGGGAAATTTCAAAATAGCTAGCGGACTTTGTTTGGTCATCTTCGGCCAAATGAGAAAGGAATCTTCCGTGAACGACAACGGGATATTTCAAAATAGCTTAGCGGACTTTGTTTGGTCATCTTCGGCCAAATGAGATTTGGAATCTCCCGTTAACTACTCCGGGAAATTTCAAAATAGCTAGGCGGACTTTGTTAGGTCATCTTCGGCCAAATGAGATATGGAATCTCCCGTAAACGACAACGGGAAATACGAAAATAGTTTAGCGAACTTTGTTAGGTCATCTTCGGCCAAATGAGAAAGGAATCTCCCGTGAACGACAACGGGAAATTTCAAAATAGCTTAGCGGTCTTTGTTTGGTCATCTTCGGCCAAATGATATATGGAATCTCCCGTTAACTACAACGGGAAATTTTAAAATAGCTTAGCGGACTTTGTTAGGTCATCTTTGGCCAAATGAGATATGGAATCTCCCGTGACCACAACCGGAAATTTCAAAATAGCTTAGCAGGCTTTGTTAGGTCATCTTTCGCCAAATGAGATATGGAATCTCCCGTTAACGACAACGGGATATTTTAAAATAGCTTAGCGGACTTTGTTTGGTCAACTTCGGCCAAATGAGATATGGAATCTCCCGTGACGACAACGGAAAATTTTAAAATAACTTAGCGGACTTTGTTAGGTCATCTTCGGCCAAATGAGATATGGAATCTCCCGTAACTACAACGGGAAATTTTAAAATAGCTTAGCGGACTTTGTTTGGTCAACTTCGGCCAAATGTGATATGGAATCTCCCGTTTACTACAACGGGAAATTTCAAAATAGCTAAACGGACTTTGTTAGGTCATCTTCGGCCAAATGAGATATGGAATCTCCCGTGAACGACAACGGGAAATATGAAAATAGTTTAGCGGACTTTGTTAGGTCATCTTCGGCCAAATGAGAAAGGAATCTCCCGTGAACGACAACGGGAAATTTCAAAATAGCTTAGCGGACTTTGTTTGGTCATCTTCGGCCAAATGAGAAAGGAATTTCCCGTTAACTATTACGGGAAATTTCAAAATAGCTTAGCGGACTACGTTTGGTCATCTTCGGCCAAATGAGAAAGGAATCTCCCGTGAACGACAACGGGATATTTCAAAATAGCTCAGCGGACTTTGTTTGGTCATCTTCGGCCAAATGAGAAAGGAATCTCCCGTTAACTATAAAGGGAAATTTAAAAATAGCTTAGCGGACTTTGTTAGGTCATCTTCGGCCAAATGAGATAATATGGAATCTCCCGTGACCGCAACGGAAAATTTCAAAATAGCTTAGCGGACTTTGTTAGGTCATCTTCCGCCAAATGAGATTGGAATCTCACGTTAACTACAACGGGAAATTTTAAAATAGCTTAGCGGACTTTGTTTGGTTATCTTCGGTCAAATGAGAAAGGAATCTCCCGTGAACGACAACGGGAAATTTCAAAATAGCTTAGCGTACTTTGTTAGGTCATCTTCGGCCAAATGAGATTTGGAATCTCCCGTTAACTACTCCGGGAAATTTCAAAATAGCTTAGCGGACTTTGTTTGGTCACTTTCGGCCAAATGAGATATGGAATCTCCCGTGAACGACAACGGGAAATATGAAAATAGTTAGCGGACTTTGTTAGGTCATCTTCGGCCAAATGTGATATGGAATCTCCCGTTTACTACAACGGGAAATTTCAAAATAGCTTAGCGGACTTTGATAGGTCATATTCCGCCAAATGAGATATGGAATCTCCCGTTAACGACAACGGGAAATTTCAAAATAGTTTAGCAGACTTTGTTAGGTCATCTTCGGCCAAATGAGATTTGGAATCTCCCGTTAACTACAACGGGAAATTTCAAAATAGCTTAGCGGACTATGTTTGGTCATCTTCGGCCAAATGAGATTTGGAATCTCCCGTTAACTACTACGGGAAATTTCGTAATAGCTTAGCGGACTTTGTTTGGTCATCTTCGGCCAAATGAGCTTTAGAATCTCCCTCAATGGTATAAGGTAAGCTGTGACTGTTACTAAGGTTGTTTGTAGCGGTTACACATTGAAACTGTTTACAACTATCAATATAATCTTAAATGTATGATAATGTATATAGTGACTGTTACTAAGGTTGTTTGAATCAGTTACACATTAACAATGGTAAAGTATCAAGGTATTCTCAATGGTATAAAGTAATTAGTGACTGTTACCGGTGTTGTTTGTAGTAGTTACACATTGATAACGTTAAAGTATCAAGATGTTCTCAAAGGTATGATAAGGTTAGTAGTCACTGTTACCGAGGTTGTTTGTAGTGGTTACACATTGATAACGTTAAAGTATCAAGGAATCCTCAATGGTATAAGGTAAGTAGTCACTGTTACCGAGGTTGTTTGTAGTGGTTACACATTGATAACGTTAAAGTATCAAGGAATCCTCAATGGTATAAGGTAAGTAGTCACTGTTACCGAGGTTGTTTGTAGCGGTTACACATTGAAACTGTTTACAAGTATCAAGATAATGTTAAATGTAGGTTAAGGTAAGTAGTGACTGTTACCGAGGTTGTTTGTAGTGGTTACACATTGAAACTGTTTACAACTATCAAGATAATGTTAAATGTATGTTAAGGTAAGTAGTGACTGTTACCGAGGTTGTTTGTAGCGGTTACACATTGAAACTGTTTACAACTATCAAGATAATGTTAAATGTATGTTAAGGTAAGTAGTGACTGTTACCGAGGTTGTTTGTAGCGGTTATACATTGAAACTGTTTACAAGTATCAAGATAATGTTAAATGTATGATAATGTATATAGTGACTGTTACTAAGGTTGTTTGAATCGGTTACACATTGAAACTGTTTACAAGTATCAAGATGTTCTCAAAGGTATGATAAGGTAAGTAGTCACTGTTACCGAGGTTGTTTGTAGTGGTTACACATTGAAACTGTTTACAAGTATCAAGATAATCTTAAATGTATGTTAAGGTAAGTAGTCACTGTTACTAAGGTTGTTTGAATCGGTTACACATTGACAACGTTAAAGTATCAAGGTATTCTTAATGGTATAAGGTAAGTAGTGACTGTTACCGAGGTTGTTTGTAGAGGTTACACATTGATAACGTTAAAGTATCAAGGTATTCTCAACGGTATAAGGTATGTAGTGACTGTTAATAAGGTTGTTTGAATCGGTTACACATTGACAACGTTAACGTATCAAGGTATTCTTAATGGTATAAGGTAAGTAGTGACTGTTACTAAGGTTGTTTGAATCGGTTACACATTGACAACGTTAAAGTATCAAGGTATTCTTAATGGTATAAGGTAAGTAGTGACTGTTACTAAGGTTGTTTGAATCGGTTACACATTGATAATATTAAAGTATCAAGGTAACCTCAATGGTATAAGGTAAATAGTGATTGTTATTAAGGTTGTTTGAATCGGTTATACATTGATAACGTTAAAGTATCAAGGTATTCTCAATGGTATAAGGTAAGTAGTGACTGTTACTCTAAGGTTGTTTTTATCGGTTACACATTGATAACGTTAAAGTATCAAGGTATTCTCAATGGTATAAGGTAAGTAGTGACTATTACTCTAAGGTTGTTTTTATCGGTTACACATTGATAACGTTAAAGTACCAAGTTGTTCTCAATGGTATAAGGTAAGTAGTGACTGTTACTAAAGTTGTTTCAATCGGTTACACATTGATAACGTTAAAGTATCAAGGTATTCTCAATGGAATAAGGTAAGTAGAGACTGTTACTAAGGTTGTTTGAATCGGTTACGCATTGATAACGTTAAGGTATCAAGGTATTCTCAATGTTATAAGGTAAGTACTGACTGTTACTAAGGTTGTTTGAATCGGTTACACATTGATAACGTTAAAGTATCAAGTTGTTCTCAATGGTATAAGGTAAGTAGTGACTGTTACTAAGGTTGTTTGAATTGGTTACACATTGATAACGTTAACGTATCAAGGTATTCTCAATGTTATAAGGTAAGTAGTGACTGTTATTAAGGTTGTTTGAATCGGTTACACAATGACAATGTTAAAGTATCAAGTTGTTCTCAAATATATGATAACTGTTACTAAAGTGTTTATATTAGTTACACTTACATACTGTTACAAGTATCTGATACTTTTAGTATATGTTGCAGAAAGCACGTTTAAAGGAATTGTGGTGATAAATTAGTTTTCTGGCTAAATGTTTGATGGAAATATGAGAAATCAAGAATAAAATTGAGGGTAGCCATTTAGAAAATAAAGATTGCACACACTTTCTCAGTCACCCATTTTCAATCACCAAAAATTTGAATATAATTCATAAACGCAGTTTTTGAACAGATAATAATTAAACTTGCTTCGCTTGTGATGTAAACACGTTCTCAGCGTAAATTGTGTTGATTTAAAATAGAAGTGTTATCGTTTAACGTTGTTTTTTTTTTCCAATTAATCCTAAATTGTAATATCCTTTTACTTGCTATTTTGTGGACGGGATTGGGTCATTAACCTTCACTTTTCACGAAATCGTTGGAGCAGAATTTGTGAAATTACCGTAGTTAAAACAGCCACCACGATCGATTTTTTGTTTTTTATAAAAACTAGCGAATCAGCAAGTTTGGAAAGTAGGAGACCAACACGTTATGTTTGGGTCCTTAACGGCTCTACACGTTAACAAAATGTGATCAAAATCGTCACAGCCGATTTTTACAAAATCTTATTTTTTTGTTTTGTCTTATGAGAGTTTTGTCTCCTGCTTCTTCCTTAACACCTCAACATTTCTCCACGCTTCCTCCTCCAACTCTTTCGTTTCCCTATATTCTGTCTCTATCCTTATTTGTGTTGGAGATCTTGTTATCCTTTTGCTCTTATTGAATTCTTCCTGAAATGCAGTCTCTGCCTCTTGAATTCGTTCCCTCTCCCTTTCCTCATCCGTCTTCTCCAATGCCTCCACTTCCCTTTCTATCCATGTCTCATCATCTCCTTCCCTACTCTTCTCCTTTCCTACATCCATCAACTCCTCAGCCTCCTCGAATGCTTGTTTCCTTCTAATCTCCTCTTCTTTTCTCTTTCCTTCCTCAATTCTTCCTCAGCCTTAATTAACCTTTCCTCCTCCTCCTGCCTTTTCCTTCTGTCCTTCAATTTGTTTTGTCTTCCAAATTGTGAGTTTAAAAAAAATTAATTCAGAAAACCACTTTTTTATACTCCACAAATCCATTATAAACAACTCGACAATGATATTTTGAAACAACTGATGTTTGTATTTATTTGACGGGCGAGTGCTACTTAAACTATTTCAATAAACATATACATTAAGTTAATACTGTTCCACGTATTCTGTTACAGCACGGAAGTCTACATCAACAAGAGACGCGCCTTCCAAACTTTAGCCGTAACTGTGGCATTGCTAATCCTAGTTTTATCAATATCACCGGTGATTATACTGCTCGTGAGACATGCTACACACACTATACAGACATTCGCTAGCTCACTTGTATACAGGACGCAAGAACTGCGATCTGAGAAACGTAAAAGCGACAGACTCCTGTTTCAAATGCTGCCGCCAGGTGTCGTTAAACAGCTCAAAATGCAAAAACAGGTTAGTTATAAATCTGGGTTCGATTCTAAGACTACACTAATTTTTTTTTTCCTTTCAATATTAGATAAGTTCAAGCTTAGAAAGTATTTTAAAATAGTTAAATAATACATACTGCACAAACTATCTCATTAGTACATATTCATAAATACACAAAATACATTTTAGTTATATGGTAGGACGGAACGCTACCGCGTTCCAAAATCAAACTTGGTTAAATAATAAATAGGCACAAACTTACTCATTTGTACATATATATAGGTACACAAAATATATTTTAAGTATATGGTAGGACGGAACACTACCGCGTTCCAAAATCAAACTTGGTTAAATAATAAATAGGCACAAACTTACTCATTTGTACATATATATAGGTACACAAAATATATTTTAAGTATATGGTAGGACGGAACGCTACCGAGTTCCAAAATCGAACTCAGTTAAATAATAAATAGGCACAAACTTACTCATTTGTATATATATATATAGGTACACAAAATATATTTTAAGTATATGGTAGGACGGAACACTACCGCGTTCCAAAATCAAACTTGGTTAAATAATAAATAGGCACAAACTTGCTCATTTGTACATATTCATAGATACACAAAATATATTTTAAGTATATGGTAGGACGGAACACTACCGCGTTCCAAAATCAAACTTGGTTAAATAATAAATAGGCACAAACTTGCTCATTTGTACATATTCATAGATACACAAAATATATTTTAAGTATATGGTAGGACGGAACACTACCGCGTTCCAAAATCAAACTTGGTTAAATAATAAATAGGCACAAACTTACTCATTTGTACATATATATAGGTACACAAAATATATTTTAAGTATATGGTAGGACGGAACACTACCGCGTTCCAAAATCGAACTTGGTTAAATAATAAATAGGCACAAACTTACTCATTTGTACATATATATAGATACACAAAATATATTTTAAGTATATGGTAGGACGGAACGCTACCGCGTTCCAAAATCGAACTACCACTCGGCACGATGAAACTTTTGACCACTCCTCAGGTTCATTTAAAAGAATGTTACGAAAATCTTGAGCTGATCCTTAATAAACTGATTCAGGTCACAAATGGACAGTTTGTGACCTTTTGAAGGTGCTACCTATGTTGCTTGGTCAGCAAAATAGGTACAGAAAGTCCCATGTTTACTGTACGAATGGACAGTCGTGATAAGGTAAAAAAAAAAAAAACACTATATAAAGCGAGAATGACCAATTAGAAAGAAATTAGAGACTGGAGTCAAAAACTCCCAGAAGAAAACTCTGATAGATGAAAAAAAATTCTGCTTTCACCGCCTCATATCAAATTAGGTTTTATGAAGCAATTTGTCGAAACATTACCAAAAAAAGAAGAAGGTTTTAAATATCTTTGCGACCAGTTTCCGGGTTTAATAGAGGCAAAACTAAAGGAAGGTGTGTTTCTTCGACCTTACACCAATGACAAAGAAGCCTGTCAATTTTTTTAAACATTTATTGTAAACAACATTCTTATTATGAAAATGAGCCAAACTAAAAGTCTACTGTAGCATTGTGTTGAAAATTTAGGTTAAGTTAGGTTTTTTTTAGCTATTTTAGCTAGGGTGAACCTTTTGAGGTCGGGTTTGCGACATTGTGTTCTACTCAAAAAGACCTTTAATTCGATGTACAACTCGACCCATGCTATCATTTAAGATTTCCTACTTACTCCTTGTGGACCGTCCCCCAGGAAAGGTAGCAGTCCATTGAATACGTACTAAAATAGGTTTTGGCGTCCATTAGCAATGTGCAAAGCTTTGTAGCTCTGTCTGTAATGGTTAAAAAAATATTAAGCCGTCTCTGGACTTATTTAACACGCGACACGCGTTATAATTATATTTATAGATTGTAGATTATTGGGGGGGGGAGGGGTGTTGAGTGAATCTTTTAGAATTTTGTTCGGAACTGTACATATCAGCCTGAGCCTGCAATCTACGCAAGTGACATAGCTCAGTCCAGTCAGCACTGATTAGCGACCACGTGTGCTAAGTACATAATTACAACCAACGATCCTGATTGACTCTACCAAATTAGTGATCTGACCGTAATTACCTGCCCCAAAATGGCCGACTTGGCACGTTTCACATCTTTCTCGCGGTTGTACAAAATTTTAGCGCACCCAGAGTCTACGACTCAACTCGGCCTATTGTGCCATTTGGGGGGGGGGGGTACATATGGAAAATTCTGAGCAAGGCAAAAAGAGGAGATAGTTATTGAACTAGATGTTGCTGCTCCAAACTGGTCCAGCTTCATCCCCCGGTGTTGGTCCAAGCCTAGTTGCAGAGTGGAGGAAAAACTAACCAAATTAATTTACACGGATGATTTGCCCCTGTAACGTGGTATCCGGCAACCCGCAATGCCGCCGAATCCAAAAAAAAGTAGAACTCGGAATTGAAGGGGTAACGGTGGTGAAGGAATGCTGGATGTTGAAAAGGGATGATCCTCGGCAAGTTTACAACAGAGAAAACGAAAAAAGAAGTTTTTAGACAAAGAGAAAACGTTACTACAATGACTTGTAACCATTCTGTTAGACAATTAAATGATGTTTTGAACTAAGATATTGTAAACGTTTATCTTTATTAAAAGATAAATATTAATAAATTGCAAATAATAAATTATTTTCAAAGCAAAGCTTTTTTATATAATAACCTTACGTAATATGAAAAAACCTTACGTATGTCATTTTTGGAATCAACACTTAAAAATACAATAAAAATCTGTTAATAAAACTAAAACAATTTTCAAAATTTATTTTTTTACAGACTTGTGAATTATTTAGTTTAATTCGCCCTAACCTAACCTAAACTAACCTAACCTATCCTAACCTAACCTAACCGTCTAACCTAACCTAACCGTCTAACCTAACCTAACCTAACCAAACTTAACCCAACCTAACCTAACCTAAACTAACCAAACCCAACACAACCTAACCAAACCCAACCTAACCTAACCTAACCTAAACTAACCCAACCTAACCTAACCCAACCTAACCTAACCTAAACTAACCCTACCTAACCTAACCTAACCTAACCTAAACTAACCAAACCCAACCTAACATAACCTAACCTAACCAAACCCAACCTAGCCTAACCTAACCTAAACTAACCCTACCTAACCTAACCTAATCTAACCTAACCTAACCTAACCTAACCTAACCTAACCTAAACCTAACCCAACCTAACCTAACCCAACTTAACCTAACCTAATCTAACAAATTATTCTAAAACAGGAGTAATCTAAAGTGATGAAACATTCATAATACGACTGTATGACCCAAGTGTAAAAGTATCAACTAATTAAGGTGAAGGTGTAATCACGACTTCTGATCTAGTTAAACTTGTAAACTGCATTCCTAACTTCACAGAACAAGAAGACTTCCCACTGCAAATAAGTGACATAGTCTCTCCTATTGGACGTAATTATACCTGGAAATAACTTATACAGAGTGGTCAATCGGAAACCACAGTACTTTCAAATAATTTAATGAGACGATAAGCATACGGCGAGGCTCCGAAAAGTGAGCCGATTTGTTTGGAACAAAGTTTGATTAAAATCGTTAGAATCGTTTTTGAGAAAATCGTAATTTTGTATTTTTTTAAGCAGCTACAACAAATTTTGACTTATTGAAAATAATAGGGAACAGGTTTGGGTGTGTCAAAAATATATCCACATATCAATTTCTGTCCAGGCGTCTGGGCTGTATAGGACTGCGTATACCATAGACTACTCTCCAAATGCTGACGGGCGTTTATAGAGAGATGGCGACCAATACGTTTTGTTTGAGTTTAGAAAGTACACTTGAGCGAAAATTCGTCAAAATCGTTCGAACTGATTATTTGAAAATCAAAATTTTGTGTTTTTTTTTCTTCTTTTTTTCTTAATTTTTATTGTTACCCTCAAATTTTTGAATTATCAAACAACAAAAAAAAACTCCCTGAATTATGGCCAAAATCTTTGCACAATCCAAATTTGATTAAACACTCCACGTGTTTGGGCTATAAGAGTACTGCAGAAACAGATATAATCTTTAAAAAATAATTTTGGACTCGTTGAAAATGGATGTATACGCAAAAACTCGATACAGATTTAAAAAAAAAATACATTTCCTATACATTACACTACACTACGTACATGTGAGAAGGTAAAGGTGTATTTATTATAAAAAAATAATAAAAAACAAGAAACATTTTCAAAAGACCACACAATATTTCACATTTCAAAAATATATCTCAAACTTAATCAATTTACTATAAGCTGCAAATATTTTTTTCTTCTTTTTTTCCCATCCAATTTTGACCCTTTTCAACAGGGTCAATTTATTTAATAAACCAAATACTCTACACAATTCTACGCTCTAAAAAAAATAACGTCCTGATAATTTTTAATTAGTTTCGTATTTTTAGGAAATCCGTTGAAAGTGCGTGACATGTAATCTTGGCTTTTATAAGAAGCGATGTTAGGACCACACAGTCCTCTCGTCCACTCAAAGTAACACAAAACAAATTTCGTCTCCGTGACTTTTAACTTCCCACGTGGTATATGATGGGTCACAAAACGATTTCCATTTTATTTCAGAATAAAACCGCTTTGAGGTCCTCCGAGTTCAAAGAAGGGTTCTACAGCTCAAACGTGTGGACCGATTTTGATCAAACTTTGCAAGTGCAAGTTCTACGAAACCAATAAAAACGTATCGGTCGCCATTTATCCAGAAATGCAAATTCGTAACTAATCGGTTTAAAGATAAATTTCTCAAAATCGAACAAAATCGGTAGGTTTCGTTGGTGGGTGACTCAATTTTTTGGAACCGTAAGGTTCCAACTACTCCTCATTTATTCTAATTCACACTTAAACAAATTCCATAAAATTTATATCAAGAAACTGTTGAAAAAAAAAGTGTGCGTAAACAATCAAATTTGACGTGTGAGCATATTTTGAGCGTAGGCTGTGTCGTTTTTTTAAAAAAAATTAAGGGTAAGTGCCATAAGAAATAAAAGGAAAATTACTAAGTTCTCAAAACCGTTTCAAACGATTTTGATAACATTTCGCGGAAGTGTAGCCTTCAAGGAACCATACAAAACTTATTGATCGCCAGTTATGGAATTAATTATCCTTAAATTATTATAAAATTTTCCTTGGAGTGGGGGGGAGGATGAGGGAGGGCTTTGAACGATGTAATTTCCCACGGTCGTTTTTTTCACATTTTTTCTTTTTTCCAAATTATCCAAAATCGTGCATACAATTTTTTTTCAGGTATAATTAATAAAAAACAAAATTAACCCTTAACTCTGTTTTAATAAAATACGCTTTACGTTGACATGTTTATGACAGAGGCGAAGCAAGTGTAAATATATAAATTTCTTTTACAAAGACTGTATTATATATTCTCTTTGTCTAAGTAAATCTGAATAATTAAAACACACCTTTAAATTTCCTAAAAGAATATATTTTAGCCATGCACGTATAAAAAGTATAAATTATTCATTTCTCTAGTGTGCAGGTATGACAGAGATTTAATTAATGCATTATTTATTAATTTCACAGGTACTGGCGGAGAACTACGAATGTGTAACAATATACTTCAGTGACATTGTCGGCTTTACACGACTCTCAGCTCTCAGTTCTCCCATGGAAGTCGTCAACATGCTCAACAATCTATACAGACTGTTTGACTCGAGAATAGAGAAATATGACGTGTACAAAGTGGAAACAATAGGGGATTCCTATATGGTTGTGTCTGGACTGCCTCAGAGGAACGGTATGGGACCGATCTTATTACTAGATTAATTTAACGTGGTAAGATGCAGTTTTATACAGGGTAGGTTTGTTTAATCGTCAAAAAAATTCGACCTACGTTTTTCGACTGATCCTTACGAGCCTCATAAAACCGAAGTGATTTGCGGCGCGCCGTCCGTCCAGCGACGTCGTTCTCTGTACGTAAATAGCGGCTAAATAAATTAAGTTAGTAACATGAAATTTGATACAGAGGGACTATAGTGTGCTCGTATAATCTGAAAATTGGAAAAAATCAAATTGAAAATGTCAATAGGTTGAAAAACATGCGTTGGCAATCTTTTATTTAATTTAAACCACGTCATTTTTTCAGAATTAATTTTTTTTATAAAATCAAATTCTATATTTTTTCCCCCTTAATAAACTTCATTACATCCAATAACTTTACTTATTCTAGGCTATTGTGAACTAATGAACTTTTATTATAATATCGTTGTCATGGCAATAAGAAGAATGTAAAACTTTTTCATTATACAACACAGAAAACAGCTGTTTCTTTAGTCTGCTCAACAGACAAGAATGTTCTTCTTTACCTTGTACTCACACAGAAAATTTACAGTACATCAGCTGATTTCAGTAATAATAGACTTCTTTTTATTATCGTTTCTAAAGATTTGATTATTAACCTCAAATAAGTGTAAACATTGTGTTCACCCCTGCGATTTATATAGTAAGTACATGTCTCTAGACACCAAAATATGAAGAGCAGAAGATTTTCGATTGGGTAATGTTTTACTCAGCACTTAAGAAGCCATATTTATCGCTGATGATTCAAATAAGATTGAAAAATATTTAAACCTTAAAAATCCAGAAGAATATACTGGACATTGTTTTAGAAGATCATCAGCTGATGTCATGATAACCTTCAACCATTGATATGTTGGTTGGGAGGATGGCGATCTTCAACAACAGCAGGATATGTAGAAGATTCTGTGCGCCGCAAGATAGAAGTTCAACTCTAACCGGAACCCAGTCCCTTTCGGACGTTAGCCTCTTCTGGGCCACTACTACCGATAGGGAGCCATAGTATCCAGGGGGTGGACCCTTTTGGGACGCTAGCCTTTCCCAGGACGATGGTTACTGTCGAGGCGTTTGCCTCTCCCAAGACGTTGGTCCTTTCGGTGCGTTATCCCCTCCCGGAGGGATGTTCCCTATCGAAGCGTCTACCCCCTCCCAAGACGTTGGTTCCACTCGAGACTCCCTTTCCCGAACTCTTAAGTAGTTGGAAACAGTCAATCGTTGTAATGATTTTCTGATATCTACGAATTATAAATTGCAGTTTTCTTCAAAACTTTACCGTTGCATACATGTGTCTAAAATTAAAAGTAAGATCTCCCATTATTAATATTATTCACTATATAATATATATATAGACTCTTAACTTTAGTTTCAAGATACGAATTGATTACATCTCACTGTCACTGAAGACTTATTTTATCAATATCTTCTCTATAGATTTTGATGAAATTTGATTGAAACGTAAAAAAAATGAATAAGGTCAAATCAGTGTACCAAAAGATACTGATTTCCAGATTAATAACAAAATAGATGTAATAAACGATTGCCTAGATTTCCTCATAGTAGAGTGGAGGATTGTGATAAATTACAGGGGTAAATTATTTTTTTCCTTTTCGCTGGGGTTGCGGACAAGTAGAACTTAATGAGGAGGGGTGGCACCGAGCCATACAGGGGTGACCAAATAGTATTTATATAAAAGATTTTTAGCCGTCCAGTATTGTTAATTTTTTTTTAGTTTGTTACTTGGAATTTGGACACGATTTTATGTGATTAATCTTTACGCTTTCTTATAGCAGCAGCGCTAAAATTTTGAGATATCACATTCTTATCGAAATGAAGTGAAGTAGGCGGGAATATGTTCCTGAACGTTCAAACTGTCAATACTTAAATTGTCAATATTACCTGATGATATTTATATATGAACAGGAGGGAAAACATTAGTTTAAGCTGAAGTAGTTGGAAACGGTCAATCGTTTTAATGATTTTCTCTTATATATGAATTAATAAATTGTATTTTCATTCAAATTTACCGTCGCAGACCAAAGTACATTGTGGTTGCCTAAGCAAAATAATACATAAAAATTCAAAAGATTGGAGGAAACATTGAATAAAAATAGAACAAATTAATTGTATTATAAAAAAAATCTAATCTTGTTGACTTACATTACATTTTGAGTTGAGTGACACTCGGTATCAAAAACTTCAAGGATCATGATGAGTAAAACTTGGTAAACCTTCATGGTGAGTAGCACATCACCAACAAGAAACAAACACAGGTTGTTCTGTAACATTATCAAGTACATTTTGATTAAAATATTGTTAACGTTTAGCCTCCAAGGGCACAGACTAAACATATCCAAAAAAAGATGTTGGTTTACGAGTTATCGTAGAAAACACAAAGAATTGTATAAAGGGATTATATAAAATATGTAATTTCTCAAAATCTGCTCAACCGATTTCGTTGAAATTTTTTTAAATGTGTATATTAACGTCCCAAACCTGTGTGCAAGTAAATAATACGGTTCAGAAATAATAGGGGGAAAAACAGAACCTAGCCAATCAAACACAAGTTACACCGAGGACCTAAAAAGCAAAACCAGTTTAGGACTCAATTTAAATTATTTTTTCCAACGTCCATGGTGCGATATTATCTCTGTGATTGAAAACTAACGATTTTTATCAGGTTTTGGTGATCGGTGAGTGGGAAAGTTTGTGCTAGAGCTACATTCGTGGCGGTGATCCCTCTTTCGCTTGATTATTTTCGAGGCCAAGGTCACTTTTCGAAATGTAAACATATGGGAGTTGATCCCATTTCCGCCTTTATCCCATTTCGGTGCGATGGTCCTTTTCGGAATTTTAGCACATTATGGAGCGTTAGCCACTTTTGGTCCCTTTCAGAACGTTAGCCTATTTCGAGTCGATAGTCCATTTCAGGACATTATCCTCTTCCTTGGCGATCGTTCTTTACAGTACATTAGTCATTTCCCGGGCGATCGTTTCTACCAGGACATTACCCTTTCCCTGGCGATCGTTCCTTTCAGGACATTAGTCCTTTTCCTGGTTATCTTTCCTACCTGGACGTTAGCCCCTTTCGGGGCGACGGTTACTTTCAGGACATTAGCCTCTTCCCAGTCAATCGTTCCTTTCCGGAAGTTTTCCCATTCAGGGCGATGGTTGTTTTCAAGACATTAGCCCCTTCCTTGGCGTTCGTTCCTTTCAGAACGTTAGCCCCTTTCGGGGCGACGAAAGCTTTCAGGACATTAGCCTCTTCCCGGTCAATCGTTCCTTTCCGGAAGTTTTCCCATTCAAGGCGATGGTTGTTTTCAAGACATTAGCTCCTTCCTTGGCGTTCGTTCCTTTCAGAACGTTAGCCCCTTTCGGGGCGAAGGGTGCTTTCGAGACGTTAGCCCCTTCGGTATCGATGATCCCTTTTGGGACAACAACCTGTTTCGGAATGTCAGCCCCTTCCAATTAATTGTAATGAAGTAGTGTTGGATTTTCATGAGTTGGGGAGGTGTTAACACTTAGAAGCTTCATATCACTTGCAAATCACGTTAACTCCGTCTCTTTGTAAGGTAGACAATGCGTCCATTAACTGAATGACAGTAGTCTGAAGACTTAATGACTAAACATGCACGATCAAGTAACAATAGGAAATGATTCAATGCCATTACGTAGGCACACCGTCTAATTAGCTTAGGTTTGACCTCAATAGATCAAATCTCGCTTAAAACCTGACAATTAACTTTACACTCGGCATTTATACAACACTATAACTCAAGAACCGATTTCAATGCAGTTTTCTTTCCTATGTAGCTACGATACTGATCCATGTTTGATTAAAGTTCGTATCCAAGTTATAAGAAAATTTATCTGCACGGGTAAAACGACAACGGAATTTTTGTCATGTTTCATTAATTTTCTTATATTTTAGCAGTGACAGTGTAGGTTTAAGATTTAAATCTCTAACTGGAAATGGTTTTCGTAGTTGGTGCAGCAGTGTCCCCAAGTTTAAACAGTTTTTGCTAGTGATTTAGAGGAAATCTATATTCTGCAATCTATTTTTACGTTTCACAACAACATACATCAATATTAGAAAGCAATAACAAAGTAAAGATGTAATTGAAAAGTTTTTTTATAATGGAGTTAATAAAATAGTTTTAGATTAAACGCTAACGTTTGACTGATTGAGATGTCTACCCAGGACTCCCTTGAAATAGATAAATAGGTCGCCTACTGTTCTCTACAGTTTAGTAAAGACACCATGGTCTACCATGTTCTACTTGAATTCACAGGTTCCCCCGCCAGAAGTCTAATTCCAAATTTCGCTCCAGCTTTTCTGTCCTGTTCAAAAATACGGTCCCATAGGTTGTCCAGCTCCTTATCTCTGTTGTCAACTACTAGCGCCAAATACAACAACCCCCCTCTATAATCCTACTGGCCATCATCTTCCCCATATTGGTCATCAAACAAAACCAGTTGAATTCTGTCCATTATGTCCTTGGTGAAGTACGTGCTGAGCTCGCCCTACTCTTTCTACTACATTTTCCCTTCATACACGCCCTAATATCCCGAAAGGAAGTGGTTAACGCAGAAAGGGCCCATCACTCTGAAAACAATTAGTATCCCTGAGGGGATTATCGCCCTGGAAGTAGGTGATTTTGAAATAGGTCATCAGTCCGGAAGGGGATAATAACGTTAAAAAGGCCCATCAATGCGAAGGGGCCAACATGACAAAAGGGACCATACCCAGGAAGGGGCTAACTTTGAGACGGACTATTGCTCCCGAATGGACTAACGTTGAGTGGGACCATCACTCCGAAAAGGGTTAACATGACGAACGGGACCATCGCTTTGGAAGGGGTTGACGAGCCGAAAAGGAACATCACGTCCCTGGTCGATGGTACTTTACGGGGCGATGATCCCTTTCACTTTATTAGTATCTATTTTAAATATTAAAATATTATTTAATTTTGTATTCCAATACTGATCTGTATTTATTAAAGAAATAACCTAGCATTAATATGAAACCGATAACACATACAAAACTGCCAAATGTAAAACGAGAATTTCGTTTCTCTTGAAGGTTGAACACAACTAAAGGTTGCGTGTAATCAAGAACACGCCGTTGGGGGTACAATCATCTATTTAGAGGACTTGGTAACAAGACTGTTTCACCGACTTCTCTTCCATGCTTTTATATACCGTATTTTATTTCATCCGTTTATGATTGCAGTTATTAAAACTGTACGCAAAGTTTCCAACACATTTGCAAAGAAATAAAAAGCATTTGTTTGAATTATTTCGTTACACATTTTGATTCTGGAAAAAATAATTTGAATTAAAAAAATTAAAGTGTCAAAATACTTTGGGTAATTTTTTTAACGTCCTTTTTTAAGAAGTTAATGGGTCCCACGTTCTGAGAAGAGTAACTTTTTAAGGGAAAGCATGATCCTTAAAGTTAGGTTTACTATATATTACTTACTTTGATCCAACGACAGTTGACCGAGGTTTGACCTTTTAAAGGTGGCGCTCAAACTAACTCATATCGCATAGATTGTTTTTAATTCTTAATAACTTGACAACCATGTGTCACAGAAAATTAAATAATACTTAATAAAATGTTTTCGAAATTTTTGTGCTACTCAAACAGCCACGAGACAGTGTCTGTAAGTAGACTTAGCCATTCA
Organism: Aphrophora alni; assembly: GCA_963513935.1. Classification (NCBI taxonomy): domain Eukaryota; kingdom Metazoa; phylum Arthropoda; class Insecta; order Hemiptera; family Aphrophoridae; genus Aphrophora; species Aphrophora alni. The sequence continues at coordinate 46,848,932 of OY740776.1, read as the reverse complement.
TCATCTTCCACATTCTGATGTCCTCCACTGAACTGAATCTTTTGTACCACTTAAACACTCACAGAAAGTCCCAGTAAGTAGACCAAGCCAGTCATCATCTTCCACATTCTGATGTCCTCCACTGAACTGAATATTTTGTGCCACTTAAACACACACAAGACAATCTCAGTAAGTAGCCCAAGCCATTCATAATCTTTCACATTTTACCAAATAAAAACTATTAGCAATAAATAGTCGAATAGCGTCACAGTGGGTAGAGAACAAGAGTTGGTCAAGAGAGACCTGATAGTACAAATTAAATAGATGGATCCAACCCAAGATTATATGAAACACGTTGCATCTCCAGCTAGGGTACTTTGGAATTGCTACTTCCATACCCAATCTGTTGAAACCATGATTGAGGCCCCACACCAAAACTTTCGCTGATTTCTTTAAATAGTTATAACAGTCACCTTATATAGCCACACCACGTACATTCTCAGTAAACTAAAAATGTGCCGGTGTACATTTAATGGTTCTATCATGTTTTCAGGTCTAAAACATGCCGGAGAAATAGCGACCATGTCACTTGACCTGCTCCTCAGTATCCAACAGTACAAGATACCACACAGACCTACTGAGAGACTGCAGATTAGGATAGGTGTCAACACAGGTCCATGTGTTGCAGGAGTTGTGGGGACTGCAATGCCTAGGTACTGTCTGTTTGGTGATACTATCAACACTGCTTCTAGGATGGAGTCTACTGGAGAAGGTAATAAAGGAGAATGGATAAGGTGTAATGAACAATATTTCTTTCAATATAAAATCAATAGATATTGTATTTTTTTGCAATAAATTGGTATGACATTAGTTTGTAAACAAAAATTACAAGTTGATACACTTTGGTGTAACACATTTTTAATTTCCATTTACAAATACACCAAATTTAAACTAAATTCGCAATCATATTGGAAAATGGCTACGATTTTTAAAAATTTGTATTGATTATTTTAAAATGTCATAAAAAGAGGAAAGGTTTCACAATTTAAAGTTTTATTGTATCTCTTATAGTATTAGAGATGCTAACAACGACCACTTTGAGTTGAACACCCTGTATATGTTTGAGATAATTTCTGTTATTTGACAACCCCTTCGGAGGTCATTATTTGATCAGAAGTGTGTTGTCTGTATTTAAACACATATTGCAATTGTTCTTGAGTTATAAATGAACTTTGTTAAGAAAGTTTTGTTTATTGTTATAATATAATATATAACAATAAGGAATTTGTTCATAAACATCCAAACTATAAAATGTACAAGTCCTTGGACAGGATCACCTTTCCGGAAGGAGCTAACGGCAAGAGAGGTGCCGTCGCCCCAAAAGGAGGCAACGTCCCGATAGGGACCACCGCCCCGAAAGGGGCAAACGTCCCGATAGGGACCACCGCCCCGGAAGGGGCTAACGTCCCGATAGGGACCACCGCCCCGAAAGGGGCAAACGTCCCGATAGGGACCACCGCCCCGGAAGGGGCTAACGTCCCGATAGGGACCACCGCCCCGGAAGGGGCAAACTTATAACATATAACATATACAACATATACCTCTCTGTTTCAGCAATGAGGATCCATATAACAGAAGACACCAAGCAGACTCTGGAGACTCTAGGAGGGTATCATGTTGAACTCAGAGGTACAATGGAAATCAAGGTCAGTATGAACTATTCGTTCGTCACGAACGGGTCACTGGGGGACCGGAAAGATCCGATTCTTATATTTTCAATGATCAGAGAGTCCAAATGAACGTACTGATACGAATTTTACCTCGGCGTTAATGAGTTCTTTCGGATCGCGAATTGTATTGTAATAAAATATTTTTCATCTTTTCGGTGCAGTAATTTCTTACGTTTGTTTAGAGTTTCGAAAATAATATTCTGAGAAATCACTTATAATTACACCTAAAGGATGTTTTTTTTCCAATGAAAAGGAAAGATAAATTATTCAAGTGAGACACAATGAGGAGGTGAGAGACTTTAACACCTCCACGTACACATGACGTCTTAAGGAACGATGATCCGAATGAACGGATCTTTTGACCGGGTACTTTTAGTGACCGAATCAAATGATCCGTATCATTAAAACCCGTTTCGCTCATCTCTACATATAACAGTTGTGTTGTATTAGGACCATGTCGCTTCGCTACGCCCGTATATTTTATTTAAAACCTTCCTTTGGGCGCCAAGAGCAATATATTTTTTGACTTTTGAATTCGGAAAACTGTTTTTCAAACAAATAAAAGACCACGGAAATTAACTGTTTAAAATCATTGCACAAACTTTCTCACTCACTCTGCTTCGAAAGCAAATAAAAATCAACTAAAACAAATATTCCCCACCACAAAAATGTCATTTTTGTAGTTGTTAGTGAAATTGAGAAAACAAACTCTGCTGTCTTGGGATTCATATTTTTAAACTTGCTTCGCTTCTGCAATAAACGAGTCCTCAGCGAGAAAACGTATTTGAATAAAATCAAGCTTTTAATGGTGACGAACCTAAAGTTTTACGCGACATTAATCATTACATTTCATTACAATTTGAAGGAAATCGGTTGAGTCGATTTTGAGAAATTACGTCTCCCTTGTTATTAAGCCCCCGCTGTCGATTTATTGTTTTTATTTTTTACAGATGACTCAAGATAGCGATCAAACCGTTTTGTTCGAGTCCTTGCAGCTCAAAACGGATTTGTACCAATAAATTCAGTCATTTGGTCACCATTTTGAAACGGTCTGAGATTTAACCAAACTCTAAGACTTCAGCGTAAAGAGATCCTTAATATGATATGCCACACGCCCCAACCTAACCTAACTTTCTAATTTGGAAAATGTTAAGATATTTGCTTTTTCGTTCCTCCGAAATTCAAAATGTTTACCCAAATTGCATATCGTTTGATATTTTGATATATTTTTGAATATCGTTTTTTTTTTAACATCAGCAATTTTTGGTAAAATTTTTGTTTAAAAAATATAATCATTCTGTGATAGTTAATAAAATTATTTTTTTTAAATTTGCACCTTTAGTGCTGCAATCTAGAGGTGATAAAGTAAATCAAAACTTTTATTTTTCAAAATGTTTACTTTTAAAAGATCTTTAAAATTATCACACAATGTACGTTTACATTTATTTTGTTTACAAAAACCACCCCCCAAAACTTGTCCCCTTTGAGGTTTTGAAAATAGTATTTTTCCTTAGATTCTTTAGGTGTTAAATAGTGGGGTTTCAGTTGAAAACAAGTGTCTAAACTGATTCGATTGTTTGCTTCACTTTACCTCAGGTATAATCTAATAACATGTTCAACATTAAAGGGCAAGTCATTCAACTCTGTTTTATTCATTTTGTCCCACCAAACAGTAGGTTGCAAACTATAATATATAATTTTAGGTTTTTTAAACAGTATAAAATGAAGAATTTTTCACACAGAGAATCCTTCACTTTTAAATAAATGTAACAGTAACAGTTGGTATTCTCATAAAATGCATTAAATAATTATTAAATTTTAAAGGACAGCAAATTTTCGTAGGGTAATCCAAATCGCCGTATTTAATAGTGTCAAATAAAAATAAATGTTTTCATAATATAAGTTTAAAGAAATTCTATTTCTACACCATAGCTTAGAAACATAGTTTTAACACAATCTGTATGACTTCCCACTTTGATTCATTGTGTATTTTTATCAACCAAACTTTCAATTTACGATTTGAAATTGCGAAGTTTGATTTTTTTTTGGAATAAATACACTGACGTTTTAAAACTCTGTAACGCAATACTGCACAACAAAACTGATCAACTCAGCTGTTTTAAAGTTTATCGGTGGTTTGTTGACGGGTGTGTATTGTTTGGTCTATTATTCTCTAAATGTTGAAATTATCAAACTTTTTTTTCTTTCTTATTTATTGACAGGTCTTGAAAATATAATTCTGACTGTTATATTTCATTTTCAAGAGTGAATTTCAAGTTGGGGGGGGGGGTGATATTTCAAATACTTGCTGTTAAAATAACAGACCTTGTCAAACCTTATCTACAAGAAGACTCTCTTGGTTACCACCTCCTTTCTTTCCCTTTCATTTAATATAACACTTGCTGTCATTGCTTTTGTATGAACATCATCAATTTTACCTTCTCATTTAAAAGTTCTAGGGAAAATATTGTGACATTTAAAAAAATTTATGTTGCGTTTTTTTTACGGATATATACATTTTGAGATGTTTTTCACCTTACAATCAAAAGGGAAAACATATTGATATATAGTTATATATCCGTATATATATATACAGTGTGAGTCAAAAGTATGGATACACCCTGTTAAATTTTAAATGGATAAAGATAGAAAAATGAAACTCAGAACACCTTTCTAGGAAATAAAAGTGAACTTTTTAGTCACTATTACAACTTTGCCCATTTCCCCAAAATGGGATTTTTGGGGGGCAGCTCAAAATTTTTAAATATAAAGACCCATTAAGTGACACCTCATTTTAATGTCCTTGATTAAAGAAGAAGAACAGTGGAAACTAGAGCTTTCTATCTCAACCCAGTACAAAATGGCAGCTCATTGGTTGTCTATTGGGGTTATTTACCACCTGAATGTGGATGTTCATATTTTGCCTAAATGAAATTTTACTTAATTTCAATGAGCTGCCATTTTGTACTGGGTTGAGATAGAAAGCTCTGGTTTCCACTGTTCTTCTTCTTTAATCAAGGACTTTAAAATGAGGTGTCACTTAATGGGTCTTTATATTTAAAAATTTTGAGCTGCCCCCCAAAAATCCCATTTTGGGGAAATGGGCAAAGTTGTAATAGTGACTAAAAAGTTCACTTTTATTTCCTAGAAAAGTGTTCTGAGTTTCATTTTTCTATCTTTATCCATTTAAAATTTAACAGGGTGTATCCATACTTTTGACTCACACTGTATATATATATATATATATATATATATATATATATATACGGATATATACATTTTGAGGTTCATTAAGTCCAAAATACGTTTTGTACTCTGTAGCCCAAACGTATGGACCGATTTCAATCAAATTTATTATGTAAGTATATCAAGATTACCTTATCCCAAGCTACCCAGCTGGATTCCTCTCTTTACTATCAGATCTCTCTTGACCAATTCTTGTTCTCCTCCGACCCTGATGGTATTAGAGTATTCGAAGGCTAGAGATCTATATTCTTTATCTTAGTGTTGTTAACAGGCGGTGTTGACAGAGATGTTTTTCACCTTACAATCAGAAGGGAAAATATATTGGAGGACAATTTGTAAGAAACAAAAATTTACTATTGAGAATTTAATAAAATACGACACAACGCTGAGGATGTGTTTATGGCACCTCTGTGTCCTTATTTAAATAACTAAATATTGTTTTCAAAGATGGTTCATCGACATTCCAGAAATGACCATTTGTGTCCACGGTACGTTTTTTATTCGATTTTTGGAATCAGTGAGTGAGAATTTTTTTGCTATATATTTTGATATCTGTATCGGAATTAGAAAGCTCCTGTAACTTTTTTATAGCATAACTTCTACCTAAGCCTAACCTAACCTAACCTAACCTAACCTAACCTAACCTAACCTAACCTAACCTAACCTAACCTAACCTAACCTAACCTAACCTAACCTAACCTAACCTGTACTGGAAGTCGTTAATGGTTAGATACGTTATTTTTCGGAAACACTCTGTTTGATTCTTTGCGTATTTCTTCGAACCGAACTTTTAATCCCTAAATGTGGGTGTTATTGTAGCAGGTCTTGTTATACACTTGGGCGACTACATTTAACAAGGGGTGTTATGTAAGGGTTGTTATATTGTCAAGACGTTGTATAGTGCCAATATTATTCTTTATAAAGCAAACTTATTTTCGATTTTATTTGAAATAGGTTAACTTGTTGAAAGGTCAACCTTTACTTTATTCGTCTGCTGAACTCAACAACACACACACAGGAATGCCTAAAAAGTCCCGGACAGGTTAAATTACTTTTCAACAAATGACAAAAAAAATAAATAAAAAATAAAAAATCGAATTAGGCTGCACTTATTGATCAAATTAAAATAAATTTTTGAACACCAATACAGCAAGTCCAAAAAGGAGGCTCCCTGAAGGTGCAAGTCAATATTTGCAATTGTAAACATAAAATTTTACGTTCTCAGATAAAGTTAAGTGATGGGTCAATAAATCGATGTCAATAAACTAACTACTTATAAACTAATAAATTCAGATTTATATTCAATTTATAAAATATACAAACATTTATAGCTGTAAGTTGGCTTTGGGGGATTATTGCTATAAACTGTTGATAATTAGACTTACATGTTCTGTCTAGTTCCAGGTGGACTAATATGAACAGAAGAGATTAGGGACTACCTATATTCATTGGTAAAATATTACAATTGGGTGGGTCTTAAGTGAGTCAACAAAAATAACTTCATAGATAGCTGTTAAAATCATTTAAACTACTATACTTACAGCTATAAATGTTTGTTTGTTTGTATATTTTATAAATTGAATATAAATCTGAATTTATTAGTTTATAAGTTGTTAGTTTATTGACCCATCACTTAACTTAATATGAAAACCTAGGGGTTACATGATTTTTTACCACTCTGTATATGTATACATTTATTTATCATATTTATATTATTATTACTTATCTACAGGATGAAATTATCATGATTTATATTTGTTTTTTGTTGTTTTTTTTTCTATTCGAGGTTATTAATTTTCAATGGTTTTTTTTTTTCAAAGATGGCGTTCATAGGTCATTTTTAGCTTTTGACTGACAACTAGCAATATGACATTTTTGTGTTTGTCTATTGTTTGGTAAGTATATGGATTGTGAATAGGTGTGCGAGAAAATTTCTGTAATGTTTATGCAATGTTTATTTGCTCTATAAAGAGAAAAGTTTTACAATGAGAAAAAAACTACTATTAGAGTTTTCAAGTATGAAAATTAGTGCTGCCTTTGAACATCACTTATATCTTGTAAACTTAGAGATTAGATTAAACCCAAAATTTCATCCCAATTGGAAACACATTAAAAAAAATATATATATATATATATATATATTAAAACAATTTTTTTGTTAATAAGCAAGCGTACAACTAAATATTTTGGTTCCAGGGTAAAGGCATGATGGACACGTACTGGCTGATTGGTAAGGAAGGAGGTGTCGTTACGTCACCGGAAGTCGAGTTCCAAACCACCGATGCCACTTTCATACCAGAGTTCTTTCAGATGTTGGACTCAGATATACCTCCTTAAGTCTAAACTCTGTACGTTAGTAGCACATTCTGTACTTCACATCAGTAGCAACAATACTCTCTTCACTCGTTGAGGATTGGTTTATAAATTTTGCCTCAAATTAGATTCTAACCTAATCTGTCAGTTTTTTTCTCAAATTAAACTGTCCTAGAGTGTATCAGTTTTGCTTCAATTGAGGTTGTCCTAGAGTATATTAGGTTGCCCTACAATACATCACTACTTGTCTCAAATAAGGTTGTATTTGACAAAACAAATACACTCCAGGACAACCTGACTTGAGGCAAAACTGATATAGCTGCCTACTCTTTGACAAACTAACTGAGACAAGATTATATACCAAAGTTACAACCTAACTTGAGGCAAAATGTAATACTTAGTTACAAAATAACTTGAGGGTAACTGCAATACTTAGTTACAACCTAACTTGAGGCAAACTGTAACACTTAGTTACAACCTAACTTGAAGCAAACTGTTATACTTAGTTACAGCCTAACTTGAGGCAAACTGATCTACACAGTGACAACCTAACTTGAGGGTAACTGTAATACTTAGTTACAACCTAACTTGAGGGTAACTGTAATACTTAGTTACAACCAAACTTGAGGCAAACTCTAATACTTAGTTACAACCTAACTTGAAGCAAACTGTAATACTTAGTTACAACCTAACTTGAGGCAAACTGTAACACTTAGTCACAACCAAACTTGAGGCAAACTCTAATACTTAGTTACAACCTAACTTGAAGCAAACTGTAATACTTAGTTACAACCTAACTTGAGGCAAACTGTAACACTTAGTTACAACCTAACTTGAGGCAAACTGTAACACTTAGTTACAACCAAACTTGAGGCAAACTGTAACACTTAGTCACAACCAAACTTGAGGCAAACTGTAACACTTAGTCACAACCAAACTTGAGGCAAACTCTAATACTTAGTTACAACCTAACTTGAAGCAAACTGTAATACTTAGTTACAACCTAACTTGAGGCAAACTGTAACACTTAGTTACAACCTAACTTGAGGCAAACTGTAACACTTAGTTACAACCAAACTTGAGGCAAACTGTAACACTTAGTTACAACCTAACATGAGGCAAACTGTAACACTTAGTCACAACCAAACTTGAGGCAAACTCTAATACTTAGTTACAACCTAACTTGAAGCAAACTGTAATACTTAGTTACAACCTAACTTGAGGCAAACTGTAACACTTAGTTACAACCTAACTTGAGGCAAACTGTAACACTTAGTTACAACCAAACTTGAGGCAAACTCTAATACTTAGTTACAACCTAACTTGAAGCAAACTGTAATACTTAGTTACAACCTAACTTGAGGCAAACTGTAACACTTAGTCACAACCAAACTTGAGGCAAACTCTAATACTTAGTTACAACCTAACTTGAAGCAAACTGTAATACTTAGTTACAACCTAACTTGAGGCAAACTGTAACACTTAGTTACAACCTAACTTGAGGCAAACTGTAACACTTAGTTACAACCAAACTTGAGGCAAACTCTAATACTTAGTTACAACCTAACTTGAAGCAAACTGTAATACTTAGTTACAACCTAACTTGAGGCAAACTGTAACACTTAGTCACAACCTAACTTGGGGCAAACTGTAATACTTAGTTACAACCTAACTTGAGGCAAACTGTAACACTTAGTTACAACCTAACTTGAAGCAAACTGTAATACCTAGTTACAACATAACTTGAGGCAAACTGTAATACTTAGTTACAACCTAACTTGAGGGTAACTGTAATACTTAGTTACAACCTAACTTGAGGGTAACTGTAATACTTAGTTACAACCAAACTTGAGGCAAACTCTAATACTTAGTTACAACCTAACTTGAAGCAAACTGTAATACTTAGTTACAACCTAACTTGAGGCAAACTGTAACACTTAGTCACAACCAAACTTGAGGCAAACTCTAATACTTAGTTACAACCTAACTTGAAGCAAACTGTAATACTTAGTTACAACCTAACTTGAGGCAAACTGTAACACTTAGTTACAACCTAACTTGAGGCAAACTGTAACACTTAGTTACAACCAAACTTGAGGCAAACTGTAACACTTAGTCACAACCAAACTTGAGGCAAACTGTAACACTTAGTCACAACCAAACTTGAGGCAAACTCTAATACTTAGTTACAACCTAACTTGAAGCAAACTCGAATACTTAGTTACAACCTAACTTGAGACAAACTGTAATACTTAGTTACAATCTAACTTGAGGCAAACTGTAATACTTAGTTACAACCTAACTTGAGACAAACTGTTATACTTAGTTACAACCTAACTTGAGGCAAACTGTTATACTTAGTTACAACCTAACTTGAGGCAAAACTGTAATACTTAGTTACAACTTAACTTGAGGCAAACTGTTATACTTAGTTACAACCTAACTTGAGGCAAACTGTTATACTTTAGTTACAACCCAACTTGAGGTAAACTGTAATACTTAGTTACAACTTAACTTGAGGCAAACTGTAATACTTAGTTACAACCTAACTTGAGGCAAACTGTAATACTTAGTTACAACCTAACTTGAGACAAAACTGTTATTTTATATTTTGATGTTAGAAACTTTGTGGAATGATTGTGTACAATAATTTAACTCTTTGTAAATATTTCTGTATAAATGTATAAAAGGTGCCTTACGAAATAACTATTAAATCTATATCTTATGAAGTTCATCTAAAAATACATCAGCAAATGTTTTTAAACTCATATCTGATGTACGGAAAACTAACATTTTATTAAAGTCTGTTTATTTATTCCAAGAATACGTTTTATTGAAACAAACAAAAATAAAATTTTGGGGAAATATTTGGAAAATAGAACTAACGTTGAGATTTGGCGTTAGTCTAAGCAAAAGTCATGTCCAGAAATTCCGGTTCGTGAGTTATAAGTTAAATACTAAAAAATCGACCCAAAAAAAACTTAATTTCTCAAAATCCCCTCTACCGATTTCCTTCAAATTTTAGTGAATAATAATGATACAAACACGAGTTGAAAATCGTAAGTTAAACAATATTACAGTTCAGGAATATTTGACATAAAACTAAAATGATCTTCGACCCCTCGATTTTACGCTGACAAAGCTTTTAAGACAAACGCGAAGCGGGTGAAAGTCCTATTTAAATACTATTTATTCCGAAAACATCGTCCTTGGAACATTTTCACTTTTTGACCGATTACTATCAACCTGACATTTTTATTAATGAATAGTTGTGTTTAATGAGGCAGACAATTTGTCCACGTGTGTTTGTTTTATAAAACTTCTTTTTTTATTGAAAATTGAGAAGTGAAAATTGGGACCAATCTCTTGCCATATCAAGTTATTACATTTAGGATGTCATAATTAATTTATTGTGTTGTTTGTACAAAACAGTATAATGTAAGTAAACAAATTGTGTTTATTTTTCGTTGTGTACTATGTAAATTGTGTATAGTGTTTATATGTACAGGGTGTCTAAAAAGTCTGTGAAAACAGTAATTAAAAGTACACAAAGGATAAAACAGCAGAACGTCACGCCGTGACGATCCGTGTTACACTTGACAAAAATCTTACTTCTGTCAACTTTTAATTTTAGACACATGTATGCAACGGCAAGGTTTTGAAGAAAACTTCAATTTATAATTCGTAGATATCAGAAAATCATTACAACGATTGACTGTTTCCAACTACTTCAGTTTAAAGTAGTGTTTTCCTCTCTGTTCATATATAAATATCATCAGGTAATATTAACAATTTAAAATTCGTTGTACAAATGACATTTTCGATGTTTCATCCCGCCTACATAAGTTTAATCTTTACACTTGGATAATAAAGTGGTAAGATTGCAAACTGCTGTATGGATCAGTTCCGTCCTGGTATTGGTCACAGGTTTTAGAACAGTTATAGATCAAATAGAAATTATATCAGACAAAACCCAACCTGTTCATCATTTAATATGGATGAGGGGATAATGGAAGCTCATTTTGAATGTCTATAGAAATAAATGTAAGATATTTCACAGCAGTTTCCGGTTAATTCACCCCGAGACATGACTACAAGGTCATGCGTTAAACTTTTGAGAGAGATGAGATAAAACCCGTTAGCTAGTTTCACCCCTTTTTTGCCAGTCGACTCGTATATATTGATCTCGATCAAATTGTGTTTGATATTTCTTGTGGAACTGTATTCAATTGTAGAGTTCTGATGATTTTTTTGGTTCAAATAATCGCCCTGGAAAAGGTTTACGTCCAGTAAGGGAAGGGGGAAACGCCTCGAAAAGTACCACCGAAGAGGCTTTGACTCTAGAAGCGAGTAACGTTCCAAAAGAGTCATTAATTTCAATCCGGATCGAGGGCGTCTTTCGGAGCCTGTGACGCCCTCGGGACTTTTACCCCTTTTACACCCTCCCGAAACTTATGTTGATTATACCTTCCAGGACATTAGCTTCGTCCGGAACGTTTGCCTCTTCCGAGAAGGTGACTCTTCCAGGGTGTTACCCCCTTCTAGGTCGGATCTAGCGTGGATCAGTTTTGTCCTGGTATTACACAAGTACAGACTTTGTTAGACACCCTATAAACAGAGCTTATGATGTTGCACTCAATATCGCTGTTAATAATGTTTCTGTATTATATATTTTGTTATTAAATGTAAAATGTTTAAATATGTGGAATTCTATTTGTCCTGTTGCTGATATAAAATGGGAGAAAAAAGTTACAAAAATATACTCGTGCAGTTGAAATTTCAAATATTTCTCGTCTGGGACCATACTCTTTAAGAAATCCAAAATCAGCCATCCAACCAACATTCCCTAATTCGGGGGGGGGGGGGGACTGAATCATATTTATCGGTTAACGCTGTTTATATGGATATTATCAAAAATTCAAGGAGCTAAATTTTAAAAATTTTTAATGTTAACAAAATTTTTTTTGCGATATAAGAATTTGACTTATTTTGAAAGTTTTTTCACTAATAACACAGTCAAAACTAATTTAAATTGTGTAAAATTTCTAATAAATTAATTTCTAAAATACCTTAAATTGAGCCTGTTAAAATTTTAAACGGAAAAATCCAAAAATTACGAAGGTTTTGGTAGTTTGTTGGGAAACTATAAAACTAGAAAAAAACCTAAATTACATTTTTTTAAATTAAAAATTATAATATAATTTTAGAGTCCAATAAATGACTCATTTTTGATAGCCTAAAATACATTTTAGTATTTTAAACAAAAACAAGATTTGAAAAAAAAACAAAAAAAACTTAAAATATAAGACCTGAATGTTTCCAGACAGGGTACTTTTAAATACAGGGATGTTTTCTCACTCTGAAGAAAGAGCGTCAACCGCTGGCGGATAAGCGTGTAAGGAAGAGTGTACTCCAAAAGTGCTTTGTTAGGTTAGGTTAGGTTAGGTTAGGTAAGGTTATGTTAGGTTAGGTTAGGTTAGGTTAGGTTAGGTTAGGTTAGGTTAGGTTAGGTTAGATTAGGTTAGGTTAGGTTAGGTTAGTATAGGTTAGGTTAGGTTAGGTTAGGCTAGGTTAGGTTAGGTTAGGTTAGGCCACTCAAGCCAACCACCGTTTACTTATAGTGGGGCCTCCCTCCAACATACCGCACGTTGTAAAGAACCAGACTGTACAAATTAAACCTTGTGTTATAGATGGGATTCCAACCAATGTAGCCAATCTTTTAACATCATTTGAAATGGTGCAGTCGGATTTCAAGAAAGAAATTTCGATATTTGTCACGCGGGTAGTGTTAGACGTAAAAATTACAGTTGTTGAGTTCAAGAAAAATAAAAACTAAACTAAACAAACAATGGTTTAGTGCTGAAAGCTGTTGTTAATGTTATCAATTTTAAAGAAATGTTATCAATAACACGTGTAATAATCGTAAGCTAATCTATCAATAAAATATTCCAAGCCTTCAATTCAGAATAATCCCAATGATTATGATAAATTTAAAATGTTTTCCAAAAATAATTTTCTATTTTTACATATGGCGCCCCAGTTTTGAGTATTCAAAAAGAACTATAATGTCCTTGAGATATGGCCAAAGTGTTTGAATCAAATTCACATAAATCTAAAAGCCTTTACCCTGTAGATCGCTTCACTTACGACAAAACAGACTTCATTTTAAAACTACTTTTTCGAACTCAGAAGACTTCCAAAATGGATATTTCCCCAACCAACGCTACATCTATTTGTTCACCCATCACATAACTTTCTCTCTACTACTCACAGGCTATGTGAGATAATCAAAAAGTGTTTCGCTATACAATTTCTGAAATTTATAAACTAAAAAAAAAATAACTTACGTGTCCATAAGTGTGTAAGATGCGTATAATCATCTCTGCTTACCTGTAAACATACCACAAAGATTATAGACTCAACTAAAACATTATTATGAAAAAGTACGAAGTGTGAATTGTAAATATGTTAAAAAAATAATATAAAATGAGAGAACGCAGGATGGTTTCGTTTTGTGGTAACATTGACTGCATAAAGCACAGTAAAAATAAATTGTTTTAAAGGGGAAAAAAAATAAGTCTTTCTAATATTTAGGGATTTTGCTGTAAAATATATTTAAAAAAAAAAGAAGCAAATGTAGATTCTTAAAGAAGGGGTAAAAGGTAGAAAAATAAGTTTTTAAGTTTTTTTTTTAATATGAGTTATAAGTAAAATTTTGAAAACAGTTTCCCTATCGTACAATGTAATGCAGATCCTTTAATACTTCAAAAGTTCACCTCTTGAGCGTAGTATAGTATTGATAGATCAAGTTGATAACAGTTGTTACTCAGGTTTTTCGAACCTCGAAATCACTGCTTTCTTGACATGTGTATATATTAAAGGAATCTCCACTCGCTTCGCTCGTGTCCGTGTCTCCAAACCTAACCTAACCTAACCTAACCTAACCTAACCTAGCCTAACCTAACCTAACCTAACCTAACCTAACCTAACCTAACCTAACCTAACCTAACCTAACCTAACCTAACCTAACCTAACCTAACCTAACCTAACCTAACCTAACCTAACCTAACCTAACCTAACCTAACCTAACCTAACCTAACCTAACCTAACCTAACCTAACCTAACCTAACCTAACCTAACCTAACCTAACCTAACCTAACCTAACCTAACCTAACCTAACCTAACCTAACCTAACCTAACCTAACCTAACCTAACCTAACCTAACCTAACCTAACCTAACCTAACCTAACCTAACCTAACCTAACCTAACCTAACCTAACCTAACTGGCCTACACCATCAGGGCCTCACTTTGACGAGTACGAGTTTGATAATCACAAGGGAAATCTCTTTCATCTTTCCTACCAGGTCTCTTTTGACCAATGTTTGTTCTCTTCCGAACCCAGACGCAGTATTCCATAACTAGAGATATTTATTTTACACGCTTTCCTTCTTCTTTTAACAAGGCGATGACGAGCTCTACCCGAGCTCGAAATTACGATTTTTAGTTATAACTTGGCTATTTGTCATCTTAGAAAGTTATTGCATGCAGACAAAACAGTATAACGTAAGTAAACAAATTGTTTGTTTTTCGTTGTGTACTATGTAAATTGTGTATAGTGTTTATATGTACAGGGTGTCTAAAAAGTCTGAAAACAGTAATTAACAGTACACAAAGGATAAAACAGCAGAACGTCGCGCCGTGTTACACTTGACAAAAATCTTACTTCTATCAACTTTTATTTTTAGACACATGTATGCAACGGTAAAGTTTTGACTTAAACTGTAATTTATAATTCGTAGACAACAGAAAATCATTACAACTATTGTTTCCAACTACTTCAGTTTAAAGTAGTGTTTTCCCTTCTGTTCATATACAGGGTGAATCAGACCACCCGTGGACAATCTGGATATATTATTTAGTGTGTTGTATGTTAAATAACACAAGATATACAAACACAAAAAGAGCGTTTAACATTGTCGCCAGTTTGACATTTTCAATATCAACCACTGTAGTCCCATATACAAAATTTCATGTTCCTATCTTAATTTTTGCAACAACAACGAAAGACGGACGCCATTTTGAAAATCAATTTGTCAGTTTCTCGAGACTATGAAACGCGAGGATTAGGCGAAAAACCGAAGTAGAATTTTATTCCGTACTGTTTACTTTGGATACTAGGGTGTTTGTAAAATATTTTCGATTAGAAAGTTAGAGTTGTATATGCCAGCCTGTATTTGGTGATAAATGGATATTATGCCCATCTTTTATCTGGGATAATTTTACATCGAAACTAAAGAGCAGACAGGTTTTTATTTGGCAATCGTGAATCTTGCAGGCCACACACTGTGCCCTGTTCGTTTATCTTTATTACATGTAAAAAACAATTTTGATTACTTATAGTAAAATTATATACACAATCGTGTACTAGAATTAATTAATCCAGACTATGTTGCTATAATAAATCTCAAAATAAAGTCATACACCAAAAACTTTTAATAGATTGCCGTTAAGTGCAAGAACAGTTCAAATTAAGCATTGAAAAAAAAAATGGTTAGAAAAAGAAAGCACTCTAAAGCATAGAAGATTGGTGGATTGGACAATAATTATATACAATTTTAAACTGTGTTAAGTATTTTATGATGACTGTGTATTGGAACTAAACAGACAGTGTCTATTACAAGCGATAGTTCAATGACAATTATTGTCAACTATCAATTCAAATCCAAATCTGAATCGCAATCCAGATTTGGATATCTGAGAAAGTTATGTGATTGATAGAAAATTCAATGTCAAAACTGTTGCGGATATGTAATTTTTCAGGTGTCCTGAATACAAAAAGACGTTTTATGGAATGTCGCCGTTAATCCTAAGTGACAAACGATTGGACGGATTTCGTTGGAAATTTACTGATTAATGACCAATTTTCGTGTGAAAAATTCCCCAAATAAAAAAAATGATTTACTGACATTTTTTGGCAACGAATAGTTTTACTGCGTTTTTGAGGAACGGATAGAGAGAAAGTTTGTAAAATTTGTACACAATTTATTTCTTTAAATTAAAAAGAATATAAAACACGAGCAATTTAAGCTTTACAACGAATTACAAAATATCAAATTTTAAAGATTAATGAAAACTGAATTTGTTGTAATGGATATTTCCTAAGGAGTGTATTAAACTGTTTTTTTTTTTACAGTAAAGAAAAGAAACATAAAAGAAAAAGGGGGAGGGAATAAACTTCATGTAACCTTTGATACCTTTGATAAACACAATCTCCCTCCCCCAATACTGTATTTGTCATTCCATATATCAAAGAAGAAATGGACTAAAGACTTCTTTTCTTGTATTAAATTTAAGCCTATTTGGCAATGTTCAGTGGTGAAATATAGCTCAGCAGTAAGTACGAGGGGTAGAGGGGGAGGTGTTTAGCGACAGTAGGGGGGGGGGAGATCAGGGGGGGGGAGTATTTTTATAAAGTGAAAGAATATTGAGTTTTGATTTTAAGACGAATATGTTTTTATATTCGTGAAAAATGAGGAGGAAGGGAAGCTACAAATGGGTGGGGGAGAGTAAGAAGACAGCCTGACGAGGAAACAGGGAGAGATTTTAGTATTTTTTTATAGTAATTTCAGTATTAGTGAAAGAAAAGGGAAAGCGTAAAAGAGTTCGATAGGAAAATAGCGTTTAAGAGAGAAACGATCAGTGAAAAACCATTGTTCACACACACACACACACACACACAACTAAATAGTAACCTAAAATACATTCATTGACTTCGCCCTAAAGTGTGTGTTATATTACACCAGCTGATGGCCCCAGTTCCACCTGGGGATAGTTGAGATAATTTTATAAAGAAATAATTTTGTTAGCACACATTTAATGGTGGTGCGATGAAAATAAGTTATGCCAAAATATAACAACAAATCAATTTTTATCAAAATCGACCCTTAAATAACAAAGACGTGAAACTTGTTTTAGGGGGTAAAAACACCCTTTAGAGTGGATCAATTTCAAAACCCTTTCTTAGTACGCTTCTACAGAGCTACCTCAAACCAAGTTCAAAAATTCATAGCTCTAGGCTTCTTGGATCCAGAAATATGCTTTAGGGGTAAAAAACACCCTTGGAGATGGACAATTTCAAAACAATTTCTTAGTACGCGTCTACAGAAACCAAGCTCAAAAATGCATAGCTCTAGGCTTCTTGGATCCAGAGATTTCGTGATCAGTCAGTGGGATTTGACTTTTATATACATAAATCGATTATTAGGACCTATTTATCGCACGAGCGAAGCAAGTTTAAACCCTATTTAAATATATAAATATTTTAAAGTCAGCGTCCATGGTTGTTTTCACTTCCGAACTGACAACTTCCCAACTGACATTTTTGGTGACAAATAGTTTTGGTTGTTTTTATTTGGTTTTGAAGATGTGTAAGTGAGAAAATTTGTGCAGTATTGTTGCACCGATTACGTAATTGTACGGATTGTCTATTTGTATAATATCGTATTGAGTTAATTTGTTTCAGCGTCTCTATTTCTCAGAGGAGAGGCTGTTGTTTGTTACTATCATTAAAAGAACAGATTGCAAATTGTCTGAATAATTTCACAGTGGGCGTACCTAGGAGTCTACACAAAACAGTGTAACTTTACAAACAATACAGCATGTATTTGTTAATATTATTATATAAGCAAGGAATATAGAGTAAGTAAACAACAGAAGCTTTCCACGAGAAATTGCTCTGAAAAGATATTCCGACAGGGACCTTCGTTCCAGAAACTTCAAACGTCTCAAGTTAAAACACCAACCTGTTATCCCAGCTCTTATCCCAGAAGGGACAATCATATAGGATGGGACTAACATCTCAATATGAACCACTACCCTAACAGGGCCTCTGACCCCCAAAAGAGCTTACGTCCCGAAAACCTCAAAAGAGGTAAACATAGCAAGTTGGTCCACCTCCCTGGGCTCTTACCCAGGAAGGGGATTACATCAAATCGGAAGGGGATAATATCTCAAGGTAGAACAACGCCCTGATAGGTGCTCTGGTCTAGGAGCTAACATCTAGAAAGGGACCACTACCCCAGAAAGGACAAACGTATCAAGATGGACAACTACCCTAAACTGGGGCTATGCCGCTGAAGAGAATAAAGTTCCAAAAAGGGGCCATCGCTTCGGAAGGGCTAAAATTTCAAGATGGACCACCGCTCTGACATGAACTCTGGCCACAGAAGGAGCTTATTTCGGAAAAAGGGACCATCATATAGTAAGGGTCTAACATATCATGATGGACGACAAGAGCTCTACCACAGAAGAGGCTCTGGTCCAAGGGCTAACACCCGAAATAGACCAATCACCAGAAGAGGTAAACTTCTCAAGATGGATGACCGCTCTGACAAGGCTTCTTTCTCCGGAAGGGGATAACGTCTTGAGAGGGCAGCAGCTCTTCCCGGGGCTTTCCTGTTGGTCGATTCCTGCTATTCAATGTCTTAAATAACTACTTCGTTATACCTTATAGCCCCCCCCCGGTGGCATTAACGCATTGCGGTGCCGATTTTTTAGGCCGAATACCACAGCAAAGACGACAAACTTACATCCTTACAAAAAAGAAACTTTTAAACGGATGTTTGCCCGAAAAACACAACAACCATTTATCTACCCATCACAATAACATTCTCTATAACATCCATATGGGGCTGTTATAAAATACACAATTCCTCATAATTGGCTCGACCAATTTCTATCAAACTTGAATTAAAGACAAAGATCCAATGTTTCAAACCACAAACAAAACTGCGGTTCTACAGTAAAAAAAAAAAAAAAAAAAAGATCCTTATTTGTGGTCGTTAAAAACTCAATACGAAGTTTTCATCCCAGTTATACCAACTTTACAACCTTTCTTATAAAATAAAGTTCGAGTTTGACGTTTAAAGCTGCTATATTAAACAAGTTGTGAACAAATATTGACACACAACCTGGCGGGAGAAATGTAAACGGAAAATGGATTATTTCAGTCTTTAAAAAACAAAAGCTCTCATTGTTGTAAGGACTATCATTCTTTGCTTAGGTATAGGGTATTTTAAAAGTTTTTACACGTACAATGATAATCTCAATTTAGAAACAATACTGCGAACAAAACTTTCACAAAGCTTGTTGACTTTGTCATACTATCACAAGGATTAAACAGCAGAAGGAAGTGGCGCTCCGGGTATGTATGCAACGGTAAATTTTTGAAGAAAACTTCAATTTATAATTCATAGATATATATATTAAAAAAAAAATTACAACGATTGACTGTTTCCAATTACTTCAGCTGAAAGTAGTGTTTTCCCTCCTGTTCATATATAAATATCCGGTAATATTATTCTAGGTAAAAAAATTCCCGCCTGCATCAGTTTATTACTGTAATAAAGTGGTAAGACTGCAGACAGCTGTAAGGATCAGTTCCGTCCTGGTATTGTACACCTTTATTCTGACACTAAGCTAACAATAAATAGAACTTATATTAGACAGAAAGCCAACCACTTAATTATTTAATATTGAGGAGGGGATTGAGTTGAAAATATTGAAGAGTCCAGTGGATGCTCTGTATTGCCGATGTGAGCGAGCGTTTCGAGAAAATTCAAATTTTGCTTAAATGTAGCTTACAAAAATCCAAACAAAACGTATTGGTCACATCCTCTTCAAAACTGCCGGTTAATGAGTTATCGGTGGCAAATTAAAAAAAAATCTGCCATTGAGCTATTATAAAAGACATCATTTCTCAAAATCGCCTCTACCGATTTTATTCAAATTTTAGTGAATTGTGAAGATGATTGATCCAAACTTACGTCAAAGATAATTATGAATTTTAATAAAATATTTTTAGGCCTACACTAAAGGCATCTTTATGATACGAACATTTAATTTCACAAAAATCTGTGGATGTTTTCCTCGACAAAAGAAATGACACCTAAATGCGTCTGTTAGAGTGAGAAGAACAGTTATCCTCAACTAGCTAACTCTACCGTGTAATTGAAAAACTAAAATAAATAGATTTAACAAGACTGTACTAGTTTAAATTCTATTTAAGTTGTATTGTTGTTTAAACTAATGATTAAATTGCACCACTTATCCTTATTTACTTAAATCTTTGGTTGTATAACAGTGTTAACAACTTTATTAATATAATGAATTCATTTTCCCCTTATCACTCCTTTTTTGTTTCCTGACGGTATTACAGCTTAGTTGACTCTGGAAACAGAGTAGTAAAACATAAGATATCAGACCGGAAATATTATCAACATCTCTCAACCGCAGTTACGATATTCCAGCGGCAGTGGATCAGCTGATTCTGAGCAATCTTTCGCTCTTTAATTCTGTATTTTACAAATTTATACCAAATTACAACTGGCCGGAGAAACGCCCTGGGAAACGCCAAAATAACCTGAACGCGCCGTATTGTATATAGTAACTGGGATGTCAGATGTGATACGCCCACTGACTGCGTGCCAGTTTGTTGCCATAGTGCAGTGGATTAGTGAAAGTTGATAAAGTCCCTATTTTGGCAAATGACTGTTATAAGTTCATCGATAGCTGTCTCCCACGATCGCTGAATGGTCAGAGCGTATTAGGGTTCACGCGATTCCCAAACTGTATAGATAGTCACCGATTATGACAATCCTGTCGTTGCAGTTTATCCTGGTTTAAAACCAAAGAAGCTGACAATCATTATCGCCTTAGAAAAGAGCATAATATAAAGACTCGAGGGTCGGAAGAGAACAACAGTTGGTCAAAAAAACAGGATAGGAATAATAAAATGATATCAACAGTAACAAATTGTGGAATGCTCCGGATGGGATTATCCCTCCGGTTGGAACAGATATTCCGATAGTGACCACCTACCTGGAAAAAGCAGACGTTTCGAGAAAGACCACGCTCCGGAAGGGGCTTTTTTTCTGAGAGAGGCGACCGCTCTGGAAAGGGCTGACGTTTCGAGAAGGACCAAAGAGGTAGATATTCAGGAGCCAACATCTTGGAAAGAGGCAAACACTTCGAGAGGGACTACTGCTGTGGAAGGGGATGACGTTCTGAGATGAATCTCCTTCTTGTAAGGGGTAGACGTACCGAGTGAAACGTCCGAAAAGTGACCACTACCCCGACAGGATGATTATCCTTTTCGAGACGTTAGTTTCCAGGACGAGAACCCGTATCACGGTGGTAATTTCTCTCGAGAAGTTTGACTCCGGAGCGACTGTCTTTTTCGTGATGTTTATCCCTTCTAGGTCGAGAGTCCCTTAAGAGAAGTTAGCCCTTCCAGTGAACCGCTATTTCACGGTGGTAATCTCTCTCGAGAAGTTTGACTCCGGAGTGACTGTGTTTTCGTGATGTTTATCCCTTCTAGGGTGATAGTCCCTTAAGAGAAGTTAGCCCTTCCGGTGAACCGCTATTTCACGGCAGTTATCACTCTCGAGAAGTTTGACTCCGGAGTGACTGTGTTTTCGTGATGTTTATCCCTTCTAGGGCGATAGTCCCTTAAGAGAAGTTAGCCCTTCCAGTGAACCGCTATTTCACGGTGGTAATCTCTCTCGAGAAGTTTGACTCCGGAGTGACTGTGTTTTCGTGATGTTTATCCCTTCTAGGGTGATAGTCCCTTAAGAGAAGTTAGCCCTTCCGGTGAACCGCTATTTCACGGCAGTTATCACTCTCGAGAAGTTTGACTCCGGAGTGACTGTGTTTTCGTGATGTTTATCCCTTCTAGGGCGATAGTCCCTTAAGAGAAGTTAGCCCTTCCAGTGAACCGCTATTTCACGGTGGTAATCTCTCTCGAGAAGTTTGACTCCGGAGTGACTGTGTTTTCGTGATGTTTATCCCTTCTAGGGTGATAGTCCCTTAAGAGAAGTTAGCCCTTCCAGTAAACCGCTATATCACGGTGGTAATCTCTCTCGAGTAGGGGTGAGTTTCACTTCTTGAACGTAGAGATTATTTTGTGAGATACCAACAAATCTAAAAGTTAGTATTACATTCGTCGATAAAGTTGTAAAAGATTTAGCGCAATGTATGAGAGAATTTGTGCAAGTTTATTTGAATGTTATTAACTGTAAAGGTTGAATTAGCCTCTTCTTATATTAGAATGCCGTCAACTGATGAACACAACTTATCAAGAGCTCTTATATGTGGCATATAAGCAAAGCCTACTTGATAAAGCCTACTTCAAACAAGGAAAGAGATCAAGGAGGCAAAGACAAAGTTGTAATGGAAATGTCAAGGTTTCATTTCAAATCCTACTTATATCAACATGTCGAAACAAAACAGTTTAAACGTTGTTATAAGCTGTGCACAATACCAGGACAATGTTTGCAATCGTAACATTTTGTTATACAAATGTAAATATAAACTGATGTAGGCGGGGATTTGTTCAAAAACATCCAAACTGTCATTTGTACAACACATTTTATATTGTCAACATTACCTGATGATATTTATATTTGAAGAGGTTGGAAAACACTACTTTAAGCTGAAAAATGTTTGTTTTTGAAAGACCTTTTCATTGATGTGTTTCACGACTGACGTTACTATTTGGAGATTTTAAGTTTTAATTTGTTTTCTTTTAAAAAATGAATGTATTTTTAAAATTTGAAATTTTTTGAGTAAGGGGGAACTTAATCGCATTTTTGGAAATGGTATGTTCTCATTAATCTAGGATAAAAATTTAGCTTGTGGTAAGCTATTTTAGGTGGTAACAATAAAACTAAACTGTAAAACACTACTTTTTTGATGTTTTGGAACACCCTGTACATACGCAGTAAGATAGGTTAAAACTTTTTTTTTCCAAAATGATCAGTGAACTTTAAAAGTGAGATATCTACCTACATTTACATTTGAAAATTTTTTCCAAAAACGACTTCCCACCCCCAAAAAAGCACTTTTGGGGCATTCTTGAAATTTGAAAACATTTTTACTGAATTCTGTAGTGTCGAAATAAGTGTGGGTTTAAATTAAAACGAAGGCTGTAGCTCAGTTGGTTAAGTCGCTATACATTGTCCACGGTTGGTCTGATTCACCCTGTATATGAACTGAGAGGAAAACATTACTTTAAACTGAAGTAGTTGGAAACAGTCAATCGCTGTAATGATTTTCTGATATCTACGAATTATAAATTGCATTTTTCTTCAAAACCTTGCCGTTGCATACATGTATCTAATATTAAAAGTTGACAGAAGTAAGATTTTTGTCAAGTGTAACACGGATCGTCACGGCGCGACGTTCTGCTGTTTTATCCTTTGTGTACTTTTAATTACTGTTTTCAGACTTTTTAGACACCCTGTACATATAAACACTATACACAATTTACATAGTACACAACGAAAAATAAACAATTTGTTTTCTTACATTATACTGTTTTGTACAAACAACACAATAAATTAATTATAACATACTAAACATAATAACTTGATATGGCAAGAGATTGGTCTCAATTTTCAGTTACAAAAAGAAGTTTTATAAAACAAACACACGTTGGACAAATTGTCTGCCTCATTAAACACAACTATTCAATTTTAAAAATGTCAGTTTGATAGTAATCAGTCAAAAAGTGAAAATGTTCCAAGGGCGATGTTTTCGGAATAAATAGTATTTAAATAGGACTTTTACTCGCTTCGCGTTTATCTTAAAAGCTTCGTCAGGGTAAAATCGAGCGGTCGAAGATCAATTTAGTTGTTTGTCAAATATTCCTGAACTGTAATATTGTTTAACTTACGATTTTCAACTGGCGTTTGTATCATTATTATTCACTAAAATTTGAAGAAAATCGGTAGAGGGGATTTTGAGAAATTAAGTTTTTTTTTGTCGATTTTTTAGTATTTAACTTATAACTCACGAACCGGAATTTCTGGAGAGATTGCGATCAACACGTTTTGTTTGGTCCCTTAAATGCTACATTTGACCAAAATTTGATCGATGTCGTTATCTTTAATACCGAGATTTTTTTTTTTTTTTTTTTAGCACTCCCCAAATAACTGACGCCACACAAAGACCAGACATCATTATTATTTGAACTCGGAGGACATAATAAAAAACAACTTGACAAATGAACATAAAAATGACAAGTTTATACGAACTTTTTATCTTATTTTCGAATCACCCTGTATATATTAACTCAAGCTCTAAATGAACCACGGAGGCAGTTTTTAAAGAGAATTCAAATGATTCTAAACTTGCTTCGCTTGTGCCATAATCGAGTCCTCGGCACAAATCGAGCTTAATAACGGCGAACGAAGTGATTTTTTTTTAAAAAATTATTCCTGAACGTTCATACGTTTTAACTTATTAATCTTCACATTTCACTAAAATTTTAAAGAAAACAGTAAAGCAGATTTTGTAAAGTAATATGTTTTCATAAACAGCCCCCATATCCGATTGTATTGATCTTTACTGATAACAAATCGGGATAATATGCCGATCAAACGTTTAATTTGGGTCCTTTAAGACTTGAGTAAAACCGGTTAAAGCAAATTTTGTGTTTTTTCTACACTGGCAGATTTCTCCAAAATATGGGAAATATTTTTTTTTTTTAACTTACCCTAAATTTTGAAATAAAAATAAACATGCCATCATATCAATTTCGGTTTAAAACTGTCTGTACGATTGGGTTCTAGCAATGACTACATAAATACTATAAGACACGACATGGCCATGTTAAATATTCTACGCTTATTCTTGAGTTGTCCAATACCCGCTAGGTCGCTCTGCTAGAGAATCTGAAGTTGATGTGACTGGCGCTAGGTGGCTCTATGGTCAAACAATGTTTCAGGCGGATAAGAGAAAACGCACTGATGCCACATATGGGACCAGAGATGCGAGGGAAGGTCGAGAATCGCTTATCTCAGCGCACGAACTGACAACACTGACTATGCTGACGGAAGTAAGTGAGAAGGTTTGTGAGAGAGAGGTCAACAGTTGTACAGTCTCAACCAAGTGGGATGCGTACAGTCAAGCACCTGCTGCTAGCGCTTTCTGATAGCTGTGTGTCAAACTTGTGACGAACAGCACCCGTAAAGCGTAGACTATTTCCCTATCCTATGTCGTGTCTTATAGTATTTATGTAGTCATTGGTTCTAGACATATATAGGAAGACAGACATGCGCAAAACACTCAACGAAAATTTTTTGATCCGATAACATAACTTTCCCTGTACTATTTGCATGTGGGAAAGCTTTTTGTTTTAAACTGTCAAATTGACATAACATTTACGAAAAATGGCTCTACCGATTTTAATAAAATTATTAGTACTGAACGAGTAGAAAACCCGCAAGTAAATACAAAATAAAATTGACGAGAAATAAATATGTATACAGTTGTCGTTGATAAATGGATTTCAGTAAATCACTAGGAATGCTTAGAGGGTGTGTTTATGCCAAAGAGAAGTACCTATTTACATAAACTACTGTACAAAGTTAAGTAGCGTGAAGTTGACATTTAGCGATCCTAAATACTCGGAGCTGTGTCAAATACTAAACAATTGTTTAATTAAAATATGAACAAGACTTCAATGAAGGCAATCTATGAGCTGAAATGAGCTGTGAATTCATCCGGATTGTCTACTTGTATTATTTACCGGCTGCGCCCCACGTTTTTCTCTCCAAGTATTCCAAATATATCCATAGCCACTAACAATCCTCCCTCAAAATTGTAGAAGGGTCATGAAAATTTATTTTACACTTTTTAGTCCGTTTTAAAAACGTGGTATGTTAAAAAAAACCATTTTATTTGATTTATTATATTCTATTTTTTAGTCTTATGTCCGGGTTAAAGATTTCAATCGGTTTTGTATATATTGATGAGACTCTGACAGGGACATATATAGGAAATTCTCAATGCATTTCACATCCTGTTTAGCTGCAAATGTTTGAAATTCAAAATATTACCTCTTGTTGTTTAAACAAATGTAGAGAGAAGAAACCAACTGAATATTGTATTGTCGTCCAATTCTGACCAATGTTCAAACTTTGAGGTTTCTAGTTTATCGGGAAGTTAGTTTAAACTCGATTGCAAATTTCCACCCGGACAGACAGACAGACAGAGAATATGATGGGAACCGAACTAATAAAAACGTGGTAAAAAGACCAGAAAGACCCCTAGGAAGGGAAAAACACTAGAGGAAAACTAAGCTGTGATGTTGGCTGCATCTTAAAATATAGAAGGCGTTTTATCGGCAATCTCATTTAATAAATATCCTGTGTTATGACTTTTACGTTATTTAAAAAAAAAGTTTTATAATTTTGTCAAAAATTAAATATTTAAATTAATTATTGGTAAAGATCCTCCAGTCAAAAAATAATTATAATTGAAATTATACAATCTTGTTGAGCACTGTGGTGAAATTCACAATAATAATTTGAATTTGCCCCTAACCACAATCACTGACAATCACAAACCACAATCACAAACAATTTTATTTTAGTAATAGATATGTAAGGTTAGATTTAGTTTATAAGCAAGACCCTCCGATGATGATAACCATGTTATCGAAATGTACATCAGGGCATTAAGTGGATATAATTAATAAAGAACAATCAATCAGATAATTGTGTTTTATTAAGTTCCAGTGATTGTGGTTAGGGGCAAATTCAAATTATTATAATTGAAATTGATTTATTGTCTAATCGTGTGGATAGCATTTTCTTAGTGGCAGTAACAGTTAGGGTTCAATAAATAAAATCGATTAACAACATACCTTTAATAAAATTATTTCAACCTCATTCATGATAATTTGATAGGTTCCAATCACTTAAAATATTAATACCCTATATTTATATACTATACTTATATTTGATCATTGACGGTTCAATTACCAAAATTAATACAATGGTAGTTCAATCAAGTAAATCAATTACAATGGATTTATTTCTTTCAACACAGAGCGAAAGCAATGTTGCCACAATAAAATTAATTAATTCAATCTCTCTCCCTATAGGCTGATCTTATAAGAACAGAATACAATAAAATAAGAAAAGTTTATATAAACATATATCCTAAAATTTTTAGATTTCTATATAGCCGCCTAGTGTAACAAAAATGATTATGCTTTGTTGCTAATAACATGGCACAAACTTTCTTATTGACCCATCCCTAAATTAAACAAAAACGAATCAAAACTAATTTTCACAAATGATTTGTTTTCAAATTTTTGTAACGTATTTTTTTCTCATTCTAATTAGCTGATTCTAAAATATATGATTCTAGAAAAATTATAAATTCACAGTTCAATTAAATGTACTTTACTGTAATGGTATATTACAAGTTGGGTTTTGAAAAATATTATTATTTTCGGTAAATTTTACTAAATAAGCTTAACTTTTGAGCTATTTTCTTTAATTTCCCGGTATTTTTTATTTCTGAAATTGATATTTTTTTACCAACTTATTTTCAAAACTATACAACTCTAAATTTATTACTTTCAAAAAATTGTTATTACATAGATGATATGCTCCCCTCTGAGAAAAGAGTTGTATAACAAGATGTGTTTTGAATAATTTTTAGTAAATTTTTCAAAATGAACTTAAATGTTACCTATATTTCGCTTTTTCCTCAAAATTGATTTTTCAAAAATGTAACTCTTCGAAAATGAAATATTTTTTTAACAACTTTTACTCACAAATAAATTTCAAAACTTTTGTATACCCTGAAAAAAAATGGTTATATGGTAGTCATGTGCATTTTTTTTAAAGTTTTTACTTTTAATTTATTAGTATATATATTTTTTATTCCTGACATAATAACTCCAAAATTAAAATTGCGATTGTTTATTTCATATATGAATTCTATGCACTTTTCTGAGAAGAATGATATATAACAAGTTTTGGATTTTACGAAGTTTTAAAAAATTCAAAAAATCACAATTAATTAAAAAGTGAGCAAAACTGGTCTGCCACTTTAGGAATTTCTAATGGCCAGTTTCAGGGTTAACAGGTAGACACTTTTTTTCTGTAACAGAGCGAATTTTTAGGCAGTTTCCAAGAGTATTTTCAAAAATTCATACAAACATTTGAATGCACCCAAAACATAAAGTGTTACATATCATTTTGTTTGCAAATCTCTGAACTGTATTATTAATATAAAAGATTAGATTTATTTTTCGGTTTGAATTTTGTTTTGTCATATCTACACTGAGAATCAGGCGGCAATCAAAAGACTTGCTGGCAATAATATAAAATCCAGTTTAGTCTGGTAACGCCGAGAGAACCTTAATGCCCTGTTTCTGGAAAACAGAATAACTTTAGATTACAAACTGGGGACAAAAAGGAGTCGAGGGAAATAAGTAGGCAAACTCCGCATCAGAGTTCATAGGAATACCTGTGTGTCTGGACAAGATGGGCATAAATAGGTGGGTTCAAAAGAAAACACCAGCAACGATTGGATAGCTTCAAAGAGCATTTCCATGGCAAGTTACTAGTAAGTCCCTTTAGGTAGACCTAGAGAGACAGTACTGACCTTGGGTAGGGAGCAACACAGGCTAATCAGAGGGGTTATTATGTGACACTGTGGGCAGCACCAGGATAGGTACATACCGTGACGAAATTGGGTGTAGACTGTATGGGAAGAGTGAGGAGACCACATAATCTTTGATTGAGAGGTTCTTACCAGTAAGACATAGGGTTTTGGTCCAAACTCCTGGTGAGTAGACTACTAAAACTTGTAAAGTGGGACTAATCTACAAGGATAGAATTAGAAGACTTAGTTGTACAATAGACCAGTGGTCATGGTACACAGGTTCGGTTTCAACCCCTTTATCTCTCTTAATCTAATCTACTTATGTAGCAACTAATTCTATTCATATTTTCGAAATTGTTGAAGTTATGAAAATAGGTAAATACATAAATAAATAAGTAATCGGAAAAGTACCTTTTTTAAAACAAAGTTAATGTCATGAATGTCATAAACATACAAAAAATAAGACAAGGATTGATTTATAGAAAAGTATCTTTTTTATTAATTAAAGATTTTGTTTTGAATATTGATATAAAAATTAAGTTAACCGTTAAAAAAATAAATAAACACCAGTAAATAGTGTTACAACACAGTTATAAAAAAAAATTACACAAAGAAGGCTGAGTCAACGTACAACCTAATTCCTACAACAAAGTAACTGTTGAGACAGATGTTTTTGATTCTTTTATTCTTTTAAAAAAGAAGAAAGGAATGTAGAATAAAGACCCCTTGCCCTCGAATACTCTAATAGCATTAGGGTTGGAAAAGAACAAGAGTTGGTCAAGAAAGACCGGATAGAAAAGATGAAAAAATGGATATAACCCAAGACTACATGAAAAAATATGTAGATCTAGCTAGGTATAGTCGGTATTGCTAAGTCTATAC
This sequence comes from Aphrophora alni, assembly GCA_963513935.1. Taxonomy (NCBI): domain Eukaryota; kingdom Metazoa; phylum Arthropoda; class Insecta; order Hemiptera; family Aphrophoridae; genus Aphrophora; species Aphrophora alni. The sequence goes on along the minus strand of OY740776.1, from coordinate 46,819,315 downwards.
TCACTAAAGTGAGCTCCTAAGGGTTAATAAACATAATTAATTATATAATTAATACTATAAAGCATAATAAAGGTACGTAATACACTGATGGTCTTCTAATAAATAGACAAAATTATAAGATCTCCTTATTCTTAAGTATTTTTTTATAAACCCATTCGTTTTAGAGTAAAAGACGCTTGAATATTCAACAATTTGAAGTTTGGTCATTTGTTCGAGGCTATTTTGTTGCATTGAGTTAAAAATTGGAAATGTAAATACCAATGCAAGACTAAAATTAACTAACTAATTTGTGGAACAGGTGAAAACTATTACAGTGCAGTGTGATCATCGCTTTGTAACGGAACACCATGATCATCAGTCGTTGAAAGTACACTGTGACCATTGCACTTTGACAAATATGCCGTGATCATCACACTTTGAGATTACGCTGTGATCTATGGTCGTTAGAAATGCATGTGATATTTATGCTGTGAATTTACAGAAATATTTTAATACCATGACTAGAGTAACGCAGATTAATTCTGGATAACTTGAAATGCAGATTGCACAATCAACACTTGGAAAATGCAGAATACATTCTTCTGAAATATGAAGCATTAGGACGCAGAAGACTAGCGATCTTCGGTCCAAATGGAACTCTAGAAAAATATATGTATATATTGTGTGAATGTATGCATATATATGATTGGGCTTGAGTGTCTCTCACCTTAACATAGTAGGGCACTCTTTTAAATTTAGTTATTTAAAAAGAGTAGACTAACTTTTGTTGTTTCGTTTTTATTTGTATTGTGCACTAACCACTATTACAGGAAAGGGTAATTAGATATGTTCTAGAAACTTTAAATGAAATTTTATATAGACAAAAATGGATTGAATAAATATCACTGCCTTTGTTTTCAGCTGCGGAATGCAAAGATAAATGGAACAATCTTCGCGAGTGCTAGAGAAAAGTAATGTGCAAAGAGAGCTGCTCAGAACGAGTGGAACTATTAACAAACCATGGAAATTCCAAGAAGAATTAAAATTCCTTAAACCATTCCTAGCACCACTGACTCCTCTCTCACTAACGAACAAACAATTCGATGAAGAGACACGATCGGACAGTACTGATATTGACATGGAGAATGGAAGCAAGTCAAATTATTATACGAAATATATTGATGTAATTTCAACATTAAACACTACTTCAAAGACCAGAAACGATTTGAGTTTTCTTCAAAACAATAAAAATGATGTTTCAACTACTCCTTTTAGATCTATCTACAAACCTCAATCAATGAAAAAGAAACACCAGAAAAATTCAGCATCTTTTACAAAAGTCCTTCAATATTTAGAAAAATGTACATCTACAGATACTCCAACTCCTGTAACTGTTCAATCAGTCGACCCAATTACAACATTTATTAAAAGTATTGCTGAAACTGTACAATGTTACCACCAGATTTACAAGTACAAGCGAAAATAAATGTAATAAAAGCAGTGTGTGATTGTGAAATGATAGCAATAAAGCGTACAAATCAAAACACTGAATGCATTTAGCCTATTGAATATAGTGTTTCAATCACCAAATGAAGAAAAACACAAACATCTTATTTGAAAGTAGGTGGTTTTCATTTTTAGTTAAAGGTTCATTTCCCATTTAATGGCAGATCTCAAACAGACAACATTTGGAAAAGTGGTGCCATTTTGTTTTGTTGGGTGCTAAATTTAAGAAAATATTTATCAAAACTGATTTGAAATTTTGGTCAGTAGTACTAAACTTTTGAACTTAATTTGTAAATGGACAAGTGAGGAAGTTTTTAAAATTGTGAACCAATTTTGTTTGAAAACAAATATAAAATGGACGCAAGAGTAATTCTTGAATTATACTTATCTTATTATTTCATTATTTATTCTAAGAGTTTATATTTTTTTCATATGCTTTTCTATTTTTACTTCACTTTAAAACATAAATTATTTTTGTACAGAGTAGAGTATTATTGGGTCAAAAACTAAACAGTGTAAATATAATAAAGTAATACTATAACATTGTATATTGAACTGGATTTTTTATACATCCTCCATGTCATTCAGATTCAATTATTATGTAGTAAATAAAAATGCAGTGTGACAGTTAAATATTACGATGATTCTTAACGGCATACACTACACGGAGATAAAGCGGCAGAATGATGTAATGCTCCCTGTTACATTCTAGAAAATCACTTGTAATTTTACTCAATCAACTTCTAACTTTAGAATTATGCTAACTCATGTCGGTGACTCGGCCCTATCAGATCTTGTAACTATATGAATGTCACATTTTCTTGGAGGCAGGGCCGGATTTCCCAAAGGCCCGGGCCTATGGGCGCAAGCTCCCAGGAGGCGCACGGTCGAGAGGAAAAAAAATATCTAGAAATAAAAATAAATAGCCATAACAACATATTTTTTTAATTGATTACAAAAAAAAAAAATCATTCTGATTTTGAAGTTCATTGGAACAAATAATTGAGCTCACTACTTAATACATAAAATTACTAAAAGTGTTTTAAGACGGCATTTTGTTAAGCCTAGAACCAAGTAAATTACTCAAAAAACTTGCAATGGTAAAATTGCATCGTGGAATGGCAATTAACATATAGGCCTGATATATTTTTTTAATTAAGGTTTTTGGGGAAGTAACTTTAACCAGACTAGGGGGCGGAAAAAATTATTGGGTCTAGGGGCGCCAAAATGCTAAATCCGTCCCTGCTTGGATGCCAGTTTATAAATTACATATTTAAGATTACTTCGCTGTTTCTCATCATAGAAAGGTGTAGTACCATTCATGAAGAACCAAAATTAAAAATTGTAATCTAATTTAGTGTTAAAAGTTGAATAATACACGAGATATGAAGAAAAAACTGTTTGAAAATGTTCAATATTTTGATCAGATTGTTCTAAATCTCGATAGTGTTCTATATGGGCACACTTATAGTCACCAATACCAAATTAATCCTATCTTCATTATTGTTGCCACTATTATTTTTGTACATATGACGTTGATAGATGGACTGCATTTCGAAAATGACATTTTCAGTTTCCTGAGCGCATAAAATGTGAAGATCAGTTCAAATTTTGTGCGAATACCGAACTTACCCTATACTTTGTATAAGTAAAAGGGAAGAAAAGAACTTAAAATAAAGAACCCTAGCCCACAAATACTGTAATAGCATCAGGGTCAGAAGACAATAAGAGTTGGTCAAAAGAGGGATCTACCCCAAGACTACATTATCTTTCGTGTGTATGGGCAGCTATTTCCAAAGGATGGTGTTTTGCAAAATTTTCAAAAGGTTGTAAGTTTCATTCTTAACTATTCTCTGTCAACATTTTGCCCTGTGACACTTGTAGTGTTTCTTCTTGTTTTTGGCAAAACTAAATAGTTGGGTGACAAGTTCAAATTCGAATAAGTATGGTCCTGTACGAGCTGTGGATGGAAATGTCAAGATTGAGCAAGGTGTATGCTTGTAAATAATTGTATCATTTGTAGCCTTCATGATAGAGTACAGATGTCAACCATTTTCTCCATTGTGTTATCTTTTTCTTGCAATGCTCTATTACAGAAAGCTAGACAGACACAAAGACAAGTTCTAGATGACGCTGTGTACAAATCAGCAGCCAATCCACTATTTCTCTGCTCTTTTCATTTTTTGCACAGCCCACAATGTCCTGGCACACATTGAAACCAAACTTTAGCCCGAAATTCGATGTCTGAACTTGATGCTGAGTTCGCGGGTATGAAGTATGAATCGTCAGTGTTGTTGACGAAAAATCCTGCTTCAGATTTTGATCAGAGTTGGTTTAGAGAGCCATTACTGAAGATTCTGTAGAAAGATTAGTGAAAAAATGTACCAACAGATTAAACTTATTAAAAGCAGTTACTGGTAGGAGCTGGAGTACCGATACTCTGATACTGAAACAACTAAATAAAGCTTCTGTCAAATCTAAAATAGTATATTGGGGGGGGGGAGTTTGGAGTTCGACAGCTGATACACTCTTAAATAAACTAAATCACATTTACAATTCATCATTGAGAATCAACTTAGGCTAACCAAAAATTAATTCTGTCCCAACTATGTTGATAGAGTTCAGCATTGAACCTATTAATATACTTCTGAACAAGATAGTATGGCATAAATATATGATGCTCCTAATACTCGAATGAAGATCTGTCATCAGACATGAATCTCTTCACAACCATTCCTTTCATTATCAAGCTTTTCTTTCTCACCGGTCCTACCTAATATATTCTCGGAAAGAATCCCGCTTATAACCAAAGTCCTTCCTTGGGCCTATCATCCACTTAACATTGGAACATTTCTTCCCAGCATTTTTCAAAAATAGCAGCCCCCATGGAAACTATTAATATAAAGACTACATGAAGAAAGGTATAGATTTCTTGGGAATACAACCCCCCCCCCCCCGAGTTGATATAAAGGTTAAAATGAAATCAACACCATCAGATCAATATAAGTTCATTTCAGTTGCAGTTTGTACAGTACATATAATAATAATTTCTTGATAACATAGTTCAGAATATTTGTAATTATTTTATTTACAAAAAGAAACACTTTCTATACTAGACAACAGCGACTTTTCACAAGGTAAAAGTAGTCCAGTCTATTATTCAGAGTTAAGATCTAGGTTATTTAACATGAAAACCTTTTGTAATAACTTATATAATACTTGGCATGTAGATAGTATGGTTTTTTTAGTACAAGTGATTCAAAATTGCAACAGCAATACTTCGGAAACTAACTTCAGGAGTGAAAAGAGGATAAACCCTTCATAAAAACATGTTCGAAAACGCTTGTTATTGAGTTATAGTTAGCAAATATTTTGCCTGGATTCTGTTCCAAGTATGAATCCTAGAATCCTAAAATTCTAGATTCCTAGAATCTAAATTAAGGAACAAATTTGGTGGCTCTATGTGTTTTATAATATGGAAATTTAAATATAATAGGTTTCAGAACTCTATCTCCAGTAATTTTTGAAAAAAAAAAACTGGTCTAAAATACAAAAATATAAGAGTTTAAAGACACAATTTTTAGCTTTGTTATAAATTAACTAAACACCATGAATTAAATAGCAAATAAACACCTAAAATTTACAAACAAAACTTATAGAGAATTTAAATTCTGAGAAAATTTATGTAAATAAATAAATTTAAAAAAGAAGCAATTTACCGAAATTCAACTTTTATTAAGAGAAAATAATTGGGGGGAAAAAATGTGACTGAAACACAATACAATTTTAAACAGAACAAAAATCCTCAGTTATTCTTTTCTTCAAAAACAACAAAAATTATTAACTTTTATTTTTTTTTTCTATTGTCTTTATTATAAATTTACTCATAATTAAATTCTCTACAAATTTTGTTCAAAGATTTTATGCATTTATTAACTATTTAAAAAAGTTATTTTACACCAAACCTAAAAAACTTGTTTTTCGATTCAATTTTTGAGTTTTACCAGAAATTACTTGAGACACAGTTCTGTGACCTTCACATTTCCATATAAAAAAAAACAACATATAAAACCTCAAAATTTCAGTTCCATGAACTGCAGTACGGCTTCATTTAACAATGGAACACTCATTATTTAAAACTAATATTTTTTTCCGTAATGTATAGAGTAAACACCTTACTTGATAAATGTGACGAACATTTAATTTAAACTCTTGCTACTATTGCTGATTTTTAAATACGGCATTTGCAAAGCAAACTATTATTTTTTTTATATGTTCTCGATTTTAAAATTTGTCAACATAAAAAAAAAACTCGTACATTTTTTATTCAGATTTATAATCCATTCATCAATAACTCACGAACCAACATTTTTGGAGAGATACATTTTGTGTGACCCCTTAGACGCTACATTTGAGCAAAACTTTAAGCCAATTTTGAGAAAATCGTAATTTTGTGTTTCATCTTATGCTACACAAAAATTTTGAATTATCAAAAGATAAAAAATATTTCCGTAAGAATTCAATATCAATTTTTGATCTATCACAAGCTTTATTTGTACTACGTAAATGTGAGAAAGCAAAAAATGGTACTAAGATACTACGATAAAACAATGAATTTATAAAAAAATGTAAATACAGTTTTGAGACCTGCTAGGGCCAAAGTTGCCGAGACAAAAAACAATGAAATCATGCATTAATTAATATAATTTTTAACAGATTAGTTTGCACAATTCAATCAACCTATTAATTTATTTTTTAACTTTTCTTCACAACTCGAAAAACAAAAATTAAAATATATAACTTCAAAAGGTTTTCATGTTAGAAGAGTCATGAAAATGTTTAAATCTAAATTCAAATATTTCTAACAATTCAATAATTACATTCTGTACAATTTTTTTCTCTTTTTTTGTTTTTTCTGTTTAACGTTAAACAAACTTAAATAAATCGGCTGCTGCTAGCCAATAACATTTTAAAAACACATCTACGATTAAGAATAGCAAACTGTACAATATGGATCTAACAATAAAGCATATTAGACTATAAGCAAAATTAGTTTAATCTTTTGATGTGCAACATTTCTGGTTATAGTGATAAGCTCCATAGCAAGGTGATCATTACGTGATTATACACATTTATGGTTTTTGCAGAAAGTAAAGGAAAAAAGGTTAGGACTCCTGAATAACTCAATGGGATTGTTTTAGGACAAAAAAAAAATCAGGATTTAAAATAAAGTATTATGGTGATCTTGATTTACACCTTGGGATTAAATTTAAATCATTTCAAGGTTAACAAATATAAAATGAAAAGTGATTTTTCACAATGAACATTAATAGTGCAGAAAATTTTATATTCAAACATTTATTTATCATAGGAGTCAAATTTGGAAAAAAAATAATGCCTTTAACACGTTCATGTCGGTGACATCACCTATGCTTCATAACTTTCCAGAGGTAGATGTCACTAACTCATCAAATGGTTGATTTTATTTTTCACTCCGACACAAAGAGTCAAATTTCGAAACTATATTGTGGTGGTGATGTACGTTTGTGTATTTAACTATGTATTTTGTTTCTGGTTTAACCAACTGGATTTGTCGTAACTCCCTCCCCCCTCCATAACAATACACTTTACATAAGAATTTTTTAATTTCTTCGTAACAATATTTCAACTTGGACTATTTCAAAGTATAGTTGGTTTATTTCACTTGTGGGACTTTGCAGTTTTGCTCATTTTGTATTGTTCCAATGATAAGGTAGTTAGGGAATGGCGGTCTGTGCTATTTGAAATTGTTTTGCACTTTAGGTTAGTAACTTTACTTGCTTATTTACGTTTTTTGTTACGAAATTCAAGTTTTATTAATTATTACGAAATTCAAACATTTTATATATTGTACTTTTCTACAATTAAATATTGTGTTCAGGACTTATGAGTAATGTGTCGAGAATGTTATAAATGAATCCTTAAGTTGGAAAATTATATGTTATAACACTGAGGTTAGTGAAATAGTCAATTGCGAGTTTCACTCGTTCTTCTACTCCAAATCACTTAGGCCTACCTTTTAATGACTTTCGTAGTTCTCAAAGTGATGTGTTTCCACATTCTAGTCAGAAAAGCCTAAAGGGCTTTATCAAATTTTCCAATACCATAACATGTCTATGTAAAAATTAAGATTTCCCTTCAATAGAGCTTGTGATGCACATAATGTGTCACTCAATATAAGTCCAATATTGAATATATTTATATACATTAATATTTTTTTAAAACTCCTGATACGTTTTCTTAGCATCAGGGGAAAGTTTCGTGAAATATATCGGCAGTGAACATGTTAAATTATTGTCATAATGTTGAAAGATGATCAGCCTTATTTGAAATAGTATCTACTAAATACCAGATTAGATTAAATTCAAAAATGTTGTTAAAATAAAAATGTTTAACGTTTAGAAATGTATGCGCTACCAAAGCATATAACTCATGTTTTAAAATGTTGCGCACACATCAAAAGATTAAACGACACATTTACTTGATAACACAAAGTTTTTGAGCTGTACTATTTTGATTTGAAAACATATAAGCACCAAACTTTTTTTATAAATAGCATTAGTACCATGAAATAGTTGGTGTATCATAGTCGAAGGCCTATGTTTTACAAATATGAGGTTAGGTTATATACAAAATTTGCACAAACACAATAGTGGGAATATAATTAACTTAAGACAAATTAAAAAATACAAAACAACTATACAATAATTAAATACATTTTTGTATTATTTGCAATAATTATTATACAATATAAAATAGAATTTATTGTTAGGCATGTATACAAAAAGAGAAATTCACGTAAAACACATATTTTTTTATCGATTATAGTTGATGAATTGAACACATGATTTTCTTATGTTGAAATACCAAGTGTTTATAGCATATCTTGTTTCGATTTTATAAGAATTCCTAGATTTTAATGTACAAAATATTACTTTTGTGGTTTCAGTCAAGAATACACTATAGACTACCAATTGTTATAGAAAATTATATCTTTAATTTCAGAAATATTTTGGAAAACATGTTTTTTTTTTAAGATTCGCTTAAAAATGTTTTGCAAATTAGCTTCATATTCCATTGAAACATACACAGGTAAATATTTACTACAACTGTTACAGACTGTTGGGGAGCGTCTTACAATTTTAAGAGCGTTTAGTCATTGCTCTTTCAATATCTGGATTTTATATCTTTATCTTTATCACACATACAAATGGCCGTGAATAAACAGTTTGTATATAGAGGTATTGTAATGATTTTTAGATTTAGCGTAAAGAATTTTTTTAATTCTCAACATATTGACTTCAAAATATTTTACTCTAAAAACTTTCACTATTCACAGATTGATTATATGCACCTCCTAAGGAAAAAAATGCCCTGAAAGAGAAGGAGCTAATGTTCTAGAAGGAATGTACATCTCAAAATAGGTAAATACCATGAGAAGGACCACCACTCTGAAAGATGCTAATATCCTTTTCAGGATGTTCCACCTTCAGGGGTAATGGTCCTTTACAGGATGCTAAATCCCCTTTCTAGTCATTGGTCTCTCTCAAGACATTAGCCCTCTTCTCTTAGACTTAATTTTAAAATAACCCATCTGAAAATATAAAAATTTGGATACCTATATTCCTCCTATTAAGAATGTTATTGACACAGAGGTCTATAGAAATGTAACAATTGTTTTCTAAGGTGGTTAATTAACCCTTTTAGTACCTGATCATTTTGTAAAACTAGTATCCTCTATAATGTTAGACATTTTGTTTCCAGTTATATATACTCTAAAGTATCGGCCTATTTTTTTGGTAATTTGTAAGCTTTTAATTAAAAAATCATAATTTGGTTAATTTTCGGATAAATTACATAAATATGGATTGTACCTGTAATCGGATTTTGCTATGAAAAATTATGAAATCGTTATATTTTTATCTTGTAATCAAACAATCAGATCATATTTGTTTTCGCAAGACACTTTTCAAGTCTCGAAATTTATATTTTCACTGTCAAATAACTTACTGAAAACAAGGGAATCGAGCTGTTGCTAGCTTAAATATAGTTCTGGTTAGTTTACAACAAATAAAAATATTGCAAATCCAGCTCTGAATAAAAATGCCTACGTTAATATTTATGACTAAGTATGAATATATATAAAATCGAAAAATACATTTGTTTATACAAAATAGTCAATATTACAGTATGAAATCGACTGAACAGTGACTAGCGTCTAATTTGCATAACTTACACAATAGGCCGATAAAGACATCTGCGAGGTCTGGGTCAGGTGGCTATATATATATATATACACACACACCTGGGGCAGACCTAATAAAGTAATTTGATAGCAAATAAACGAAAATTTCAGGGAATTATTCATGTATTTTAAAATTCTTTTAACATTTTTTTTATTTATAAAGTTCGTGTATACATATGTGAGAGAGATAATTTTTAACATTTATTTTATATTGAATCTGTTTCCTGGCTTGAAGCTAATATTTTAATGCTATTAAAACAACCGTTATTAATAATCATGTGTTAAATTAAAATAATCTGACAACCGCAATTCAATAAAACATTAATTTGATTGAGTCAGGTTTTAAATTGTACAGTATAACTTTAATAATTGAGGTTTCAATAAAATTTCTAGTCAAAAATTGGCTTGAGTATTGGCTCAAAATTTTAATTCAAAGATACAAATTATAAGGTCTTACACATTCCTAACTGTGCAAAACTGATTTTAAAAAAAACTATAATATCTATTTATATATAGGCCTAATTTCCAGTCAAAAATAAATTAAAATAAGTAAGAACTAGTCGAACGTATAAAATCACCGAGAAAAAACACTGTTTTAATTCAGTAGTTCTTATTTTAAAACTGTCTCACTCGTAGAAATAATTTAATATGAAGAACAAGATAAAAGATGGACAAACTGTCTAACTCGCCTAACTCCAAATATATTTAAAAAAAAAAACTAACCATCACCAAAAATATCAGTACAGTAGATGTCATCAAAATGTGAAAATGAACATGTTCTTCGAAAAAAGGGGGGGAAAAAAACTGACGTTGCTTGTGCCTTAACACGTTAGCTGCCATATCGGTCCAAAATTCAGGTGACTGTACATGCAGCGTTACGGCACGATCGGACCGATAAAGTGACTGACGTAATGTTTTGTTTTGTGGCTCACAGTTCGATAGTGCAGCAACCTATCGGCATACTTTGGTATTCTCTGGATTGGGTAAAGACGTGTGTTAGACATAGTATATTGTATGCTTTAATAACCGTTACCATGGTTACTCAATATAATATTAAAATCAGTGGATATTTTCACTTTTTTGTCGGCACGATCGGACCGATTAAAAATTTTACAAAAACATTTTGGTTTAGTAATGAATAATTCACAAAGAATACAGTTGTAAAATGAATATATGTATTTATAAAATAAATATTAGACAAATAAAATGGTAAGCTTGCCAACATAAAGAAATGAAATAGCCCGTTTAGATTTTTTTTAACACGAAAATTACCTCGGTCCGATCGAACCTAAACGTTATACTACGATTAAAATTAAAGCCGAAAAATTGCATTTCGGTCCGCTCGGAACTATATATGCATAAATGTAAATAAAATTAGTAAATACTATTGCCTTATATTATTTAACATAGGTAGATGCAAAAATAATAATGGAAAAATAATTTGGTAATCGTGGCACTCACGGCAAGAGTATCGTATTAGGCCTTAGCAGATAACGTGTTAATCACGTCCTCAACATAAACTGCACTGAATTAAAATCGAACTTCTAATAACATTGGTAAAGGTTCAGTTTTCTTTATTCCTGAACCATAATATTGTTTTACTTGCAATTTTGCATACAGGTTTGTGTCATTAATCTTTACATTTCACTAAAATTAGAATGAAATCGGTAAAGCTGATTTTGTTTTTGGGTTTACACTGATAACACACGAAACAATATTTTTTGTAGAGATAACAACCAATACATTTTTGTTTGGATCCTTATTATCGGCTACACTTAATTTAAATCGTTAGTCTATTTTTGAAAATGGTAATTTTTTTATGACAGCTACCCTTAATTTTGAGTTTTTAAAAAATGGATAAAAATAATCCGGAGATACAGCCAAAATATGCCCATATACTATTTGATTGACATCACACCACATATTTGGGCCCTAAAACACTAGACATATGTCAGACAATAACAGAAATCATTCCAAAAACAACTTTTTTCGATTCGGAAAATCGCAAAACAAATATAATTTTTTTGGATACTTGTGTATCGAACTCTTCTTTTCTGTACATCAAACAGGAACTAATTAAAAATATACTGCAATTTATAGTATTGTGTAATCTAACCTAACCTATTTGTGTTTATTCTTGCTATCATAAATCTAATCTACATTTTTGTTTTACCAAAAACTCGAATAGGTTAGGTTAGGCCAGGTTATGTTATATAAGACTTATGAAATTGTTAAGTTTAAAACCAACGTAAGTTAATAAACCAACAAAATAACAACACAAACCATTATTAAATACAAACAATGATTCTCGTAAGAGTGTTGCAGAAGCATTGACCTTGTAGTGCCATGCTCTAGACCGGATGACAGACAGAACTTAAAAGGATTGCAGTGGGGTAAACAAAAGTAGCAGTTATGTTATGGCAACAGAGAGATTTAACAGAACCTAAAAATATTCGGATAAAAGATGTTTAGAGTTTTGAACTTACAAAAGGCGAGAGGGAGGGTCATAGAGTACACAAGTACCAATTTTGACCAAATACATAACTTTCTACATATATGTTGAAAAAAAAAACTAAATCGGGTATTATAAGTGTTTTCTTCTCTTTCTATTTCAACGTATCTCTTACACCTACAAAAGACCCTGTTCTATGAATTACAAATTTCTTAATAATAAAGCTCATTCAGTTTCACTTCTAAGAGCATTCGTGAAGAGATTACAGTGGCTATAATAACTAAATTAGGAGTTACACTGCATACAAAATGATTTCTATGAGCGAGATATAAAAAATTCTGAATATTTACAACTAAACTAACTAAATCTGAAAACCGTTTTGATTTATTTTTTTTTTACTTAAAAACACTGATTTAAAGCCAAAACACTTTTCTGTGTTAAGTCTATTAGCAAATTGTTTGTCTATAATAAATTGCACTTTAAAATTATGAAGTAGAAAAACATAAGAAATTGGTATTGTTTAAAAGTTGGTATTATGTTAATGCATTTTTAAAGGATCAAAATTGTTGATGTGTCCAGAATTGAGAGTCTTGTGTAAAAACTGATGTTAAAAAAGAAAAAAAAAGAGTTACTTTTCATTCACCATCCCAAAAATAAAATAAAAACTAATCGTCAATAAAAATATCAGTTGATAGTTGTCGACCAAAATGTAAAAAAATTAAACATGGATGCAGTCTTTGTTAAATATTTATATATTTAAACAAGAGCTTAAACTTATTTCACTTGTGTCATAAACATGTTCTCAGCATAAAAAATCAAGCTCTTAATGATGCTTGGGCATGGTTCATGTTTTGCCAGTTATTTCTTAACGATAATATTCTTTCATTTGCAATTTTCCACAAAGGTTTGTGTCAATAATCTTCACATTTCACTAAAATTTAAACTAAATAGTAGATTGTAAGAAATTACAAATTTTAACAACCCTAATGGGCGATTTCATTTTTTTTACCAATTACATGAATTGGGGTTTTGGATAGATGGCGACCAATATTTTATTTCAGTCCTTAGAGGACTAAACTAACACCAAATTTGATTTAAAATGATAGAGCTGATTTTAAGAAAATTGTGATTTCGTGTTTTTATCTTACAATAGTTAACTCCTAAAGTTATTGAAGAAAAAAGTCCCAAAGCATGCCCAAAATAAAACTGAAATGCCAAATTCAATTACAATCGGTCTACATGTTTGGCCTGCACAGATAATAGACAAACCAAAACCATTTTCTTGGACTCAAGAGACCTCAAAGCAGATATATTTGGAAAAACTCAACATCGATTTTTAGACTCAACTTTATATTCACAAAAACCTACAAATAAAATAAACTGTGGAAAAACATCGCACAAACTTTCTCATTCACCCATCCTCAAATCCAAATAAAAACCAACACTATTGTCCCCAAAAATGTCAGTTTGTTACTTTATTGGAAAATGAAAACATTGATTTTTTACCCATCTTTATATATTCTCTAAACCGCGTACGTGGGAAAATAAAATGCTGGTTTTAAGCAGCTCGTTTTAATTTAACAATCCTCCGTACTTAATTGAAAAATAACATACTGGCCACATCAAGATTATTATTATTATTATTTTTTACATATACACACTTAAATAAGTACAATGAACTTCCTCTAATCTGGCATCCTACAGCCCAGCATGCTGGATAATCCGATGATTTAAAAAAATTGAATCGATCGCAAAACATCATTCATGCCTTGTTCAAGTTTGTTTGCGATCGGAAGGCATGAGGGAAAACATTGTGCCGGACAATGAATATCAGCATGCGTGGAGGAGAGTCGTCTTGGAATTCAGTCACTCATCTTCACCTGACTTTGGGTGACATTGTTATGTTCGGGAGCCACCTGTTCCCTAGATGTCACTGTGGTTTTGTTTACATTTCATTTTCAGTTTCCATCATTTTAACTATTGTGACACTCAAGTTGCTGTATCAACGTCGAATATTATTTTGTTTTTAGTGTTTTGTAGTGCTTGATTTTATGTTGAGCGATTTTATAGTGACTGACAAGTGGACACGGGTCCTAAAGTTAATGTCGCATCTTCAAAAAGAAAACATCTGATTCTCACTTTGGCTCAAATACTTGAAATTGTAAAGAAGCTTGAAAATGGTATAAGTAGACACATCATTATGAATGATTATGACATAGTGTCATCTACAATTTGATGAGGTCATCATACAGATTGTTATCAATCCAACAGCCCCCAAAGACGTAGACTCAGATGAAGTAGATAAGTCAAACACCATCATTTTGGATGCAGGCGATGCTGAAATTATCAAACTCCAAATTATACAAAACGACTTCATAAAAAATGAAGAGAGAAGACTAAAAGAGTAAATCAATATTCAAGATTTGTTCAAAATAGCTTCTACCAAGACGAACAATCTCATGGGATTACATCAACTGTCTTTCTCAACTTCAAACTAAATTTTTTGTAAGCCTACATACAGTGCACTTTTTGTTTCATTATCAGTTATTTTATATTATTATGTAATTTTGTATTCTACTTAAGCTGTTTAAATAATAAAACTTGTTGTACTGTAATTTTTTCGTTTAATTCAGTTTTCCCGATATTCATTCTGTAATCTGGAATATTTCGTAATCCAGCATACTTCAAGTCCCAAACGTATCAGATTAGAGGAATTTTACTGTACTTAAAATTTACAGTTATTCTATGTGATGTGTTTGTGAGACTAATTTTTTATTATATACAACGTTGATTGATTCAAACCTTAAATTATACATGACAATACTTATTTCAACAAAACAATGTTTCGTACATTAAATTGTCATCATCAGTTATTCACAATCTCAAACGAGTCAATTCCCTTTGACTTCAAGTTTGTGATCAACTGAAAATGACGACTTTATTGTTAAAACCACTACTTGGTTAGTTTAATTACAGATTCGTTTAGAAAATTTTGTCTACATGTTCTAATAATTTTGTTGTTGTGGTAAAGTGTCAGTAATTTTTGTAAATAACATATAATAAATAGTCAAGAACTGGTACCGTCTTAAACTACCTACAAAGACTCCATCTGATTTTTAAGGTTATTAATTTTTTTGAAATAGATTTATATTGTGAAATATTGCACTATTACGGATGGTTTTTCAATTATAGGCTCTCAAACTTCATAAAATACTCTTATAGATAAGCAGAGGAAAAACAATGCACAAATTCTCTCACTCACCCATCCCCAAAATCAAATAAAATGATTCAAAAATCTTTGTCACTTCAGTTGTCAATCAAAAAGTAGAAATGAACCATTATAGTTTATTACAATGGATATTTTGAATTTCAACTCCCATT
Source organism: Aphrophora alni (assembly GCA_963513935.1). Taxonomy (NCBI): domain Eukaryota; kingdom Metazoa; phylum Arthropoda; class Insecta; order Hemiptera; family Aphrophoridae; genus Aphrophora; species Aphrophora alni. The sequence continues at coordinate 46,803,713 of OY740776.1, read as the reverse complement.
TTGTTTTTAATACATGTTAACTTAGGTTAGGGTAAGAAACAATGGTTTAAACTTTCTTCACTTGTGTTAGCGAAAATATCCTCACAGTAAACCATATTTGATTAAAATTTTACTGATGGTGGTGAAGGTTCATTACAATTTTTCCAATTATTCAAGAACTATACTTTTTTACTGGCGATGATTTACACAGTTTTGAATAATTATGCTTCACATTTCACATAGATTAGGTTAGGAAACCACTCGAACAGACCCTAAGGTCCGTTTAAGTTATAATAAATAAGGATGACTTGGAGAGTACACATATGATGACATTTGGAGGTCTGGAATCAAAAACTAACTACTCTTAACCAGTTTGATATGCTTATTGAAACTACCTCAACAATAAATTTCAAAGTAATTCATTTCCTAAAAGTATCTTACAGGATACTTTACAAAATACACTGTTACCAACTTATAAACAAATATCAAAATCTTTGTAAAATCTAACGTCCCTAGATAAAACAGAAAATAATACAATCTTATACAATATAGCAAAACCTATGATAATTAGACCACAGTCTAACTAAAATAACATCTACGGTAACAAAAACAACATCGTTCACACATCGCTATCCGTTTCACTTCTCGGCTGTCCAAAGTTTCTCGTAATACTTTCCGACATTGAACGTATATTAGCCAAATTCGTAATATCCGGCGTCGTATCAGCACTGTAATATCGTAAATCGTCCGTGTAACAGTTGTCATATTCTGAATCGTATAGAGCACTTAACGAGTCGAGACTGAGTACTGCATCTGAGTCGAATACTCTCGACGAAGCTCTGGATGATAACGAAGTGTTGTCTCCGTCATCATGACAGCCTCCGTCAAACGCAGAGTTCACGTCACTTAAAGCAGCTGAAAAAGAAATAAAGTATATTTTGAAATAAAACAAATCAAAATAGACAGTGGTTAAAATTGTGTAGGACTATATTTTAAAATTAATTTTGTTTGATATTAGCCTTTTACAGTTACGTCCATAGGTAATTTCAGGAGGCAAGAGAGGTGGTAATTACTAATTCAATCTTTTGGTTGTCCCCCTAATATATATATATATATATATATATATATATATATATATATATATATATATATATATATATATGTGTGTGTGTATGTAAAGATAGGTTTTTGCTTTATAACTCTATACAGAGAAAAACTGAATTTTAAGATTCTTATGAATATATTGATAAGCCATGGTATTGAATCTCACAAATTAGAAGGTCTATTGCAGTCGCTAATGACCCACTGCTGTTAATCTTAAAAACAGCATGTCGTATTGCATCTTCCAACTCATTTCCCACACTAGCGCATTCTGAATTAAAACCACAAAACTATGCTGTGAGAATGAACTCAAACAAGTATTTTTACTAAATGTTTGATTGCCTACCATACATGTTAGTCTGCAGTATTTCTCATTTTCGGCTATCATTTCAATAATTTAATTTAAAATTGTAAGTTTGGGGGTTATTTACTTTCTAAATATGATAAAAACCACCTAAATTTTGGAAGTACTAACAAATTGGATTGAAATCAAATTACTCAAATCTACCTTCCAGGTTTTCATACTAAGCTATCTGAAGTGTATCAGGACACTCCAAAATGTATGGTGGCAGTAAACAAGTGGCATATGGGGTGAATGCATTATTGAACCTCTTTATTTTTACAGTCAATTTTTTTTAAATCGACAGCCAACTTTAGGGGCTCACTTATAACGAATATGAGTCTCACAAACCCGAGGTAACCTAGCTGGATGTACACCTATCTTCACATAGTCTTAAGTTAGATCCCTTTCTTTCATATCACGTTTCAATTGTACAAACTTGTGCTCTCTTCAGACTCTGATAATATTAGACTATTCAAGGACTAGGAGTCTATATTTTATATCCTTTTCTTGGTTTTACAAATAATCAATTAAAAATTTGAGAAAATCATAATACCAAATGTTCTAAATTTAGGTTCTAAATGCCTGATTCCAAAATGATTCCTTTATTTTAACAATGTTGCCAGTGGCTTAATATTTTACTTCCCAAATGCCTGAATTGGACACCAAATAGTTACAAAGTGACCTCACTGTTACCTATTCTCACACCACTTGACTTTTACGTCTGTAGACATCTCAGGAGAAAATCAGAGATATGGGACATCTTCAGCAACATATGCTATGATCACCTGTTGATTTACATTGGGGAGACAGATTGTCATGTACAACGATCACCGAAATTAACACATCACACTCATGTAGTTACCTGTACAATTTGTTAAAAATAAATGGAAGACTTTTGGATTATTCTGCAGTAGACAATTTTGAACTCTTGCTAACCTGAAATACAACCTATTAAAAAAGATTTAGTTAAAATTTTTTTTTTAGTTGGAGTAAATTTCAAGAAGGTTGGTATAAATTCCATTCTTTTTGGATCGTAGAGGAGAAGGACTTTTACCAGACTTCTTAAAAATTTTCCTCCCCACCCACAATTTATGCCCAATGCATAAGATGTAGAACTACATTAAACAAGACTGATAAATGAATTATGATGGTAAAAAAAGTTAAAAAATAAATAGAAATGAACATACCTGGTATAAAATAGACTTGAATTTTAAAATCACTTGCTTTTTAATGAATTTCTTCAAAAACCAAGAAAAACAGAAACATGTTTGTTTTTTAAATTGACACAGTATTTAAAAATAATAATGAGTAGTAAAAAAACATTAAAGTAACTTCAATACTAAGCTACATAAAAGTGTAAAAACTTTCTCAAACAAAATTATTCATTACAAAAATGTCAGTTCGGTTGTTGCCGGTTAAAAAGAGAACTCAGTGGCAAGTAGTACATGTGTGAATGTCTTCAAATAATTAGAGTTAATTGTGTAATTAAATGATAGTTAAGTTAAAATCTGAGTTTGAATGTAACCCCACCGTCCATCCTTACAAACATATAACACTATTTCAAACAAACTAAAAAATTTTAATATCACAAATTAGTAAAGCTGAAAGTCTGTTAGGCTAGTCTATTCTAATATTATTATTATTCTAATTTCTCTTTTTAATAAACTAATCATAATTTGTTTAACATTAATGAAAATTTTTAAAAATATAATAATATATATAGGATATATAACGTTTTGCCACACCTCGGTAGGAGATAGGTGACATATGTTTTTTTCAAAGTTTTATATAGACATATGTCCTAAACCCCACCCTTTTCCGTCAGTCCGCCTTACAAGATAAAGCAGAACCTCGATTATCCGAAGTAATTGAAGAGGGGAAGATCATGGATAATCTAAACTAAACCTAACCTAATCACAGTTAAGCCACCGCCAGTACGAAAATGCTAAAAATAACTACAGTAAGTATGAATGAAATTTAGTAATAATACTTTATATTTATTTACGAAAAAAACTTATTTGGACAAACAAAACTAAAGCAATACAAAATTTATTTATAGTTCTATACATGTCGAAAATAGTTAATCATTGGTTTCTGTTTCTTTGCTTGGATTTCTTATTTCACAATAAGACGATCAAAGTTTGTACAAAACAAGTTCATCACATAACACTCAAAATAGGTCCGAAGGTATACAGTGACACACGGATCTTTTGTCACTATCCAACTAAATTAAAGCCCATAAAGATTTAAACTTCTAGTAAAGCTCAAAATGGTTCTGGGGGGAGGGTATGTCTGTTACTTCTTGAGTGGTGAGGATAGCCTTTCGTAAGTTAGAGAGATTCACAATCATACAACCAATGTTCAACTGTTTCCCTATCCAGTAAACGGAAATGGCATGAATCCACTTCAACCTTTCCTATGTATTTAAGATGGTAGTTCACTGGGCAACGTCCAGAGGGTAGGCCAATAATCAGCCTAAACTCCTCTTCTACGGAGTCCCAGTAGTTCTTTGGTTTTGGTTCTAGAGAAGTCTATGAATTTATTTTGATTTTCTTAAACCAGAGTGTTCAGTCCCAATACCTGGTCTTCTGTTTTTGTTCCCAGCCTTCCAAGATGTTGTGAAGACACGTTCTAGTGCCCCCTTAAATAATTGAGCAATAACTCTAGGTGGTTGAGTACAGCACCATGTGTCATAACACTCAGCTGACAGTTCATCCTTGTCATTGTCACATTCTGCTGTTCCTTGTGCACATCTTATAATCTCACTGTCAGATATTTATTATTATTATCACATATATTATTTGTCTCATATCTTCAAATGCAGACAAATTTTGGTCACACCCAAATCACTCAATACTGTTTCGTTCATCTACATTTTCGCCTCCAGGAACTTGATTTGAATCTGTGTTAGTTCTGCAGCCGGTAATTCGTCGCCAGAAAAGTTCATAGGTTCTGATTAGTTGGTTTGTCAGGAAACATATTTCTCCGTGATTTTATTTACTGTTGAAAGTTTAACTTTGTTCCAGGCTGTAACAGACTCATACATAGCATGTAAAATTGTAAATGTTTTTAAGAATGTCTTCAGGTCATTGTCATCTTGGAGAACATTGCTGAGAACAGCAGTCTGAAAGATATTTTACAGCTAGTGATGATGCCTTAATTCAACGGTTGAATAAATCCGTTACATTAGGAGGCAAATATTTAAGATAAATCTTTCAATCATCCGACTTCAGAACAGTTTCGCTTGAGCGATAAAGTGTATTGTCCAACACTAAAAGTGCTTTTTCAGGGAGTCCTTGAGATTGGAGAAACTCTCCAACTTGTGGTACAATTTTTTTTTCAAACGATTCCTGGAAAATAATTTTTGCTCATCCAACGTTTCTTTTGATTAGTTTACCACTACATTTTTGCTTCCCTGCCTTAAATGATCAGGGTTTTTGCTTTTTCCTATAATAAGAGGTTTGAGTGTGTATGTACCAGAAGAATTAAAGGAGTACATTATTGTCAATGTTTCTTGGCTAAGTTTGCGAATGGTAGTTTGACTAGTCAATTGTTTTTACAAATTCTAAGATTTTTATAAGCAAAAAACTTTCAAAGAAGGCCGGATTCATAAGCATTATGAAGTTGTTCAAAAAAGAGGTTTCTGACCAGAACAACATTCAGAAGAAAATGTTTTGGCTGTACTCTCATCTCCACATAACAATTCCCCTTGAATTTCATTTTCGCAGTTTCATCCACAATCAAAACCGAAAAAAAAACAAAAAAAAACTCAGAATCCTTCACTATGTTGTTGTCATTGGTAATTTTAACACACGACAAAAAAAATTCACTATAAAATAAAATCATCGCCTGCTAGATAATTATTTTAAAGCGTCACTAATAATTGTAAACTAAGCTAACAACAATCACACTGGTTTGCTTTGAAGTAAAAACTAAACAAAAACAACAAAGGAACTCCAAAAACACAATATAAATACCATAGAAAGTTAATAATGTGATAGAGGAACACTGTGGGCTCTGCGTTTACGTAGATCACACATACCTTTTGAAAACAATACAAATAAAATATTTAGATTTTAATACAATAGTTGATTTATGTCTAATATATGAAAAAGAGTGTTTGCTTTTATCTATTTTGTAGAATTATTAATATTTGGAAATCAAATTTATTTTTAAATCTGTGCAATTTAATTGTTTATGAAAACATTACCGGGCCATTTCGTCACACGGTGCAGTCATCTTCAGGTGTAGTACTTTACACTTAAATTGTACATATTAACAGTGAACATAAAATAGAACTACATTGTGAATTGTACAAGTTGTCATTTTGAGTAGAACTTATGATTCGATGTGGCCACACGCTAATTATCCGTTTGTCAATTTTTACACAGATTTTGTTTTATGTTTTTATCTAATGTTATATTTTGCTGTTGTTTAGAAACACAAAACCGCTCGGCCTTAAAGGAAAGAAGATAAAGAGTTGGTCAAAAAGGATCTGACAGGAAAGATGAAAGAGAGGGATTTAACCCAAGACTATATTAAGAAAGGTATAGATCCAACTAGGCTACCTTGGGATTCTTACACCAATACTAATTGTAGGTTAACCCCCGAGAGGTCCAATGTTTTATATTGTGTTCAGTTGCAAATGTTACACCTAAAGTTAGCGAAACAGCCCTTGAGAGCATATACAACAATAGAATTGTATAGATTTAAAAAGTAAGGTATTAAAAAAACTAATAACTATCTGCAATTCAAATATAAGTAAAATTGAATTAATTTTATATAAATTTAAACTAAATATTAAACTATATTATGGAGAAAAATAAAAATAAAAAATCCTTATAAATTTTTTAAGTTTTTGAAAATTTTGTCATAAGACGTTTAGTCTTAATTCACCTCATCTTATAATTTTAATGTCATATCATTGTTTAAAATTGTATATCTTATGACTACAAATAATGTATAAACAAAATTGAAAAAAAAACTGTATTACTCGCCCATCTCCAAAACCAAATAAAAACTAATCATAACCAAAAATGTCAGTTTGGTTGTTATCAATCAAAATGTGAGAATAAACAAAGGACGCTGTCTTTGAAAAAATATTTATATCTTAAATAAAGACCTAAACTTACTTTGCTTATACCATAAACAATACTTCAGCTTAATCGTAATTGGTTAAAATTAAGCTTTTAATGACGGTAGTCAAGTATAACAAACACACAGAACACAATTCTCATAAAAAAATACGCCTTTGGTTGGTGTAGCTGGTGTATCACTGAGGAGGACGACCTTGTCGTTGAAACGCGTCTGATACTTAGACGTATTTTTTTTATGAGAATTGTGTTCTGTGTGTTTGTTATACTGTATGGTTTTTTTCTCTCATAAGTCAAGTTCAACATTTAATATGGTAGTCAAGGTTAATTTTTTTTTTTCCCAATTATAATTGTGAAGCATATTCTTTTATTTGTCATTTTACACACGGATTTGAGTAATTAATTGTCACATTTGACTAAAATTTGAATGAAATCGGTAAAATCGATTTTGAGAAATTACAACATTTATAACATCCATATGGCCAATTTTTGTATTAGTTACCAAAAACTCATGAACTGGTAATGATTGGGACCTTAGAAGCTACACTTGAGCAAAATTTAATCAAAATTGTTAGAACAGAGTTTGAGAAATCGTAATTTTGTTTTTCCTTATCGCGGTTACAGTCTGTAAGGTGTAGAGGGGAAGTTGCAAGCGGGAGGCGAAGTAATGCTATAACTACTACTACGGCTGATAAAGACTCAGCTCCATTATGCTGTAAACTTTTGTCATTTTGCCGTCACGTTTTATCATCTGGTTTGTCATCTTTATTTTGTTTTCAAACAATTGGATAAACTTTCTAACCAGAAAAAAATGTTATATAAATTTCAAAATGGTGGAAATTCCTCAAAAAGCTGTTTTTTAAAACTTTTTAGTAGTAGGTTCGATTTTGATTAAATTTCGTATTTAACGTCATATTAATTAAATTCCTCCGTTCTCGGCTTCTGATTTCATAAAATGATACACATTTGATACGATTTCGTGAGATTGACTAATGAAGACTCCAACCAACTGTCTTTCTACAATTTTCACCTTCCACCACAACACAACAAACCAATGTTTATAAAATGAACATATAATTACAAAACTCACTGCAAAACTCAGCAATGTTTCTCACACTACACCAATCGACCCAGAGACGATTGCACATCTCAATGACAGAGGTTAGGCTAATGTTACAAACTATATTTGAAAATTTTGAGTTATTGAAAATTGAAATAAAAGTCCCAAAATATTACCAAATTGTATTAAATTCAGTCTAGTCAATTGGGCTGTCGAGGACAGCACAGATTGTAGACACCCATACATTATCTAAAATTCATTTCTTTGGAGTAATGGTACCTCAAAACACACATCTACATAAAACTTGTCAAGATATTTTGACCGATCTCTTTACTTCCATATTTTATGTCTATGTGAGAAAGAAACAATCGGTTATTTCCAATACATTTCTCCGAGTTATCAAAGTAAGATAACACTCATTCTCCTTTACATGGGAACGTGTTAGTTTTCACTCACCTTCAGCATCCGTCAAACCCGCCTCATGGATCATTGAAATGTTCTCTAAAGCAGGATCATCCGTCGTATAACCCGTACTGTCTCTATCAGCAAGTAAAGGTTCTGAAGCAGCGTTCTCATCGTCATCACTCCATTCTGAAGTAGAGTTCTCCAACTGTTTTGTACTCTCTTCTAATATCCTCCGCACTTCTGCCTCCTGGTACACAAAACAGAAAATGATCTGTAAACCTTCTGGAGATTATAAGAAATTTGTTGCTATGTATAATTATCTAAGTGCACTGCTTCTCTTATTAAAATTAATATTTTCTGAAAAAAAAAAAAAATTAAAAAAAAAATTAAAGTTGATGCCATTATACTACTTACCCAGCCCAATCATAGAAGCAGAACTTCTAAATGTAATGCAGAAAAGATCATGTTTTGGGACTTGTAAGAAATGTTAAATTGTATTGGTAGATCAAGCGGTCTTACCCAATAGAGTAAATTAGTTTAAAACAGTTCTTACACAGACTATTAAAATCTCGTAATTATGTACATCATTAATGTTTTGACATTGGCCAGGGCCTAGCGAGCCTCGTAGATGTGTTTATATTTAAAATGTTTCCACTCCCTTCATTCATGTCAGTGATTTTTCCCTATAGGATATCATAACTATACGAATATCATTTTTTGTTGGAAGTTCAGGATTTGAAATTACATTTGTGACAATAATTTCGCTATTTATCATGTTAGAGATAAGGGTTTGGTACCATTACATGCAGAATTGAAATCTGCAAATTGTTATTTCATTTATCTTATATTTTATTTGTTAAGGAATTTCTGCGCCAGTCATTATTTATTTACTATAGGGCTGATTTTAATGATTGAGGTGTCAAATTAACTTATATAGTGCAATCTTTATTTTTAAGGATACAGTATATTCATATTGTATTGTGATTGATTCTTTACATTTCATAAAACTAAACAGTTTACGTGGATTACTGTTACAGTTTGATAATTGGGTCTAAATTTTTTATCTCACAAAAATTAACAATTTAACTGTAAATACTGTAGAGCCACTTACTTTATATGTGATTTATTTCTTACATCTCGTGAAAGTTAACATTTTATATGGCTTATAATTATTTAAAACTGTTATATTCTTAATACGATTAATTGTGGTTATGTTGAATAACACATGAGATGTAAACAAAACAATCCCTAAAATGGTTTCCATTTTGACATTTTCAATTACATTTTCCCTAGACCTACTTCTACAGGGCTCAGAAAACCAACTTTTAGGTATTACATTTAGAGGATCTGCTTGTATTGCATTGTATGATCAGATTGGGTTCATGATGGCCATAAACTTGTTTTTTTATATGTACATGAATGAAATTTGTCAATATTTATAATAATAAATCAAAACTTGTAATTCTAAAACACACAGAAAAAATAGCTAAATAAATTAAACAACTAAATACAAAAGAACAAAAAATTAGTGTAGTCATTGTTATCATTATAAAAACAGTACCTCCTCTACAAAGAGAGGAACACCAACACAGGCAAGATACTTCGACAAGTTGTTTTCTGAGCTAAGTTGTTTTAATGAAGGAGGTAAACTGTCCTAAAACCTGGCAGCAGAGCACAATGGACTACTTATGACTATGGATGTTGTAACAGGAGCAACATGAAAGTCATCTCTTGGCTTTGTAGTGGTTGTGGAATTCTTCGTTAAAAACTGAATTAAATTTATCTCAGAAAATTATTAAAATAGTTGAGACATTGATCAACTGTGGTATTCTTGCTGAAATAATGAAACTGTGTTTCCATCTTTTGTAAGAAAATGGTGAGAACTGATAGTGAGCTCTTTGGTAGAGATCTGGACGTATTGGAAACTACATGACAAACATCAACACTCTTGGCTGTTTAGCTGTGTTTTCTATTGTATGATGAAATAATGGTAAGTTAAAAGGTTAACTGACACGTAAGCGTGGAATTTTTAATAACTCAGTTGATGCTGTAAAGAAGAAAACGGCATATGTGTTAAAACAGCTGGCTGGAATTGATCTGATCTACGCCTTTCACAAATGAAAAACAAGATTGATTCAGTGTGTAAGTACGAACATGGACTATATTCATATTAAATGTTGAGCTTGACTTATGAGAAAAACTATACAGTATAACAATCACACAGAACACAATTCTCATAAAAAAATACGCCTAAGTATCAGACGCGTTTCAACGACAAGGTCGTCCTCTTCAGTGATACACGAGCTACACCAATCAAACTATAACTGAATCTAACGTTGCGCCGAACCGCATATTTATAGGGGGTTTATATTGTATAAATATGGGGTTCGGCGCAACGTTAGATTCAGTTATAGTTTGATTGGTGTAGCTCGTGTATCACTGAAGAGGACGACCTTGTCGCTGAAACGCGTTTGATACTTAGGCTACTTAGGCGTATTTTTTTATGAGAGTTGTGTTCTGTGTGTTTGTTATACTGTATGGACTATATTGAATGGGACAACATTAGAATTGTGATACATATAAATAATGAAACTAATACACACCAAATCGAGAATATAAATAAGCTCCTGTTATCAAGTTATAAACTTTGAACACAAGAGAAGTGACAAACACCAATATAGCCTAGTAGCCTGTCAAGTTGGAAACCAAATATTAATCATAGAAACAAATTGAGGCCTCAAACCAAGACTTAATACACAAGACAGGAATCTACACTACACAGAGAATGGCAAACAATTGTTGCAACCTCATTCAAAGGTATGCACCCTGTTTAGTCACCATTCCCAATTTGTAAGCATATTACCTTTCAGATCAATTAAAAACAACATCTTATTAGGATACTACAACTGGTTAGATGCAACTAGGCTAAGCTTTATATTTTTAAATGAATTGTAAATGCAAAAGATAAATTGCATACAGACTTTAAAAAGAGACTTTTAAACAAAACCATAAAAGATGACCTTTAACAAAAACTAATTTGGTTAGTAAAAAAGTGTTTAAAAATACAAGGTCATTTGAGTTTGACAATTGGTAAATAATCTTAGACTATAACTGACAGTGTGAAAAGTCTAGAGATTCAATTGTAACGATTTTTAAATTAGTTTCTACGATGAAGAGTGTAACACCTAAAAAAGGGTTAATTGAAATTTGAATAATGAAAAATAGCCAGGAATCGAGATAGTTAAATGGGGAGGGGGAAAACGTAAGTCAAAGACATGTCCGATAGTTTCAAATATGAGACTTCAATTAGATTTTGTTTATAGGAGTTTTTCCCGGTATATTATATTTGGCTCTTCTCAATTAAATTCATGATTTTGCAATCAAATACGTCTCCTATTTTTTATTTATCTATTAGGCTTAATCACGTGTTCTTATATTTAGGCACACTAATTAATTCTTATATTTACAGGTCTTTATGGCTTACCAATATATTGCCTGCCAAGATTCACAGATTTAAAGGTCCTGAATACCATTATTATGTTTGGTTTTATCAAAAGTGTTACTAAGATACATTGGTATTTTTCACTTTTTTCATGTTATAGGTTATCACTTAATAATAGGAATGACTTATATACACAAATGATGGCAAAAGTCCGATTAAATCATATTAATACTACTGTATATATTCAAATACACAGAATATCCTGATTTATATAAACAAGTTTAACCATTACTACAATAAAAAACCTACTAAAGTATAAACCTAAATAACTATAACCTACCAACTCTTCGTCCTCAGACTGTATCAGGCAGCATTGGAAACAAACAGATTGTATTTATTTGATCGAGTGATGCTATCAATAAATAGTGCACAAACTTTCTCAAGTGTGAATATGTTTAAAGGAAAAAAACAAAATCTTCACAAAACATTGTACAAACTTCCTCACGCACACATTTTGTAAATTAAAGAATACTAATAGTCACAAAAAAAAAGTCAGATCGCTAGTTCTCAATCAAAAAGTGAAAATGAACTATGAAAGATGAGATTCAACAAAATATTTAAATAATGCCCCAAGCTTGCTAGACTTGTCCTCATATTAAATATAGTATTTGATTAAAATCGAGCTTTTAAGTTTAGGAGGACTTAGTTTTGTTTCAAGTTTAAAAAAAATCTAATTTCAGTTTTGTGTTTTGCCAATTATTTCAGAAACATAATATCTTTTTAGTTGCAATTTTACACATGGGTTTGGATCATTAACATTCACATTTCACTAAAATTAGAACGAAATTAGTAGAATCGATTTTGAGAAAAAAACATATCACAGCTCCATGAATGATTTTTGTTTTTTACTGATAACTGTGACACTATAGAATCACGGTTAACGGTTTCAATCGTGGTTGCAATACACCAGCGAGTAGCAAGGACTATAGAATAATCCCCTTGCTGCCTAGTTGTGATTAACAACACAATGTGTAGAGCGTTATTTCCAAGCTGATGGCAGCAAAGCCTATGACAGAGTTATCACTAGATAACCTTATTATGTTGAGTAGGCGAATCCCGGTATTAATTAGTTTGACTCCAAGCAACCGTAACGCTTAGCATAATAAACAAACCAGCATTTTTAAAGAGATGGTGACCAATACGTTTTGTTTGGGTCCTTAGAGACACTTGAACAAAACTTGATAAAAACTGTTAGATTTCCTCTTATGTCAGCTATCCTCGTAATTTCAGTTTATCAAACAAATGGAAAAAAGTTCACACATTTACAATGTAGAATACTGCACTCAGGTGACCTCAAAATGGATATATCGGCAAAAAACTCGGTGTTAATTTTTTTTACTTATCACATAACTGAAAACTATATATCATAAAAAAAAGCAAAGTATTTTACTGTATTTGTATAATGAGAAAATGTGTGCACCCTTTATTATAAAATATTAATATTTATTTTATGATAATTTCAAAATAAATCTCTCCAAAGTAAAACAATAAACTTAAAAAATACCTGTCTTTCCACTTCTTCTGCTATCCTCTTCTCTTCCTCTTCAAATCTTTCATTCTCTCTCCTATCTTCATCTTCCTCACTCTCAGTCTGCTCCCTCTCCCTCCTATAAAAACACCAATTGGACTCTACAGGATATTCTATAATTTATGGCACTTGATAAATAAAAATATGGCAGTCACGACTATTCAGCCCAGACTAAGGTATAAATAATATTAATTTGGATTAATTGAGCCTATGAAACAGTTAATTTATAATACTTTTCAAAATCAAATAGAGAACATTTGAGAAAATTGTGCTCCAAATAAAAGTACAAAAAATGTCTTTCTTTCATAAAATATTCCAACAAATGAACAATAATAACTTTAAAATTATCGAAAACAAATTTAAAAGGATATAGTGGCTCGTCAGAATTTGAAAATTCTAAATGACCAATGTCAAAAGGCTTTCACAAACATCTCAAAATTAAGATGGCCAGTGTCATGGCGAAGAATATAAAGTGTTTTCCGACATATTTATAAGAACTTTTTCTTAAAATGATGTAAGGGATATTTTAATATAATTAAACACAATTTCTTATTTTGTATCATCCATTTTTTATTAGTCTAGCCGACCAATGGTTTCCCTTGCTAAGGCCTCGCTCCACCCTTCCATTCATTGTATCCTAACTCTCACCATCTAGTTTTAAAGGTTCTCTGTTTTTTCAATTTTTTTCAATTTTCTTCAGTCTGTAATACAGCCTCGTCAATGCCATAGGAGGCGAAACCATTGGTCGGCTAGACTAATAAAAAGTGGATGATACAAAATAAGAAATTGTGTTTATTATCTTTAAACATGGAATTCCACCAAGAACCTTCGGTCTCAACAGTAATGAAAACCAATTAATATATACAGTAGACTCATGACTGTCTGGCTTGGGCTGTGATGTAAATAATATTAATTTGTATCTACAAATTTAGTATGTAAAACATTTAATTTAGAATAATTTTTTATCGTAGGGCTTTATGAAATATACACCTATACATGTCAGTACTTGTTTCTGGGTAGTTTTTACATCTCCAGTAATTACAGGCACTTGCCTTTAAAACTACTTTATTGACGAATCGATCACTCTTATAAGTTTGTACAAAAAAAATTACGGCTATATTATTTCAGTACTTAGTTAGCAGAAAATATTATTAACGTGATTGGTTGTTTATGCATTGATCAGTTTTTATTATTACGTTTTCTTATTTTAATTTATGATTGTGTAATTTTATAACTGTTAAATATAAGTGACAAATGCAAGAATATGTTGTCTGTTATATGTAATCTTTTTACATTTTTAAATAAATATTATTGTGATTTTATTTAACTTGCCTTTCATAATGAAGTCAAATTTTATTTTATCAAAGTCTACAAAAATTTAAATATGCTACAAAATACTACCCAGTCACATTAGGCTGGATAGTTGCAAAAATACTGTAGACAAAAAAAAAGTAAAATGTACATTTAGTCAAAATCAAAAGCATAAAAACTGAAAAAAAAAAACAATATAAAAACAAGCAGTTTTACCCCTTATACACTTTTAATTCCTGACATATTACAAAAAATTCCAAGATGTAATTAATGTGGAACTGAGAGATGTGACCAAATTGCAAAAATGGTGACTCAAATGTAGCCAAAACCATATCCGGACGTTAAAGTGAATATTTGTCAAGAATGGATTGAGAAGTGATACTTAACTCATAAATAAACATTTTAATGAGTAGAAAACTCTATGATATAACAGAAAACAAGTGATATTGATCAATATGGCAGAGTCAGTCATTCGCAGCACAAGCCAGAACAGGTCATTTAATTACAGAAGAATATTTGTGCCACTACAAACTTTGCAGATTCTCCATACTGTGGTCATTGTAAGAGTGAAATTGAGACATTGTAACATATTCTGTTCGACTGGAATGGAAAAAAAAGCTGTTTTTAGAAATATTGAAAAGCAAATCTTTCTTGATCATCTCTGCTAACCAGTACAACATATACAGTGTTATTGGTATCACTTGAAGCTGTATGCAGGTAGCAAGAAGGAAAAATTTGTTTTTTGATGGAAATCCAATGAGAATTATGTTCATTTTTATGTCTCCAGTTGCAATAGTTTAACAACCAAATAGTGTATATATATATATATACCTTGTTTTCGTCTTGAAAAATAAAAAAATTAAAATTTGCAAGACGGAAACAAGGTATATATATATATATATATATATATATATATTATTATTATTATTATTATAAATATACATTATTTAGAATTATCTTATTTTAACTTAAACACCAACTATAAATATTAACCAAAACAAATTGTGATTTGTCATCTATCTTCCCTGTTATTACGAAACAATATTACTAATCTTAAAAATACTTCATGCAACACCCACAATTCCTTAAACAACCTTAAAAGAACACAGTAATCATATAAAGAGCACACAGAGTATAAGAGATTCTAAAGACCTTCGTTAACCTGTTGAGTCACGCTCAGATATATTCAGCCACAGCAACAGTGCCCAATGGTCCTACGCTTGGATATATCTGAGCTACAAACAGATTGTGAATAATATATTATTTTTTGTCCGAGAAGATTATGTAGACTTTGTTGTTCTGTAAACCCTGAGCTTTAAATCCATTTTTTTTTCTGGTTTGTACACATGGCAGCACTCACATTTTCAACCCTTGTTTTCACTACGTTTTACGTGTAAACAGTGTAATAGCAACACTGAATAAAAGAATTAGTTTCCGTGAAATATTTCACTGGTGATGTCTTTAATAAAAGTAATGAAAGTGACAAAAGTTCAGAAGAAGATGATGACTACGAAAATAATTTAGCGAAACATGAAAATACTTGTGAAATTTTGAGCAATAAATGCCTAGGCCTAAATAGCTCTACAGTAGTCTCATTTTATGATATGTGTAATAACCAATTTTACAGATTTATTATCAAATAAATTATATTATTTTATTATAAAAATCTTTTTCAATATAAGTTACGACAGGTTGATTCTTTTAATCCATTGAATCCCAACGAACGCATTACCACATTTCGGTAAACACACGTTTGAATTTGGCCCTCAAACCAGCTGTGGCCAGCCCCCAACTGTTGTGCTCGGGAGGCTTCAGGGATTTTCATGGTTAATTTTGTTTTACTGTCAGACGCTCGGTAACACTCAGCTATGAAATATCCAGCTGTGTTTTCCTTAACAGTTGGTTTCGTAAACAATGTAGCAATTTTGTTCAATTTTTGTTTTTGTTTTTGCCCATAATTTTTTTTTATTTTCCAACATTATGACGTGGCACTAGTATAGTTTTCTTTGTAGTTAGATTGTTAAAAAGCCATATATTTGATCTTACAAATATTGCTTCTACGTTTTCTATGAGCGTGTGGCAAAATGTTTGTTGTGTTCACAACCAAAAAATATATTTACACATTTATGAAAAATTTATTGTTTGTATTTCGTTGTTTTAATTACTTTATTCGTATTGTCCAGTTCATTTTCTTTCTAAAAATATATAACACTTATAGGTTCTGAGTTAAAATGTTTTTTTGTATGAATTTTCTAAGTTTAATATGCAAATGTATCAAGAAATTCGGGTCAACATGTACGGAGGTGCGTTTTGAAACATGGGAGTCAAAGGGTTAATGAACCTTGATGCAATATTATTACATGACATTTGAATATCATACGAAAAGTTTATAACACATGAATGCAATTATTTACAATTTTCCTGAAAATAACCCAGCGTCAACAAACCAAAAATAACTTTGGACTCAACAGGTTACACAATCTTAGAAGAAAATAGTAACTATATAAAATCACACTGAGTAGAAGAGTTTCTAGATACCATTCTTAAGGGGGTTGACACAGTTATATCTTCCCCGTGTTAAATTAGGCATTTTTATATATAAATGGAACAAAGTGGCTGTGCGCATGGGGCATGAGACAAGTGGAGTAGGCAAAGGGGTGGTCAGGGGTACTTTTCTAAAAAAATTTGTTAAAACATGTCTTCACCCGCCCTGTCATATCAAACATTCAAACACATTTTACTTCAAAATTTTTTATACCATTCTATAGAAAATTACAAGGATTCTTATAGCGTTAACCCTTCGACTATGCCATCACACAGCGCTACTCACGATAAAACTAGTTTTATTGTTTGTCTGCTCTGTGCTACAAACGAATAAAGTTGTATCTTGTAGAATAACTTTGAGAATATTTGTGAAACAATCATTAGTAACAATTGGAACTATTTATCCACCTTAGTTGAATAATATAATGTTTACAGAATTATAATTTGTGTGTTTGTTCCAGCTGTTTATTATCAACTCTCACTTGTTACATAAAATAGCGTCTACTTCACGACTTGACGTTTTCAACAATTCGGAGAAAGATAATTTGTTGTTTACATGACAATCTAAATGATTTAGTATAAATGATGACGACAATGACTCTTGTGTATGACAGTAAAAAAATAATAAGTGTACACCCTTCATGTAAAAAGCCTAGGCCTAGAGAAAAGAAAGAAATGGTGGGGCTAAACAAAATGGCTTTTTTACAATTGGGTGAATTGGATTTTCAATTTCGTTATTTACAATTATGATTCTGCTAATTTTAGAGTCATTTGATGATGAAATATATTTTCTTGAAAGATTGTTATTTGAAGATTTATTATATTTAGTGCCAGGGAAACCAATCATCATGAATATGTTATTACCAAGGAAGAACCGAGGGAAAAATCAAGACCTCATAATTGGCCAACACTGCAAAAAAAAACGAGTTATCGAGTTTTGTGCTCATAGTAAGAAACACAAAAACATCTTTACATAAATATTAGTCTAATGACAACAAAACTTGAAAATTATTTCAATAGACTGGTACATAGGTATATTGTGTTTGCTTCATTTTTCCGATTATGAGGAGCCTAATAGCTCTGATAAACTTGTAAAAATAAAAAGGGGTGTTAGATATATTTAGGCTTACTTTCAAAGGTTAACTTGATTCAAAGGGGTAAAACTCAGAACAAGAGGATAGCTGAGATCTAATAACCCAGCAGTTAAAGGGTTATTTAGAATTTAATTGAAAAAAAAACAGCCACCATTTTTAAATGGAAAATTTTTATAAATTTTAAAAACTGTACATAATTGTACTGGGGTGCCAGGAGACTCATGGGTTAATTCTCACATAGTCTGCCATTGGAAACACAACAACAACAATAATTTAATTAACTAAATTGGTTAAATATTGGTATTTTTTTTCGAATTTTTTATTGTAATGGGCTTGACACAATGATGCCTAATTATACTTTACTTAGTTGTTCTTATTTAATTTTATGTTTTCATTTGTAAATTAACGTACAAGTACTTATTGAATTATATAAAGTGAATAAGCTAAACTGTAGATTTGTTAATTACTCTACTTGTACAGAATTTTCACTGTGAAAATGTTTTATATGAAAAATCACTTATATATAATTCAGCAGAGCCTAAAAATGTTCGCTAAAGAAATCCTCCGCACCAACTCAACCTACATAGATGAGGATGATCTCATTGGAAAGCATAGGGTCAGCATATATATAGACCGTGACCATGTGACCTAAATCACGGTCACAAAAGCATTTTTACAGGGTTTTTGAAATGGTTTGGACGATATCCTTATTAATGTCTATTTCTGGAGTTCTAGAGCCAATTTTTATACAGTTTGTTTTAAATGAAAGAACATTTTACCATTATTTCCAAAATAATATGAAATTTCAATTTCATTTCATTTTTATATTTAAAAAAAAAAAAAAATGATTAAATACACAATAATTGCCCTATTCTAGCATCAGTCACAAATTACACCACAGTCACTATTATACATTTGATGTATTGAACCTAATCAGCTGTTTTAAGTAGCCGTTATTATTTGGTTGATACAATAAGTAAATTTGTATGCAAAATCAACTTTAAAACACTTTTCAAATTGTTTCACATAGGACTATGGTAGACCTAACCTATCTTTGTGTGTTTAAATTATCCTCCACGCCCATTCAATGCACAGTGAAAAGAATAGTCTTATTGGAAAGATTAGGGTCGGAGGATCTATAATATATACAGAACATGAGTGTGCAACCTAACCCACTGATACAAGGGCACTTTTGCAAGGTTTTTGGAAACAATCTTATTTTAAAACATACAAAATTCAAAAATGAGGCAGCAATGTCTGCCTAAATGCTTGAACCAATGCTAATTTTTATAAAAGGGCGTATTATTTGTACTTCTACACATTATAATTTCTCAAGATTTGAGGAAAATCTACATGAACACATAAAATATCTATTTGAATAAAATCAATATTTTGTAAAGCTGACTACTTAAATACAAGGGCTGTTCGGAAAGTACCTACCGGTTTCATGCAGTGTGAGAAATAATTGGCGTAGTAGCACCACTCCTCCGATGATGTGTTCAGTAGTTCAGCTGTGCTAGTGAGAAGGTCATGTCTTTTGTAGCCTTTCAAAACGAGCACTACAATGGAAAACCCCGCAAAATATATTGTTGATGTTGAGATAAGATTTATAATGGCAAAAACTGTAAGAACAAGATCAGAAGACCGAGTACTCTGGTCTAAGACAAGTCAAGAAATTCATAGTCTTCTTTAGAACAAAGGCTAAACAATTACTGGAACTCAACAAAAGGGAACTTAGGCGCTGATAATTGCCTACTGTCCGGACACAGCCCAGTAAATTATCATCTCAAACACATGGAAAGCTTGCTGTGGATAAATGCCGCTTTTGTTTAATACATAGAGAAACGAATCACCACTGGTTGTACGAATACAAACCTCTAGCCTATAAAAGATTACTTTACTTCGGCATTACATTGCCCACTATTACAGAGATTAACAGTCATGTCCTCCAGAACCATTTTAAGATTCGTAGGACGCTTAAATTTTAGCAGAGTGTAAACTTAGTTGGGTAGTCACAAAAGATCCTTTTGAGTTGTAGTGACAGGAGGCTGAATAGCCTCGGACCCCTTTATAACTAACTAACTAGGCATCCACCATTAACTGTGTGGATAATGACTGAAGGTGTTGTGGGTCAGAATATTCGTTCATTTAAAAGTGGGAAAAAACAAATATTCATAATGAGGAAAGGAGCAACAGGACATCTATAGTCAACGATGACCTCATTCAAAAAATTGATGAAAAGGTCCATTTAAATCGGCGATTCACAATTTCTTAACAATTCCCACACATTTCTCTGTTTGTAATTCACTTTTCTGTGACTCGACTAACCGTGAGCCCCGGTTAACCGTGTTCTGGGTTAACCGAGGTAGTAAAAAAAAAAAGTTTGCAAGTTTGGTTAGCGGTAGATGTGCTGTATAAAAGTCATAAAAATGCATTGATGGACACTGAAATTTTTAAAGACTGGTTTTTCATCAACTGTGCCACAAGTTGAAAAGTATTTAAAAGAAAACAACCTGCCTCGAAGTGCTTTTGTAGGTAATAGACAAATGCCCTGCTTATCCTGACACAGAAGAAATGGTTTCTGGCGATATTAAGACCATGTTTTTACCCCCCAATGTCACGCCTCTTCTCCAGCCCATGGACTAGGGTGAGTTGAAAACCTGAAGCGTAACTATAAACACAAACTTTTGAAAAGCCTCATTAGCACAATTGATGAAGGAAACAACGTCATACAGAGTCTTAAAAAAATCATAATGTTGATCATAAATGTTGTTTATATGTCAGCTGAGGCATGGAACGAGGTGAAAAGTTCAACTCTTCAGAAGTTGTGGAGGAAGTTATTAAACGTCACAGAAAATCAAGAAACTTTGCTCTTACAACCTAATGATAACTCAGCCTTGCACAGTTAGCTCAAAGATTGGCAGGTGAAACAATCACTGAAAATGATGTAGCCGAGTGGATCAACGCAGACGAACAATTGGAAACGACTGATAAAGTGATAGAGACAGAAATTGTAGAGGCTGAAGAAAGTGAAAGTGACAATGAAGACATTGAAAGGGAGAATGAGAAAATCAGTCACAGTGAAGGTTGCAAAGCGATAGAAAAGGCCACCGAATACTTAGAACAACAGTCAGAGACAACTTCAACAGACTGCTACGACGATAGCGTGAAACGGCGGCAAAGAAGCAAGCGTGTTCCGTTAAACAGACACTTATGGACTTCATCAAGAAACAATATTTTTAACTGCAACATGTATGTAGCCTAAGTATGTGTTTTTATCATTTTGTATTTGTGTTTTATTTTAATTTGTATGTCTGTTTTTCATTTGATAATACAGTAGATGCCCTTTTTCACATCTTTGACCATGTTTTCATTCATGTCACCAGTTTACCATACATTTCTCTCTCTATTTTTGACAGAGTCTGTGTTATCTGAGTTTTCGCTTATCCGAGGTACCCTCGGTCCACATTACTTCGGATAATCTAGGCTCTACTGCAGTCACAGAAAAGTAAGCCTACCAGAACTTATACTCAGTGGGTACAGAAAATTCTTTTAAAAAAATCATACAAAAGAACAAATTGTTTCCTTTTTGTGTGACAACGCTTGTCTTCACACGGTTGAAAAATCCTTGCATCAATTCAAATAGAATGTTTTTGATCACCCGCCATATAGCCCGGATTTGTTTCCCAGTGATTCTCAACAACACATCTACATGAAAAAGTGGTTTGGGTGCCAACGTTTTAATGAAGATGAAGAACTTCAAAATGCTGTGACAGAAGGATTAAAATCCCACATGGCAAAATTTTACGAAGAAGGGATTTTCATACTGGTCCATTGCTATGATAAATACATAAAATTAACGGTGATTATGTTGGAAAATAGTGGAAAGTTATAGTTTTAAGGTGTATATAATAAAGTTTCTATATCTACTATATGTTTTATTTATAGTCAAATAGAGATTATTTTCTGAACAGCCCTCACAATTAAACTAGTCTATATATTTCAAGTTGTGTGATATTTGCTACATGACAGAAGAGATATGTAAGAAAAGCATAAAGCAAGCATTTAAGCGTGATCAAGCATAAGCAACACACAGAAGAAGAAGATGCATGCTTACCTCGATTTAGTGTCCCATGGTGAGGCAAGAAACAGAGCTCAGTATATTGTTAGAGAAAGAAAGAAAACAAGAGTTAGTTGGATAGTGTGAAGCAAATGAGCGATGAAAAGTAAAAAAGCAAACAAAATAATGAAGAAAAAATAAAGAAACAGAAAATAAATAATAATTAACTGGTTTGAAAAGGTTTGAGCAACATTTAGTCATATGTTAACATTTATTTAGAAAATAAATCAAATCAAGTAGAATTTGTAAAATTTTCCAACTAATTCATTTAAGAAAAATTCTAAATTGCAATTTTTTAAAAACTACAAAGCAATCCAATTTCTGTAAATATTTATCAATCGGTATTTAAGATTATGTATTATGTATAAAAAAAAAAAATAGACTTCTTGATTTGACAAAACAATATTTAGCAAATATATAGCCTATATATATAATGGTCGAGATTCATTATTGTTTGGTATATAGTACAGTAAAAATTGATTTAAAAAAGGGAAAAATTAATGTGCTAATATATATATATATATATATATATATATATATATATATATATATATATATACAGGGTCATCATAAAAGAATTGTGGGGTTTCATTAATTCAAACAAAGATAGTAGAGAAATTTCCTGGTGTTGTATTGGTATCGCTGATAGCCTATAACCCAAAAGTTTGTTGAACAGCTGTTGTAACCTCAAAATTAGTTCTTGCATTGTTGTGGTAGTGTGTTTTGTGTTTTCTGGAGTGTTCTGTGTGGAGTGTATTATTATGTTCTCTAATAAAGAAAAAACAAAGTGTGTTTTGTTGCTGGCAGAATTCAAGTCTGAAATTTCACTTTTAAGAGCATTTCGACGCCAATACAGAAAATAACATACGACGTTGGTTCAAACAATTCGAAGAAACTGGATCAGTTCAAAAGCAGAAATCATCTGGCAGGCCAAGTGTATCAGACGATAAAGTTGAACTTATTAGACAATCTGCAATCAGAAGTCCTAAGAAGTCAATATCTCGACGAAGCCTAGAGTTAGGTATTCCAAAAAACAACAATCTACAAAGTTTCACACAAAAGACTAAAATTGCATGCATATAAAATCCAGCTATTACAGGAATTGAAACCTGATGATGGTGGAAAACGTTTCAATTACTCTGTTGAAATGTTGAACAAGATTGATGAAAACCAATAATTTTTAGATGATATAATTTTTTTCAGACCGAAGCTACATTCCATATCAATGAGTCTGTTAACAGACAAAATTCACGCATATGGGGATCTGAAAACCCACATACAATTTTTGAAAAAATACGCCACTCGCCTAAAGTTAATGTTTGCTGTGAAAAGACAATTAATGAAAAAAATTGTGTATCTCGATATATTAATCAATAATTGTTTTCCTCAGCTGGATGAACTCTAAACATTCAACAACTTCATTTCCAACAAGATGGCACACTCCACATTTTAGTGCATTTGCCACAGACACTTTGAATGAAAAGTATGGACATCAATGGATAGGTCGGCAAGGACCTATACGCTGGCCTCTGACGAGTCCAGTCCTGACACCTTACGATTTCTTCCTGTGGGGATATATCAAAAAACATTTTTTATCGAGAAAAAATTCATGACCTAAACCACAGGATTAATGAAACAATGACAACTGTTAACAAAGACATGTTAACTAACGTTTGGTCACAACTTGATTATCAATTGGACATTTGCCGAACAACTAATGGCGTACATATCAAAATTTATTGGTTATGTAAAAAAACTGTTTCAGACGACGATTTAGATAAACAAACAACATCAGCTGTAAGTAATTCTGTTCTTATTTAAATCATGTTCAAAACCCCCACCATTCTTTTATGATAACACTGTATATGGAAAGTTGCTATAAAATTCTTTCTTTTTAAGGATTTGGCGAATGCAGAGTTTTCTGAACAGTCACTTTTTAAAGAGAGGAGTGAAAGTGTTACAAGACAGTTTTTCATGATTATCTCTAAAAGTATGAATTTAATTTTTAAGACGTTTCAGACAACTTTTAAAGTTCGTGGTAAGACCACATTTTGTCTGGAAAGTTATATTTAGGCCTACATTTTGGATAACATACTAGCTTGGCTCATTTTGAAGTCTAACACACTCATCCCAGATCTGGCCATGCACCATTAGGATACGCAGCTTTGAAGAGATTAATTTAATTTATAAGTTATTGATATAAAACTAATTACTAATTAAACACTCCCACAACACCTAACCAAATAAGAATAGATCTGACCTTGGGCATAACCCATTCTCAAACTCGTCTCATTTTAAATAATAAATAAACACGTCCAATTTAGGAATATATTCTCATATTTTTGTAACACTATGTATATTTTTATCTTGTCGTTTAACAATATTACTAATTTAACAAACTTGATTAAAAATTTACAAGTAATTAATACTTTTAGCCCTTGTACTTTCTTGATTTTTACTTAAGGTTGGAGTTTATATCATTTTATACTTTCCACTGATTGAGAAAGTTAACAGTGTTTAAGAAATATTTCAGAATTTTAGTGTTTTTCTATTTGTATACTACTAGGTAATACCAAAGACCACTTTCCAAGGTAAGCCTGTATCTCCTATCCATAAATAAATCTAAACATTGATCCTTAATTAAATTGATTAGAGACTTGAGACTTTAAACCAAAAATTTGTTTTACTTCCCATACGTTTATAATTTTAATATAAAGATAAAACTGGTCTAACCACTCGGGATACAGTTCACCATGTTATGTAATCCCCTTTCATAATTTATCCTAAAAAAAACAGGCAAGATATAATCCAATTAGGTCAAATCACCTAGCCTACATGTGCAGTGTAATTAGTATATAAATTTACAATTAACCCTCAACTAGTGTTTAGTATGCTCATTGAATACTAGCTGTTGCCTAGTGTGTGTGGTGTGGTTTTAAACGTTTGTGTGATAGTTTATAACTTTCGGAACCAAACATGGCAAAACAGTGATTCCGTACTAATGGTGTCCTAACATGTCTTTTTATATAGTTGCTGTCCAACTCCCCGCTTAATCAACTCCATTAGCTACAATCCAAATATTGCAATAACATCATTATCCTAAATCTTCTCTGAAAACAAAGGTAGTCCACAAATGCTAATAATAGGCATATAAAGAAACTAATATTTCATTTTCTATTACTAAATTTAAAAAAAAAGGTATATTTTTAATTAAGCTTAGTTTATTCATTGTAAATATTTAATTATAAAGCTTTCAATTTTTGTTTAAATTGATAATAAAACAACTTTCTTCTTAAGTTAGATCATTTCCAATTTATTTAATGGCATTGAGGTAATTTTTACCTTATGTGCAAATTGGTAGCATGTATAGGTTTTAGTATATTTCTTAAAGAAAAAATTACAAATTGTAACTAGTTTCCTTAATAAGCTTTACTGATGTAGGTTAAAATTAGAGAAATAAATATTAGAACCGTCAACCTAACAAAAAAAAACCTTAAAAAATAAATAAATAAAATTGTTTATAGTTTCAAACACGATGTACAGTTTTTACAGTGTCAGATCAAGTAAAACACATTTTCTCAAAAAACAAAACAAAAATAAGGAGATGGTTAATCAAACAAATAATAAAATAAAAAGGAAAACATACCTGGAATTTAGCGATGTAGATAACTGAGTTTCTAATACATTAAGGCCTAAGCTTCGTTCTTGCTTCTGTGCGAGTTCTTTAATCGAAGCCATATTAGCGCTCACTAAGTGTGGTACATACCTCGCTGTAACCAGTCCATCCTTCTCCACCGGTGCGTTACGTAGTAGATTCTGATCCTCTAGTAATTTCCTGATCTGACGCTCGAAATCCAGAGGATTATCCGAACCTGGTGTAGATAAAGCTTTTTCCGTTACGGCTGGAATTTTTAAATCTGTTTGACTCGAACCGTCTTTTTTCGTTGACGATTTAGCACTGTTCGACGACTCACAACTTTCGTTATTTTTATTATTTTTCTCTTCTTTTAGAGTCACTTCTAGTCTTTTTTCTAAACTTCCCCCGACACGTTTAACTCTGTGTTTTACTCTCTGATATTCGAAACTTCCGCATGTATCGCCGCGGTAAGATTCAACAGTCTGTACCCCCATTGAGTCTAACGTATTATCACCACCAGCAGCAAGTGCTAGTAATGTCGCAGGTGGAATTTTATCCGAGTTATTTGTTCTTCTAGAACCGGTGGAACTTGTTCCAGTACTACGATGCATGTTTCTCGGAGATTCCCTAACTTTTCCACTACGTCCACTACCTCTACTACCATTATTGTTACCATTCTTCCCAGGCGAGAAACTTCTCGATGACGGTAAACTCGGTGTTTCTTGTAACGGTGTTGTTGACATTTTTGTTATTTCTGGTGGGTTATTATTTGATGGGAAGTAACATTGAGGTGGAATATAATCATGGGAAGCCCTCGGTGAGTTTTCCGGTGATGAACAAGGATTTACTTGTATATCCGATGGAAACAACCACTGCCTTGTATCTGTCTGCGGTGGAGGAGGCGGTGATGGAGAAGGTGAAGCATCCGTCGTTCTACTATAACTCTCATCAGACGAACTAATACTTGGAGAATGATTTAAACTACTAATTTCATCGGCCGACGAATGCACTCGTTGATTTCCTGACCAGTGTAGACCAGAACCTTGTAAACTTTCGTCCGAGTAATGTCTTTGTAAATGTAACGGCCATGCTGGTTGTCTACTACGATGGTGCGATGGGGATATTTTAGTCGGTGGTTTTGGTAACGGTTTTAAGTACGGTTTTAATTCCTGTAGAGGAGGTTTAACATCATGATGTCTTCGATGATGATTGCCTACATTGTTGTTATTGTTATTGTGGTTTCTAGAAGATCCTTCACAATTGATTGCTGCTACACCTCGGGGCCATGGAGGTGTGTATCTGAAAAATTAAAATGTATTAACAGAAATATTTGGTTAGTAATAATAAAACAACACAATATGTTATAACAAACCTACGGAACTCAAAAACTCGAACACAACTACTGCTAGTTCAACACGCAGGAATTGCAGAAGCAGGTTTGCAAAGCTGCGCACACTACTTCAACTACGGGTTTTACTTTCTTGTAAACTGCGAATTCGGACGAGATGGACGGATTAGAAGCTTGTGTTATAAAAGGAAACTTAATCTTAACAGGAACAAATAGACCAGCTAGCTTACCTTATCTGTACACTGCTTCTAAGGCCTAAAACAACAAATATGATTATTTGCGTATAAGGCACATTCTACAGACCTTAATTTTCGAAAACGGGTGAATGGTCACAATCACGATTGATAAAATATAGGGAGAAATCGGTAGCTACATATGACAACCACCAAAGGGATAAAACAGCATAAAGGGTCCATGTTACAGTATCTGGAAAATCACTTGTATGCATTTACCATCTTACTGTCAACTTTCAATTTTAGTCACTTATATACAAAAGCAAAAAACTCCAATTTATAATTCATAGAAATCATTACAACAACGAACTGTTTTAAATTAATTCAGTTTTGCTTTTCTCCCTCTTCATATATAAAATATTATTAGATAATATTGACAATTTAAAAATAGGTCCTAACGAATGATAGTTTGAATGTTTATGAACAAATTTCTGCTACATCAGTTTCGTTCTCGTTGGGCATCCTTAACTCAAATCAGATGCTACCATAATTTTAGCTAACTTGAGGATTTAGATGAAATTATATTGTTAATTAGTAAACATAAATATAGAGGAAGTATGGTAAGGAGAAAAAAAGTAGACTTATGTTTTTTTTTCGTGTTTAATGACTAAGGGGAAAATGATAGTCTAACTCACTCATCCCTAAAACGAAATGAAAACCAACCAAACTAGTCAAAAAATTATACATTTCAAATTTGGTATATAAGACTCTTGTGTTCAAATGAAACTATTGAAATTCAGGAATAAACATTGTACAGACTTTATCACTGACCAATCCTTAAAACCATTAAAAAACCAACCAAAACTATTAATCACCAAAAAAGCCAGATCAGTAGTTGTAAACGACAAAAAGTGATGAACATGAACTCAGTCTTTGAAACAAATATTTGTATAAACCTGTTTCGCTTCAGCCATAATATAATCGTTTATATATATATATATATATATATATATATATATATATTTACAATTATTTCAGAACTGTAATATTAGTTTCCTTGTGATTTTACACATGGTATTATCTTCACTTATTGATAACTTGAACAAAATCGGTATAGCCAAGTTTTAGAAATCACATCTTTTATAAATAATTGCCACATGTCAGATTTCTGGTTTTTTACCGATAACTCATAAACCGATAATATCGTAGAGAATGTGACAAATATGTTATGTTTAGGTCCTTGAGGCTACAATTGAGCTCACAAACAAGATTTGACTAACATCAGCCCATATGTTTGTACTATAGGGCCTGTACAAATGATAAACATCATTCTAAAAACCAGTTTGTGGACTCGAGAAACTTTGAAATAGGATATATTCACACAAAAACTAAAAATTGATCGTATCTGTGAAAAATAAAAAGTGAGAGCCACAACAATTAAGATATACATGAATTTTGGTACATGTGTCCATATAGAAAACTTAGAGATAAAAATACAGAACCTTAGAAATTCAGAAAAATCCAACAACTGATCATCCTTTAAAACAAATTTCAGTCTATATCATTTAAGTATTTCTTCTTCTACTCCAACTTTACTAGTGAAAAATAATGGAGTTTTTGATCAAATTTCGGAGACTGTCCTACTAAAAAAAAAAAAAATCATACTGATCATACTGTCAGGGAGTTGTGGACACAAGTATAAAGTGAAGGAATCATTCTTACAGCTTTGAGACCTGCCAAGCCAGATTCCGATACAATCAGAGTGAGTGAAGGCAGTTTAATACATGCATGACTAAAACAAACTTAACATGCACAGTTCACTTATAATTTGAACAAATACGCAAATGACTAAAACTGTGAAATACCATGAGAGTAAAGGTCAGCTTGTTTTTAAAATAATACAATACACAATTAATCACGATACGTATGACGATTTGACATAAACTTCAAAATTTGACACCACTCATGGGGTTGCTTATAGTTAGTATAGGTGTAGCAATCCTGAAGTATCTTAGCTGGATCTACACCTTTCTAGTCTTGGATTACATCCTTTTCTTTATCGTTCCTATGAGCTCACCCTTGACAAACTCCTGTTCTCTTATTAGATATTAGAGGAGCATTTTATGCTCTGTTTTTTGTTAAATTCATGAAGACTGTGATAGTTTTTCAATGATTGTTCACGAGCACTCTGGTGAAATTAATAATAAAGTATGTTGTAAACTTTTTTGAACTTACCGTCCAATAGTCTTATTTAAACTTCCAACCACGGCCGTTTCGGCTATTCAGCCATTTTCAAGTTAAGGACTATTGTCCTTCGTCATTATAATACTTTATATAAATATAATACTATTGTCCTTCGTCAACGGCTATACTTTATTATATAGATTATATAATTTATATATATATATATATTATAGAGTATAGCCGTGGACAGTGAACACACCACACGCAATAAAAATGTGCGAGCATGTATTTGTTGATATTTGTGAACTAGTGTGTATAAGTGTTTTTAAGTGTAATATGTGTTTTTAATTTTATAATGACGAAGGACAATAGCCCTTAACTTGAAAATGGCTGAATAGCCGAAACGGCCGTCGTTGGAAGTTTAAATAAGACTATTGGACGGTAAGTTCAAAAAAGTTTACTTAATAAACAATAGTCGGTATGGCGAACATAAGCAATAATAAAGTATGTTGATTCCCCTACCAAAAATTAACATTCAATAACAAAACACAATGAATTAAAAAATTAATAAAAATATATTTCGTTATTGTAATTCCCTGATATACATATGCTACCATCATCGGAGGGGTTGTAACTAACAAGTAACGAAATACTACTTAATCTAGTTAACCTATGTCATACCATCCCCCTCCCCGTCTCAGATGTATCATGTTCTGGAGTGTGGGGGATCACTGACATAAACTTCTTACAACGAAACACAGCTAAGATCGAACAAGGTGTTCAATTCGTTGTAAGAAGTTTCTGTAAGCGATCACCCACACCCATACCTAATAGTACAGCTAAGGTGGAGAAGAGGATTGTATGACATAGGTTAGCTAAGTTATATTCGGTCAGTTGTTAGTTGGAACACTTTGATGATGGTAACATGGATAGCAGAATGTACATCAGGGAATTACAGTAATGAAATATAGTTCTTTAAGATTTTAATTCATTGTGTTTTGTTATTGCACCTCATTTTGTGGTAGGGGAACCATCATCTTTTATGGTTTTCGAGTTTAAAAATATATACCAGATCTTGTACAATTGGAAATAACTGCAATTTCAATTTTCTCCTTTGAAGGATGAAACACTCTTAATTGTGCTAAAAAAACAAGTTGATGAGCACCATTATAATTACCCATCCCAATAATAAACAGAACCTATAAATGTAATACCCAAAGTTTGGTAGATCAAGGCAACTTAGTATACTTATTATAGGATAAGTATTAAGATAAGTTCAGGTTTTCTGAAGCCTGTAAATATGATATCACTACTTTTTTGATATGGGCTAGACCCTAACTGATCTCATAGATGTCCATATATTAATCAAATTTCACTCGCTATGCTCGTATTAGAGACTCAGTCTGCCAAATCTCTGGTAACTATACGAAAATCATCTTTTCTTAGGAGGTCAGAGTTTGAAAATTATATTTTTGACAATAACTTCGTTATTTGTCATTGTAGAGAGCTGGGGATGGTAACATTACATGCAGTAATGAAGTCTGAAAATGTTGATCAAATTTAAATTGAAAAGGGTTTTGAATGGGCACACTATAGTCTCTTATAACAAATTTCATGTCCCTCAGGTTATGAAATATGAAGATCAGTAAAATAATTTTTTTTTTTTAATGTTATATTCATAATAAAATTTATAAAAACTTTAGTCAAAATAAATTCATCTTTCATACAGAAATAAACTTGAGTCAGGACTTATTCAAGTTTAGACCAATCTTTAACCTAACCTAACTCGGTCCATTAACTTATGGATATGATATTTTATTAGAAAACGTAAAAATTTTAGAATTACTGTAGCAAAAATGAAAGTTATGATATATACCATTGATTGTACAAAATGAGATCACAAATGGAATGGTGTGCACTAACTTAAGATGATACCTGTGTTGGAATATATTGGTGAAAATATTCAAACAGAGAGATCACATCAAGAGAAAAAATGAAAGATGAATCGCTAAAAACATACTGTGGAAGAGAATTTCGGAACATCCACAGCTAAGAGGTAATATAAGATCATAACAAACCACTTGATTTAATACCTGCATAGAAAATTATTATAACCTTTTGTGTTAGTGATATTATAAATAGATATATTCCATCATTAAATACAAAAACATTATATACACAACGTTTCGAGAGTTATCAACTCTCATTATCACATGATAAACCTAGGAAATTAAAAAGTAAAAATCACCAACATTTAGTTAGGAAACTTAATCTAAAACTATAACCCAGAAAGGAACTTTTCTTTACAGTTTTTTCTGTGTAATCCAATCCTGTGTTTTGTTATATATGTAATATATGCCTATATACAGAGTAGATGTTTTCTGTGTAGTTTTTTTTTTATCCCAAATAATTACAAGCGCTTAACTTTGTAAATAATTTATCGACAAAGAGATCACTGTAGTTGATGAGAAATGGACGCAGCTTTTTTTAAATCTATACAATAAAATTACAGCTCTATTATTTTACAGATCACGTTTGAGTTTAGTATTAGGTTTGACTCTCCAAGCCTAGCTTTAGGCCTGGGTTCCTTTCGGTAATTATATAGCAGAGCTGCCTCACTTCAAAATCAATTTTTAAAGGTTTTATTCGTCAAATAAATGTTGGAAAAATATTTTACTATCGAAAAAAAGTGTCGGAAAGATGATTACATAACATAATTTCACAAGATTACACAAGAAAATCTTAATCAGAGTCAAATTCTGCTGCAAATTCAGTAGATGAGGAATTTATTGAATTTAAATGTATTTCACTCGTAATTCGCCATAAATGATGAAAACGAGTATTATACTCATTGTACTTTCTCTTAAACATAAATTCGGCTATATGGCCATGGAAATGTTGTTTTGAATTTCCATATCGCGGCACATTTCCTCGCACCTCCCTCCATTGACGTTCAATTGTCTGCGTATGTGCTTCAGTGTACGCATATGTAGGGCTGTATTATTATATGTCACGAAAGGTTTGGCCAGGTTGCTATATATATATATAACCACCTGGCCAAACCTTCCGTACGTTTATTGAAGTGAATGTCATGAGTATGAAAGATAACACAGAGTTAATTTTTTCACGAAAAAACTACTTGTAATTGTATTATTGTATTATGTAATCATCTTTCCGACACTTTTTTTCGATAATAAAATATTTTTCCAACATTTATTTGACGAATAAAACCCATAAAAATTGATTTTGAAGTGAGGCAGCTCTGCTATATAATTACCTTCCTTTCTTAGATTAGTTTTATTTTCCAATATGGCCCTAGCCTATTAAGCTATGTTAGTGTTTTTCACTCACTTAATAATGATTTATACTATTGAATTAGTTTATATAATATATATATATATATATATATATATATATATATATATATATATGGGGTGTCCCACAAAGAGGTCGCTATTTTTGAATTAATATGCTGGACATATGGAACACTCTACAAACTTGACACTACAGTTGTTACATAGATATGGAAAAAATAGTACCTTCGAGTTTAATTTTTGTATGGTCAATTAAAACAAAATGGTGGAATAATGAAAACAACACTAATCTTCTAGATAGAACCCACTTCATCTCACAATGCAATGCAGTTAAAATCTGCATTGACATTTGTTGAATTTTGATCAGCTGCTGTTTTGTTAACACACAAACAATGAAACAATGAATTTTTCAATTGAACAAAAAGTGAAATGTTGTTTTTAAAGAACCTACCCAAATGTGGTGGTTCCTCCATCAAGAAAATCAATTCATAAATAGAAAAATATGCTACTAGAAACTTTTCTAACACAGAAAGCGAAGAGCTTGCAAGTGCTACTTTACTGAAATCTCCAAACAGGCCTAATTCATTTCCTCTTTGCGGGACACCCAGTATACAAATGTCCAATTAAACAATATTAATAAATAATGTTAACAATCCACCTGGATCAAATAACTTGAAAACCAGAATTATATTTTGTGTTCACTGAACTCACATTTGACATAAGATACAGGTAAAGTAAACTAGCTGGTAATATCCTTCTTCCCATAATAAACAAATCATAGTTTTTCCGTGAAATAACCAAAATATAGTATAATAGACTCGTGACTATTTACCCCAGGCTGTGATGTAAATAGGATGCACAAAATGAGTCTATACCTGTTAATTTAGAATACTTTTCAATTATAAACACATTTCGTAATATATGCCTACACCCACAGTACACGTTTTCTGCGTAGTTTTTATATTCTAAATAATAATCTTATCTTTGGAATGACTTTATAGTTGCGTGAGCAAAGTAATACCATTTTTATAACAACATCAACTTGGCTTTCTTCTCCCCAAAACAAAAAATGTAGTGTTATTCTTTTGCAGATGAAAATATAAGCTGGAGGACACTGTCACTTATGCAGATTAAAATTTAAGATAGCAAATTTACAAAGAAGCTATTCAGAAATGGTTTTCACGCTATGGCAAAAGTCTAAGATGAGGATTGTAATGTTTCACATTTTTGTGCTTATCGTTTTCAAAGTATAATAGAAATCGTCTGATAATTGTCGATTGTGACATCAGTAACCAATAGTAGCCTATAATCCCGGTTGCGATAGAGAAGTTTTAGCGGTTCATCTGCGATTACATCGGATTATGGGAGAAACATTGGACTTTGGATTGACGATTTAACACGGAACAAAATGTGAGATATTCAAAGCGAGAGATGTAAAACACATAATTGTAATTATTTCTACATAAATTGGTCAAGAACATAACTTTTAATACACGAAAATTAGAGGGTAAATATAAAATTAATAATATAGTCAATCTGATTACCCTGTTAGGTCGAATTATAGAAAAGAAATCTGACA
The DNA here is from genome assembly GCA_963513935.1 of Aphrophora alni. Lineage (NCBI taxonomy): Eukaryota > Metazoa > Arthropoda > Insecta > Hemiptera > Aphrophoridae > Aphrophora > Aphrophora alni. Next base: position 46,769,398 of record OY740776.1, on the reverse strand, counting down.
ACACTGTTCAGACTTTGTATCTGTTCTGTTGACTAAAGAAAAAACCTTCTGGAAGTTTCCCAAATTAATGATGTCATTCCTAATCAGCTAGTTGATAGAAAAATTAGGAAATTCACCCCTTGGAGAGAGGTTGGGAAAGAACCACTTCTCGAGAAAACTCCAACCAATGCGGTCTGTTTAAGTTAAGGCAGATTATCACATGGTAGGGAGACGATTATTTTAAACTCATAGCGATTAAACTGTATTAGACATTGATAAATTCAAGAATATGTGTTTAGTATTAACTCTACGTTTTACATTAACTATATACTCTTGCAAATGAATAATTTATTATAGTACTATATGTTAATGAATTCAAGTTTGATTTAGAGACATTAATTAAAATAATTAAAGGATTAATATATATACTATACTGAATTTTGCAAAATTTGTGTTAGCTGTTTAAAAAAAAAAATGATTGAACATTTAAATTTCATTTGGTTATCATTTATTTTGATTAGAATTAAGTATTTTTTCTGTTATAAATATGATAATAAATGTATCCATTTCAAATATCATGACTGTTTTTTTAATTTAAGTATGTTCTTCCGAAGAATTCACGCCAAATTTCATTTTAAAAAGTACATGTGTCAAATCATGTAATGACACACTATCTTTGAATTAAAATTGTGTGTGTACAAAGGTACAAAATTAAAGTAATAGTAGAATAAATAATGTTAAGTAAGTTAGTAAATTCGTTACCGGACAAGTCAGGCCCGATTCTATAACTGGGCAACATGGGCACTTGCCCAGGGGCGCAAGCATACAAGGGGTGCAAGGGTTTTGGGTCGTAATTTTTTTGTTAATTGAAAAAAATTTATGTGGTATATTAAGGTGGTATATGTCGATAAAAGTTTATAAATTTAAAAAACTATAAATAATTATAGAGCTGAAAAAATCAAAATTTTAAGGTAGCACAACCATATTTCAGATCTTTCTGAATATTTGGTAACATTTCCATGCTTATCGGTTAAAAAATAGCGTCCGAAACAGAAAACTTGTTTTGCCCCCTCTTCACCCGCGCATCGCAAAAATCACCTCGTTCGTATAAATTCATTCAATGGTAGTAAGTGTAAGGCCTCTTAATTATTGTACTTATACTTCAACGTATAAGTTTTATTAGTGAGAGAGTATTGTTTCTCCTCTCAATAAATAGTCTACATTCTCAGGCTCAGTCTGCATGACAATTTCTAGGAAACCTAGAGCGTCTAGTGTTTGATGTTCTCACGCACTCACGGTTGGAATAAACAAATATGGAAATATGACTCGGCTGGACAGCAGTTCTCCGAAAAACTTGAGTGAATTGGCAATTATTGTTAATAACTATATTTTAGGGTGGGTTGGTGGTCCTTGATACTGTAAAATACAAGGTTGTTATGTTGTTACGTCAATCATAACACCTACGCCTGTAACTGCAGTAATAATACTTGCAAGTTTTTACAGTGGATTGCTAGTCCGGGACACGGCGGGTCCATAGGTGGTGGATAATGGAAAGACTTACCGACTCACCAACTAAAAAGAGTTCGATGGAGTTAAGGGAGAAATCCCTCTCGAACCAAAACTGGCAAAGATGAATTAATCGGGGGGGGCGCATCTCTTTAATTTGCCCAGGGGCGCTACAAGAGTTAAAAACGGGCCTGGGACAAGTACGTAATATTACAGGATTTAGGGACGTGACAATGGAAGTGAATTTATAAGTAACATATGGTATATAAAAATGTTAATTGTATTGTAATTTTTATAGTCTCATTATCCTTAATTCACATGGTTGTCCCTTTCTGAGGTTTTTAGCATCTTCTCGTACATTTAAGTAGTAGCAAGTAGAAAATCATAGACTCAATTATAATTTTGATGGGCTAGTTTATTACTTTGAAATTTAATGTAAATATTTCTAATAATGTTAAACTTATAATTAATCATATCTTTTAAATATAATTAATATCTTTTATCATAGTTTTAACTATGATAAAACTGAAGTGTTTATCGAAAAGCTACAGTAAATATATTTTAATCTCAAAACAAACCTTGATGTGTCCGAATGACTTCTTCCCACAGGAGGAAATACTTGTGTTATCCCCTTGTGAGGAGGCAATGGAGGCGGTTGTGATCTAACGATAGAAGGCTGTTTGTTCTGCGACATTAGTCGAAGGACGTTTCCGCCACCGCTCGGTAGTAACGGCTCACTTTCAGGTCCTCTGTGATGGTTGGTTTCTCTTAGAGGTGCCAGACGAGGTCCGACTCTTGGTTTTGTTCTATCACTCGACTGTTGTAATTGCTGGTGAAGGAAAGCTAAAGGTGTTGCGACTCCGCCATAGAGATTACCTGTTATAGAGATTAATTATGCTGTTGTTTGAAATGTTTCGTATATTGTGAAGAAAAATAAAACATTATTTATAAATAGTTTCAACTTATGGTCATTTTTGAATAGATTGAACATATAACAAAGAGGTTTCACCATGTTGAATATGTACAGTTTTGTACAAAGGAATTATCCTTAAATATGGAGTCCCACAGGGTCAATTATTGGTCAAGTGTTACTTTTATTGTAGATATATGACTTTTAATCTTCTGAAAATAATGATAATGTGATTTAGTTTGCTGATGACACAAATTTTATCAGAAAAATTAAAAATTATGTACTGGCACATTCAATATTTTGATGAAATTAATCTGAAAATCAACCCCAAAAAGTCGAATTACATTTCTTCAATAGGGGTCCCAGATCTCTCAGTATATTATCCTGACACATATTTGGATGAGGAATTACAAAAGAAGTTTGAGTCTGCTAAATTTTGGGGTTTATAGACTGCCTTGGGCAGATATTATAGATAGGTAACCTGTGCCATACAATATATTTCAGAAGTGTTCTTGCTCCGGAATTTGTCCAACTACTGTAACTCTCATGTATTAATTAAAGTTGGCTTATTATACCCTAATAAATTCCTATTTAAATTAAGGGATTATTTTAAAGGGTAAATGTAATAAACAGAATTTACAAATGATATTTGCCTTACTGAAAAAGGCAATAAGAATCCAAATTAAAGCATAGAGAATGGTGCAAGGAAGTTTTTAAGGATTTAAATATCTTAACGTATTTATGTATTATATGGACCCAGGAAATAGATTAGGTTAGGCCATGTTATAGTTAAATAGTTAATTTAAAACAAACGTACCGATTTTACAATAAATATTAGACAAACTTTGAGATTGAACATTTTATTTATCAAAAATTACAAAAAGAATGATAGTTTTGACAGCTGCATAAATTTTGAAATGTTAGCCAGTAGCGTCTCGAAACGATTGCTTCCTTCTGCTTTGACAGCTGACTGCCACATGCATTCAGGCAAATGTCAAGATGATGTCAAGTATTCCTAGAAATGTTTTTTATTTCTCCATAGGGGATACCACAGCGAAACCGTGTAGACTGTGTGGGATGAATGAGGAAACTGCAGGCTACATAATCTTGATTGTGGGGCTCTTGCAAATAAGAGCTATAGGTTTTTGGCTTCCAATCTCTTGGTGAACTCTCATTGGACATGCTAGTGAGTGGACTATTAAAACTTGTAAAGTGGGCTAAAAATAAGAGGCTTACTTCAAGAACAGATCATTGGGTCGAGGTGTCTGGGGTCAGTTTAATTCTTTAACCTCTCTTTTTAATCTATTTTAATCCAGAAGTTTTTCAATCATAAAAATCAGTCTCAATGTTTTTAAGTAGTCAAGGATCGATCTTGCAAGAGCGTGAAATTTAATAAAGAACATGAATGAATCCAAATGTTTCCTAATTAAAAATTGACATTTCAATACCTTTAGATTTATTTAGAACTTAGTCTAGATTGGCATAATCTAATGAACATGCAAAAATTTCAATAATTACAGAAGATATTATTGACTTAATTTATTAAGACATTTGTGTATATAAAAAACTAATACAAAACATTTTGAGAGTAAGAATTAACTCCTGTTATGTTGTAGATTTTTCACTTAAAATAGGGAGTTTAAATTTCACACTCTCAAAATGTTTAGCATTAGTTTTCACACAGAGTGGTTGAAAAGAAAGTACCACCCCCTCTTATTTAAAAAAAAAATTAAGATTTTGAATTCTGTTTGCGGTATTTTCTCTAGGTGAGAGGGGCAACCCAAAGCTAGAAAGGTTTAGGTTATTTAAAAATGGAGGTTAGACAGAACCTAGTACGGAAGATCGACTCAGAAGGCAAGACAAATGATTTTTCTACATGTTAGTTTACTCCTTTAAATGCATCTCCTTGTTTTGTGCCACCTAACCTAAGCAAATTTTTGAAAACGTGTTTGAACAAAAACTGTATTACTGTATATAGATACAGTGAGTCCATCTTGAGACAATCATAATTTTGTTTTTTTCTAATGACAAAATTTGATCCATTCTGCTTTCAATAACAATAAATAGCTATAAACTCACCAACTCCTGCTCCTCCTCGTAAACTCGTCAAATCCTCTACCCTCATAGTACCAGGCTGTTTTCTATCGGTCAGAAAGTAGGTTGTCATATCACCTTTGCCTTTTACTTTCACTTTCCCTCGACATTGGAATTCATACGGATGATTTCTCAACACTTGGTATACTTCTTCTGTAACCTGCAAAATTAAACAAATCCTTAAAAATATAGTCGTCTGTGATCAATTAAAATTTGTATGTATTTATTAATTTGGTATATATATACAGATGTCAGTATAGAGACTAAAAAATTTCTTTCATTTTCTTCTACATTCATTTGTCCTATTTTCTCGCTATGCTTGTCTTGATGACTAGGTCCTACCATAACTAAACTAATATCATAGTTTCTTGGTCAGAGTTTGAAACTACATTTTTTACAATAACTTTGCTATTTATCATCGTAGTGAGATGTGTGACCGTCTCCACTTCTTTTGACCAGCTGGAAGCTCCGGCTGGCTGGAGACCGTGTACACTTTAGCCGAATCTTGTCAGGATGGGCCAAGGAGTCGGGTTAGGACGCTAATGAACGCACGCAACACAAATTAAATTAAATGTTCTCTTTTATTTTAGCGCCGAATTAAAGATTACAGAAATAATTATAATTTATAAAAAAGACATAACGGCTAGATAAAGCCTTAATAGTGGCCGAAAAACATACCGTTTAATTTATAGCACATGGCCGAAAATGGACTGACCTCGTCCCGTAGCGGTCTGCCGTTCAACTTCCTTCTCGCGGCTCTCGGAACAGACTCTCTCCCGGCTCGCTGGTTCAAGCCCTCCACTCCTCGTCTCTTCCCCCCTTCTACGTAATCTTGCACTGCTCAACAAAATTGCAAGTGCCAATTGATATTTTATTATTTAGAATCCCTTCCCATTACATCCAAATTTATACTTATAGTTTTTATTTGGTGGGCTCCTTGGCTGGGCCATAGGTGCGGTTGGTACCATTACTTGCAGAATTGAAAATCTGTAAATTAACATCTAACTTATCTAATTTAGTGTGTTGTAAATGGAACAACAAAAACTGTCATTTTACTTTTTTAATTAGATTATTCTGAATTCCAATAGGGTTCTATATGATCATACTATAATCTCCTTTATCAAATTTCATGTTCCTATCATAATTTTTGTGGCTGTTATTGTGTAAACGTACAAACAATAATAATGGTGGATGGAGAGCATGTTGAAAATCACTATTTCAGTTTCCAGAGACCATGAAATATGAAAATCAGTAAAAAAAATGGTAGAAATCTATTGGGATTAGCTATACTTTGTACAATGGCTATATAATAAAAACTTGTATTAAGATTGCTTTGATTGTTTGCATGAAAAAAATAAGTATTATAGGGGAAAATAAATTCACTCCCACCCCAAAATGGGGGTTTTTGAAGGCAACTCAAATTTTGAATATAAAACCCCACCGAGTAATAACTCATTTTAAAGGTCATGTTTAATAGAAAATAAATATCTTACTCCAATCGAAAATGACAGCCAGTCTAATACTTTCTATTAAACAAGACCTTTAAAATGAGGTATTAGTCGATGGGGCTTTACATTTCAAAATTTTGAGTTAACCTAAATCCTATTTTGGAATGGGGGTAAATTACCTTATAATACCAAAAAATACTTTTTGTACAGCAAAAACAATTTCTAAAATTTCAGCTTTCAACTTTTTAAAGTTTAAAAATTATTTAAACATTCTGGAACTATTATTTACCAGGTATAAATGACTAAATATGTACAGAAATAAAGCTTTTAAAATTAGGTTTCAAAATTTTTCAAGGTTTAGATCACCAAAATCCAGTTTAATTTAACTCTATAACATGCTTGCCGAGCAGCGCTCACATGAGATTGCGGATTGCCAAACACTACTCACATGGCAGTAGTCTGTCGGCTAATGATTTCTAACGGCTATATTTGGGACTGTATCAAGAAACTAAAATACAGAACATGTTGAAGAGCTATTATTATCATTATGAAAGAATGGTTTGCCTGAACTCAGTGTATTATATAACTTTGAAATAAATTCTGAAACCAAATGTTTCTTTTCTAATCAGCTGTCTCAGCCTTAGCTGTAAGGTGTTATTATCTGAAACACGAAGTTTTTGTCTTTTACAGTGTTTTTAGTATATTTTTTACATATTTTTACAGTATTATTGTTGTCTTCTGGAAAAATAAAAGTGAATTGTTGCATTTAAATTAACTGTAAAAATTGTTTTGTCATTTTGTTGGTATGCTTTTTATAGTTTTTTTAAAAGAATGTATGTTCATTGGCTAATATTTTTATAAGTTAGTTCTGTGATTACTTATCTTTATAATTCTTTTAATAGTTTTTTTAGGAAATTAAAAGTGTTTTTAGTGGTGGAGTCTTATAATGGTTTATGTTGAAAATTAAATATAAATATTTGAATAAACAGTTGCAAGAGCTTACCAAGAACTCCTGCGATGAAGTGTTAATAAATTTTTGGTTGCTTTAAAACAAATCAGATTGAAATTTGAAGTTCATACCGCTGTAGCATGAAATGGGCACTCGTGGGGGATCGTTAGTGCTACTTAATTATAAGGAAAATTATTTAATCAGGAACTTAACATAATTTGGAAGCTTACTAAGGTTAAACATGTTGCATCACCCAGAGGTTGAATCGTTCGCTCAAATGGTCACGCTCAGCTATTGTCTCAAAGTCAGCCTAATTAACAACATCAGCCAGCTTTGATAAACACTAATACCAAAATACAAATTTCACCATTGCACATTATACTTAATATATTTAGTAGCAAATAGGAGTGGAACAAGTTATGTGGAAGGAAGCCCACCTTGGCCTATTTATATAATTAAATCATTATTTCGGCAAATTTGTGTGTGGAAATTTAGACTCAAAAACTCTAAAAATAAACGGAATGTTAACATTAGTGATTAAAGAGATTTTGGTTTCCTTTTTGTTTAAAAGTGAAAAACCCTCAGTCATCATCTCTTTATAAAAAGACTCTCAGTCCTTGAATATTCTAAATTAGTATTAAGCTCAGAAGAGAACAAGAATTGGTCAAGAGAGACCTCATAGGAAAGATGAAAGAGAGGAATCTAACCCAAGACTATGTGAAAAAAAGGGTGTAGATACAGTGTTATCAAATCGACATATTATTCATTATAAAACGGCCGATCAGGGTTCATTAAATAACAATCAAATGGTTCAGTTAATTATACTTTTAATAGATAATATCAATCTCTAAATCTCCATCAACAACAATTCGATACATTTGTTTTGATACGGTGGTTATTTAAGCTCTTTACAATTAATACAATAACTTTAGATCACTTAACTTAATTACAAGGGTTTAATTACTATTTTTAATCCAGAGTGAAAACAATGTTATGACCAGAAGTTAATTAAATTCATTCAAGCTCTCTTCATATAGGCTGATCTGTATGATGTTAATATAAGACACAAAATACACGCGAAGCTCAGTCACCTCTGTTGCTGGAGCTCAGTCACCTCTGTTGCTGGAGCTCAACCATGATTCTTCATAGTTCTTGTTCTCCTCAAGCGTTCTGCTGTAGAACCCAACTATGGTCATTGAGTCCTCTCGACAACAACTAACCTTGCTTCTGACACCGATTTCCTCCCAACCTTGACTTATATATCTTTCAAGAACGTGTTTGATGGTTGAAAGCTCAGGGGTTTCCTAACTTTTTACATCTTGTCACAACTATTGTTTTTACTCTTGTAAGTATGATTTAGAATGAAACCTAGCTATCTAACCTAATCCTAATATTTAATTCCTAAAATCTAGTTAGGGTCCCTCAGGACTACCAGACCCTTACTCACTATAGTGAGCCTTAGAGAGTATTAACTATACTAACACTTTACAAACCTGAGTATGATTAGGTAGTCCCGTTGAATCCATACGACTTGCAACGTTGACAGTGTTGCCCCAAATATCATATTGAGGCTTCCTAGCACCAATCACACCTGCTACCACAGGTCCGATGTTTATACCTGAACAACACAAGAACATTTCAAAATAAACAATGAATAATATTTCAGAAACTGTCTTACTCACCCATCTTCAAAACCAAATAAAAGCAAATCAAAACTAAATGTCGCAACAATGTAAGTTTGGTAGTTGTCAGTCAAGAAGTAAAAAAGTAAATCATTGATGCCATTTTTGAAGAAAAAATTATATATTTATATTCCTTTTAAGTTCAGAAGTGCTGGTTCTCTGGCTACCCGAGTCAACTGACCATAATAATCCCCGTCAGCAGGACTCGAGGCACCTATTCAGTTCATTAGTCACCTAGTGGCTACCTATACTTGTAAAATTACTTTTTTTTTAATATGCCAAAATATCCCATTCATCTAATATTTTTGAAATTTATATAAAAAATAATGAAAATTAATATAAAAAATAACCAAATTATGTTGAAAAACAAGTGTGCGGGTTGAAATGATAAAATTTCTTTACTTGTAAAAATCTTTTTTATTTTAAAACCAATATTATTCTTTAAATAATGTAATAGATATTTACATTACAAGTGAGGTAACTGCTTCTTTACATCACTTGAAGGGAATGTTTGTACATCAAGGCGAAGCCGAGCTGAGTGATGTAAAGAAGCAGTTATCACGTGTAATGTACAAAAGTTTACCCAACCTACCGTACAATAAATAAAATTAACACGACATTTTAACTAGTTTATTATTAATCAAATATTGAAATTAGCAACTGAAACAGATTTTTACTTGGTATAAATGTTAAATACGCAGTTGATGCATTTCCCAAAGTATACATTTGATGTAGTAAATGTAGTTGAAGTTGACGGCTTCAAAGAGCTTTGGCTTGTCGAACTTAAGGGCACAACTTGCTCCTCTGTGGTGTCATCTGTCACAGTGGTTGTGCACTCCATTGTTTTTCAGAAAAGACCGTTTGTTTTCATTATTTTCAAAAATTGTATTTAAATCTTACGCTTGTTTTGGACTGAGGAATAAATGTATTCTTCAGTTATCGTGCTTGATTTCCAGCCGCCGTGCCGTTTATTAGTCAAAATGTCAACCCCTGCGTCTGCCAATAATGACGTTGATATCGTCTCAAGCAATGTTCCAATGTAGAGATTGGGATCCTCAAGGTTCATAGCAATTTTTTGGAGTAGGGTTCTAAATGTGTTTATTCCTATTGGTTGTTTAGTGCAAACACAGTTTTTCAACTACAGAAAAAACCTATTGCGATTGATTTACTTAGGCCTAAGATTAATGTAGTTTCTGATTAAATTTTCAAAGTTAATCACTTTTATGTCACCTTTTTGGACAACAAAATCCCTTAAAGTTTTGTTTTTTTGTGTAATTAAGTAAAAGTGAAAGAATCCACCTTTGTCTTTTACATTATCCATTGTCAAATTAGTCAGTTCCTGTTTCCTGCAACCACCGGCTAATCCAATAATAAAAGCTACTTTTTTGAAATAAGAACTGATCATCATTTGCTTCTAGTAAGAATTTAGTAACATATTGTCTTTCAAATATTTTTGACTTTTTTGGTTTGTACCCTTTTGATTTTCTTTTAAGTAGAGGCACTAAGTTTGTAAATTTACTTATATCAACATTTTAGTGTACAATATTGATCGTAACATCGAATAATAAGACCAAATGCTTGATGGTTTGTGATCCTTAGCTAAACTATTAAAGTAGGCCATAAGTACCTTTTCGTTAGTCAACTCTGTAGCACCTATTCTCACACACCAATCTTTACACTTATGTAATGAACTTTTATACTTTTCCTTTCATTTTTCCGGCACCAACTCTTCCATCGCTTTCATGGCTTCATTTTATATATCAGACGGTAAACTACTGTTGTCACTCATTTTTAAAATATGGAAAGAGCAAATTTACTTTTGTTAGTAGAATACAGAAGTATACGTTAGAATCAGTGTTTAAACAATACAACTTTGTTTATTAGTAATGAAATTAAACCGCTGTAACAACCAATCACCTGATCTAAGCGTTTCAAACAAGCAGCTGTTTGAAGCGTGATGTAATCGTAACGTATATGGACTAGAGATGTAAAGTAGATGAGTAAATTACTCCTGGGATAGGAGATAGGTTATTACGTGGAGTTAGGTAAATATATTTACATCTCCAATTATAATTCTGTCATTAGATTTAATAATGTATTGATGTAAGCCTAACAAAAACCTATTGATCTTTTTACATGATAAAACTAATAATATGATACAAATGGATGAATGATTTAAAAAATTGTTTAGTAAACGTGTTACAGGACCAGTGTGTTAAATCCAACAAAAAAAAAAAAGTTACTAGATAAATTTAATCAAAGACACTTAACACAAGGTACAGGCAAAAGTAATGTGCATGTGTGGGGACTAACTGACCGGTTAGAACGATATAGACCTATTCTATATCAAGGTCTATATTCAAGGTAACTATTCTTCTTCCTTTCCACTAGGCTACCAACGTCTATTTAAGTAATCTGTTAGACTCTACTTAAACTCATAAAGAAACATTGATGTATTTTTTCCGATTAATAAGCAAGTAAACAACCAACTACGTAAGATCCAATAAATCAGACTTCACTGTGTGTACTCTAAATCTATTTAAAATAAATAGTAAAGGGTGGTCCAATATAACAAACAGCTGTTGCTCAGCTGTTATTTTATTTAGATTGTTGCAAAAATTAGGAACACAACTGATGCCATTTCAGTAAACATGGAGCAGTCAAAGTTCCACATTGTACTTTTATTATCAAAGTTTTTTAAAAAATAACGAGTTTGTAACTGTTACACAACTGTTATTTTGTAACAATATCTATGTTCCTCGTCAGGGCGCTGTTCCTTGTTGGAATACTATTAAAAGATAGGTGGACAATTTGAGAAATAATGCATCCGTATTAAAAGTGAAACCAACTGATAGGCCTAGATCTGTATGTACTACAGACAATGTCAAAATGTGTTTATATCTGTACTGCAAAGCCTGAACCAATCAACCAGGAAACAATCTGTCACCTTTAGAGTTTTAAAGACAAGTTTACAACGAAATTTACATCTTGATTTGAATTTTCATCCCAACAAGTTAGCAGTTACACAAAAATTCAATCGTACAGATCCTGAATTACATCTTATTTTTTGTCAAAGATTATTGCAGCTCATTGATGATGAAAGCATTTTACAATGTTTATTAATGTCTGATGAAGCTTATTTTGAGCTATCTGATAATGTAAACACTCAAAATTCTCGTTACTAGTCAAGTGAGATTCTCAGAGAAATTTATCTGCATAGTAACAAAAAGACTGTATGGTGTGGTGTTGCACTTTTTGGAGTTAGTGGGACATTTTTTGAAAATTAAATGGTGCAACAGTTACTGTGAATAAAGAATGATACGTGGAAATGATTCAGAACTTTTTAGTTCCACAATTGTAACAGTTTGGAATAGAAATGGACTCTTTATGGTACCAGCAAAGATGGTGCACATGATAAATGAGTCAATGACTGTTTTGTGAAGACCATTCCCGAGGCATCTTATTTCACATTTTAGTGATGTTTCACGGCCTGCCTTGTCTTCGGATGTAATTGTTTGGAATTTTCGGTTGTGGGGCTATCTTAAGAGTAAAGTTTTTGTTGCAAAAGCTTACACCATTGCCGATTTAAAAAAACTGGATAAGGAATGAAATTGTTCCAATACTGATGTTGATGATTGGTTGAGTAACAGCAAATTTTAAGAAAAGATTAGATAAATGTGTGGAAATTGGTGGGGGAACACCAACGTGATGTTATATAACATAAATTAAAATGGCATAACTATATACATATTTTGGCTATTGTTAATAAATTGTTACTGTTATTTCCTATAAAGTTATTTTATTTTGAAAACTGGCAGACCACCAGTTATTTTAAGATAAGTACAAACAGTATTTTAAATGTCATAAAAAAAGCATTCCCGAAAATATACTCTTTGTATTTTTATGTTTATTTGGTCCATCTAACAAACTATTTCTCCTGAAACAAAGTTCAACTCACCAACGCGCAGCATGAAGTTATTGTAAGAGTTATCGTTAATACTGATAAGTTTATCTCTCATTGCAAACACAAACTCCACAAGTGTAGCGAGATGTAAAGCTGCTGAGCCTTCTTCTTCTTCAGATATCCTGTACTCTGGCATTAGACCCACAGCCGCCATATATGTGGAACCAACAGTCTTGATTTTATCAACTGCTCTAAACCTGTCTTCCCCTAACAACTGTAAACAGGATAAGAGTCATTTGTGGAAAATATAAAAATAAAAGCAATTATACAATTGTTGGTATCTCCATTCATCCAACACATTTTTAAACTTTGTAACATTTTAAAGACATGCAATTCATATTTTACTTCAAATACATAGGTTTAATTTAAAGAAATATATCCTATCAACCCTATTGCCCCCATGGCATTCATTCATTTATTTTATCTTATTGTTGACAAAACACAGTTTTGTATATCAACTATAACAAGTAAAAAAAAAAAAATACATAATATACAAATTATGCTTAACGTACAATTATAATGTAACCTTGCTAACTCGAATCTCAAGAGAATTATTAACACTTCGAATTATCTTATAATTTGAATTACTGAGGACAAAAACTACAGACTTCGAGGTTATAAAGGACCCAAGTTGACTGACCTTTATTCACTTCCTTAGTGTTTTGATTATATTTTTATTTCTGTAACCCGTGAAAGAAAACACCACAGTACAAGCATTTTGTTTTAATAAAGAGTTTTAAATTTAATTTTAATAAAAAATCGGAAGATTATATGTATAAGAACAGTGCAGTACTGTACATAGTTAACATAATTTTATGTAAAATTATTAAACTGTAATAAATAGCCTAACTAATTTATTGCAGCACAAATCACTTCATAATCACTAATAAAAAGCAAAACTTTAATAAAATACAGAATGGTAGACAGATGCATATACATGTGGGTAAACAATACAGATGTACTAAGCTCAAATGAGGGAAAATATAAGGTCTTAGCATGAAAATTTGTCATCTTGCACAGTATGGCAACCTTAAACTTTGACTTACTAAGGTCCCCTGGCCAAAACTCCAGTTATAGAGATGATTTTATTAAAACTTTGATTTTTAGAGGTTTTTGAGTGCCTATCTTGAGTTATAGAGGTGTGCCAATGTGTCAAGGAAACTAACAAAATTCTTCTTATCAATGGGTAAACTATTTTACTTATAGATTAAAAATTAGCATTGGGGATTATGGGAAGTTGAAGAGGAGCGACAAACATTTGAAATATCAAGGAATTCAAGCTATTGAGGATCGAGTTATCAATGTTTCACTGTATAACAAAATAAACAAACATACAATTACACAAAGCTTTAATTTGGTTTTGAATATTCTGACTTGTTATTTCTTTAAACGCCTTGGAAAGTTTGTTCATAAAAAGGACACCAGCTTCAGACAGCAATTTTTAAAAAGTCACCAACCTGCGGTGTTGTCCTCGGAAATTACATTTATCACAGGTATTATACAGACTTTAACTTGATACACATAGCTTAAATTTAAAGCCCTTGAGACATCAACGGGAAACCTCTACCGTACCTATTGTGATACTTACTGTATCTTGTCTTTTTATGATGGTTAAAATTGTGCTTTTTTTTTAAAATGGGGACTGAGGGGGCAAATTTATTTTTTAAATAGCAACTTTTGTCTTGTGACATATCATTGGAAAGGTCTAAAAGAAATAAATGCCACATAGGTAAAATTTCTGATATCCTTAACTAAAATTCCAAATCTTGCACATTGATTGTATCCTCAGAATTCATCGAGGATTTTGGTCAGAATGAGGGGGGAGGATCCAGACGATAACTTAAGATCGAAAAATATAATTTAAAGTTATTTGCTTCCTACAATTTGTAACTTGCTCTTTTTAAGAACAAAAAAAGAGGGGGGAACAGTAAATCAAATTCTTAATTCCCTGTTATCTTATCAGAAATTGAATCCTAACTTTTGGGATTCCTAATGTTTGTGTTTCTATCTGACTATCAAATATCAACTTTGGACATTCTATTGTCTCCCAATCAGTTGAATGTTAGTTGTTCATTGATTACGCTGCGTTTTTAAAGTTTTGCTTCCAGCTTACTTTTTTCTTTTAACCCTAGAAACGATACCGGACCCAGATCGGACCCAGGCCTGGTCCAATAACTTAGGCACCGTCTATAAAACACGTATTTTGCAATTCAACGTTACGCCCACTTAAAATTGTCCGATCGCAATAAATAAAATACCGTTGGAAAGCTAATGTTCCGTAGATGCATATCATGCAAAAAAAATACCACAAAACGTTGTAATAATATTCCAAAAATTGGCGAAGTTCGCATATTTTTGATGCGAAACGTCCAAGTTTTACGTTAACAAGTTTTAAACAAAACATTAGTCTCGTTTGTCAATTATTCCTATATCGAAATTTCAATCTGTCACATCGGAAATAACACTGCTTGATAGATCGCGTCTTTCTCTTCAAAACCGTGTTTTTTAAATGTTTCCAACTAGTATAGTTTTTATTATATAAAAATTAAACCAAATCAAGAATTTTAACGCTATTTTACACGCTAAAAATTACATTTTTTGCAATTCAACTTTTATCCTAGTAGATATTATATTATCGAAATGTATTCTATACCATTGAAAACTTAATTTTTCAATCTTTCATAACCAGGTTTAGAAAAATTAAACTTGCGTAAAATTGTAATACAAGATTTGACTGAAGTTGAGGTTCATAACGCTAGGCAGCGACAATTTGCCGCGGCGAGTTTTTATCACCTATATGTTCATATATTGTTTCGAAATGGTAAAACTTGTCCAAATGTTACAAGTTGACAATATTATATAGTATTTTTCTTCCTCTTTCGAACTATGAAGACGAAATCATCCTAAGTTATATAGTTTACAAGTTGTATACAGTCTACGATGTGGTTTACTGAATATTTTGATCCTTCTCTTTACTTGGAGTAATTAGACGCTATTCCATATTTCTACATTGACGTCATAGATTTTACTGTTTTATTTTACATCATTCCAAAGATGAGGTTTCAATCTTTAATGTTGTGTATGTTACAAACTTGTGCATTGATAATAAAGGTTTTGTTTGAGCCCGGAACATACGCAATGGTGCGTTGTAAAATACTGTAACAAATGACAGCGCTGTAACAGTTTGGGAATACATATCTATTTTATTTTGAAGGTTTGTTTATACAAATTGTATATATTTTGTATACAAGTTACAATATATGTGTTTTTATATCTAAAGATTATGTTTTTAGTGAATTTCTAGTTTGTAAAAGGTTTATATTTGTCATAACCTAAAAGGAAAATGGTAAGTCTAGGCTATATGCAAATTGTCTTATATTTAGTGTTTTATATGAGTATACAAGTGAATATGTGTGTTATTCTTTGTAAAGTATATTGTCTTAGTAAAATCTAATGATTTTGTCTTAGGCCTAGCTTTAGGAAGTTACTAATTACGCCTAAATGTCAAGAGTTCAAACCTAACCTCAAGCGTCAGAATAAAAATTTTTGAAAAATCGTCATTTTTATTTAGGAAATGTAACATATTATTATTTTTTCCCCCTAAATATATTCACAAATGTATTAGAAATCTCAACAAATGGTCGAAAAAATTGCAAAAAATGTATTAGTATGTTTTTGATCACCATTTCTATGAAATTTCTGCTCTGTTACTCTTAGATTTTTTGGTATTTGACCAAAAAACTCCAAATTTGATACATCTAACATTTTTTTTCACTACACACCTACATTCTATGCACCTTTCTGAACATAATGAGATATAGAACTTTTGTATAAGATATATATTACTATTTTTAGTGATTTTTTGAAAAAAATGATCATTTTACCTTTTTTCGTAAACTATTTTTTGTTTTTTTGATAATATAACAAATGTTTTTTTTTCCCCCCTAAATATATTCAAAAATATTACACAAAACTTTTGTATATCTTAGAAAAAGGTAGTAAGCTATTGATTTTGGAATATACAGGTTTTTCCTGAAAATTGGTAACTTCGTTTTTGACATGTAACATACTTACTCCAAAACCGTTTCAAAAAAAATTTTTTTTACTACATAGATGGATTCTATGCATCTTTCAGAGAAAAATGATATCTTATAAGTTAGGTTTTGTATACAAATAATATATTTAATTAATTTTTAAACAAACGAAGAAATTTAACATTACCGGTTGGAGGGTTAATATGGAAGTTTCTGAGTTTTAAAGGGTAACGGTTTTGATGAAGAAAGGTTATGCGAATTGTACAAAATCATACAGTGCGGTTGTAAACTTATGAGTTATGAGTTGTGAGGTTGGTGATGTTGGGTTTCCAAACCGCATTAATCCAATATCAAAGTGTACAGTGACTAGAATAGTCCAACGGTTCAATGAGACACATAGCTTACAAAACAAATAAAACACAGGGAGACCTGTACCAATTGATGAAGAAAAATCATTAGATCTACTGCAGTCCTTTATCAAAAATTCAAATATATCAACTAGAAGAGCAGGTTTGGAGTACAACATCAGCTATGTTTCAGGAAGAAATCTACTTTAAGTTAATAAGTTCATCTAATACAAGAACTTGACCATAGGGTTGAGTTTTGTGAAGTCGTGATGGTTAAGCTTAATAAAGAACCTTGTTTACTAAATAGAATCTTTTTAGTGATGAGGTTGTGTTCATGAAGACACAATTGTCGTTACTGGACATATAAAAATCCACATTGGTGTGTCGAGGATCACACACTTCAAAAGTATAATATGAGGACAGAATTTATTTCCAACCAGTTGTTCGGGCTATTTATAATTGGGGGAAATTACAACTCCGAAACCTTTTTGTTACAACAAAACAGAGAAATACCTCACTAAGGCTGTCAAGTAAAACACTATCTGGGGCAATGTTTTCCCAAGAAGAAGGAATTTCCAGCAAGGTCTCCTTACCTTAATCCACTTGACTACTTGTGTAGCAAACAATACCAAATGTCAACTGCGACCTACAACATAGAATTTCACAAACAGCTCTATCCATTCCTATGGAATCTCATTTCGAAATACCGTTACAAGTTTTTACATGATTAGCGCATTACAAAACCATTCAAGGTCAATAATTCAAGCACTTGTTAATAAAACAGGTAAGATAGTACATTCTCCTAATTTAAAAAATGTACAAGTTTTGCTATTTCAGTTATAATTTTGATTACGGATATCTTAGAGACTATCTAGATGTACTGGGTTACTTTTACACAGACTTTTTCTAATGATATGTCACAAGGGGTGCCATTTAAAATTTTTTAAAAGTTGTCCTCTAGGCTCCGTTTAAAAAGGGGGGGAAACAGAATTTTTAACCACTATAAAAAGTCATGGATGTATCATAACAGGCATGGTGGAAGTTTCCTGTTGATGTCTCAAGGAATTTTAATTTAAGCCAGATATATCAAGACTTATTTCCTGCTCTGTATGTATGCACATTAATATCATTATATTGAGCCAATGAGTTCTTAAATTTATAAAGTAACTTTAAAATGTACATAAAGGAAGAAGATAGAATACTCAATGTTTTGAATACGACAAAAATGATGGCAAATCTAATTGTTTACTGCTGTAAACAAAAGACCTTTTGGGTCATCTGCTTCGTAAAATTACCCCTTAAGGTTATTCTATAATTTAATTTGCACATAAATACAGATAAGACCAAACTACTGCATTTTCACCTTAACCAAAAATAAAATAAAAATAGCAGCAGTGGTCCAATTGTAACATTAGGCGAGAAAGTCATTAAAGAAGTACAATCAGCAACGATCCTTGGCCTGTTAATTGACAATCAATTAAACTGGTCGGAACATATTGACATCATATGCAGAAGACTATCATCAAATATATATTTGTTGAGAACTATGAAAACATTTGGCACTGTTAGTACACTGTGTATGGCCTTCTACGGGATAATTTTTCCTTACTTAAATCATGGAATTTCTGTGCGGGGTAACTCAATAATCCAAAATGTAAGACGAGTATTTACACTACAAAAAAGAGCAGTGAGACTGATAACTGGCCTGGGCCAAATAGAATCCTGCAAATTGGCTTTTAAAGACCTTTCTACATTGACTTTACCAAGTATGTACATTTTTTAGGTAATAATGTACTACAAGTATAAACATATGCCCAATGTCAAAAGACAAGTGCATAACTATAACACTAGGGAAAAACATGACCTCCAAAAGAGGCCACACAGACTTGAGAAGCATAATAAATTGCCAAGTCAGGCTGGTGTTGTCTTTATAAACAAACTCCCCAAAAAATTAAAACAAATTCAAGACAAAGAAGCCTTTAAAAACAGTCTGAGGGGTGTTACTACTTTCTGAATCCTTTTATTCGGTAAGAGAGCTTCTCAGCTATAATTGGCAGGTAGAATGACACAATTCTCGATAGAGACAGACATGTTGTTGTAGCTTTTGTTGACGCTTGCAATGCAATATATTTTATCAACGGCAGTGGATAGAAATGTATTATATTATAATAAATTGTTTGTAATACTGCCTCTATCTTGATACAAAATTGTTCATTGTTTTGACTGTAATGATTTATAACTTATTATTGTGAAAATTTTAAATGTGTTTATATATGTACAATTGTTAAGTGTCTTGTGATGTATGCATAAATTATGACTTGTATGCAATTTTATTGTCTCCCACAATGAAAAATAAATTAAATGAAATAATTGGGATGAAAACAGACCAATACTAATTTTAAAATAGTTACAGAGCCAATTTCAGTAAAGAATATTGAGCTAAATTTTCTATACAGCTCATTAGTATGATCCTTCCGCTTAAGAATGCTATCAATTGAGACCCAATCAGTTGCTAAAGCCTACAAATGTTCTTCAATATTAACAATCTACATTTCAACAAGGATAAAAGCAGTGCCTTATGTAGATGAAACTATTAGACATGAAACTGTTGGCGTAGGTAGGAAATGGGAAAGCCAGGTACTGAGGAGCTGTAATTCGCTCTCAGTATGCCACACGTACACGCAAAAGCATTTACAATTTATGCATCCCTTCCACCACTTCATGTCTAATATTTGCATATACTTTCCCTCCTTGTTGTTTAATGGCAAAAAAACCTCTTGGTCGTTATCGGCTTGTAAAAAAAAAGTAAGAAAAGTACGTAAGATGAAGACGCATAGCCCTTGAATAATCAAAAGAAAAAGAGTTGGTCAAGAGAGACTTCATAGGAAAGATGAAATTAAGTGATCTAACCCAAGACTATATGAAAAAGGTGTAGTTCTACATGGGACCATCGAGAGATCAATATAGTGAGCTCCAGAATGGAATATTTACATAAGTAGTTCAAAAATTGTGTGTAAGCATATAACTTTATATATGTTTAATAAAATATGGAAAATTTTTTTTAAAAAATCACATAGAGAAAACTAAAAATTGTATGCAAAAGATCATTTAGACGCCACCTATAGGCTTAAAATTTATACAGCTTTTCAAAATAGACTGCCACTGTACAAAAATTCAAAACATAGCACTTAAATTTTTTAATTTAACTGATATTTTGAAAATATACCATTTTTACAGCAAATATATGAATTTGACTTTTTTGAAAACACGTTTTAGGTACTTTTAATTAACTTGCAACTTTTAAATTGGTTGCAATCTTTCCACAAATATGGGTTCGTCAGTTCAAAAAAAATAAATAAATAAATCGGCTATACCAATTTTGTTCAAATTTCAGTGGAATGCCAATATTAACTACACAAAGCTGTGTGGAAAATTGGAAATAATCAAATATTATAGTTCAGGAATAATGGGTTAAAAACAAAAATAAACCTCAACTGCTGTAATAAAAAGCTCAATTTTAATCAAATACTATTTACGTTGAGGATATGTGTTGTACAGGTGACGTTGTATTTGATCATAGAGAGCATCCATGGTTAATTTTAACCTTTTGATTGACAGTATTTACTGAAATGATATTTGTGTTGTCGATTAGTTTTAAATAGTTTTTATTTGGGTTTTGAAGAATGAGAAATATTGAGGAATGTTTAAGTTTACTGATTCTCAATTTCGCAGGGACCTCCAAATAGTTAGGGTGTTTAAATTTTCCACACATCGAACCACACCAATTTTGAATAAATCAGGTGAACAGTTTACGAGAAACCATTACTGACAGATTTATAGACACACATTTTGTGAGAAATATCTTTCTCAATTACAGAGACGTAAAATGGTTAACCAGAAAAATATGAATATCAATTATTTCCATATCACACCGATGTCTTTCTATTGTATTCTATAATCACTAACTTAACCTACAAATTGCAACTTACTTCATCAAAGTCAGCAATTATCTCGTTCAGCAACCTCAGACACTCCACTCCCTGGTTATTCCCGTCCAGTTCCATGTAGAACTCATGGTAGTTGGTGATGGAAGCAAATACAACGCCCACTTTGGAGTACGACTGATGATACAGATCCTGCGACAGAGTGTTCTGTTGCAACACGCCACAGAACAAGCAAAATACTACAGAAGCAACTACACAAGCAACTACAACTACAGCAGACTAAACTGACTAGACTTTGTTAGAATAACACGTCACACTGTTACGAGATATGCTATGGGTAACTAAAATGATTATGCAACGACAGAGGTATCATTGTTTCACATTTTACTTCTAATTTAAATTTAAATTCCAATGATATTTTATTCACAACATTTTCCTTTCAAATAAAATGATCCTCTAATGACATTAACACAAAACTTTTTTATTTACACTTAAGGGTACTCTTCTTCTTGTTGAAATATTATCCTCAATAAAATATCCTTCCCAATGTTTTTATTTATATTCTCATTTTCCTTTTTCATAAAAATTATCTTATAAATAATACCATTAAAATGAAATTTCTTCTCATAACATTTTTTCATCCGAATGAAAGTTTCTATAAATAAAATTATCCTTCTTTCAAAATTTCTTAATTTTTTTTTTTTCAGTAGCATTAACCCTCAATTAATTCTAATAAAATATACCTAATGAAATCACCATTCAATGAAATTTTATACTAATAGTATTTTTTTCCTCAACAAAATTAACCCCCTAGGCATTTTATCTGAAACGAAATTTTCTTTTCAATTAAATATTTTTTCCAGAGACATTGGCTTCGCAATGAAACTCCATTGTAATAAAATTCCTATGAAATTTGCTGTTAAATGCACTATTTCACAACAAAATTTCCTCCTAGAGGCATTTTTTTTCCCAAGACAATTCGCCTTCACAATAAAACTCCATTGCAATAAAAATTCCCATGCATTTGCTGTTAAATGTATTTTTTCACAACAAAAATATCCTCATAAAGGCATGTTTTTATCGAATGAAATTTTTTCACTAATTAATTCACCTTTGAAATGAAACTTCTTCCTAATAAAAACTGCAATGAAATTTGCATTGAAATGAAATTTTCATTGAAATAAAATTTCCTCTTAAAGTCATTTTTATACCAATGAACTCTTTACTGAGATATTTTCCCATTTAATGGAATGATTTACTATTTACCATTCCCTTCGCATTAAAGTTTTGTCTAACCTATAAAATTCCCCCTCCAATAAAACTTTTTTTTTTAATGATTTCTGTCAATAAACTTTTTCTAAAAAAAAATATTTTCTTCTAGTGAAATTTCCTTCCCAATGATAATTTTCCTTCGAACGAGATCTATCTTCCAAGAAATTTCCTACCCAATTTATTTTCCCTTATTTTATTTTATTTTTATTATTTATTTTCCATTCCTTTTATTACATTTATATAAACAAAACATGATTTAGATTGAGAAAAAGATATTAAGATAAAAAGTAAAGCTTTCCTTAACAACAAACTAAAACAAAATAAATAAATTGACATATGACATAATAATACATTACTTTAAATTAAAATACACAACAGGAAAGAAAAACCAAAACAATATTACTTCTAAATCCTAAACAAAAACAAACAATTATAATTCCCCTAAGAAACTTTATTCAATGATATATTCCCCTTCTTCGAAATAAATGTCACATTCAATCATATTATATTCTCATTTTAATTTAACCCAAATCAATTGTCATAAATTTACCTCCCAACAACTTATTCCTCTTCCATTGAAATAACCACAGTTGGGTGAAAAAACCAATCCAATTACTTATTAAGTCATAAATAATTAACATAATTTACTAACAACAATATAAGGTATATGTATATCAGTTATTCAGCTAACTAGGGTAGCTTTTTAAAACTAAAAAATAAAATATCTACAGTCTGTATTAATGAAATGCAAATGGTGAAAATATAAAATTAACTTCTATTGCAAATCAAATTGATAAGCACAATTCATACTAGACTACTATTTTATTTAGTTGGAAACCCTAAAATGTACAAAATAAGTTGATTGTTACCATCATGGTACTTACCTAGCCATCATCCAATATAATAAAACCAGATCCTTTTAACCTAACCTAACCTAAAAGTTGGTTTCTTGGGCGTTGTAGGAAATATTAAATTGTATTGGTAGACCAAGGGGTCTTATCCAGTAGGGTAAGTTTGTTTAAAACAGTTGTTACACAGGTATTCTGAATCTCGTAGTTGTGTATATCACTACTTGATCTCAGCTAGGCCAAACGGACCTTTTGTGGATATATTAAGTCACTCACTTCGCTTCTGTCAGTATCTCAACTTTGGCAGAACTCAAAGGTGTACATATGTGCAGGAGCCTTCACTCATTATGCTCATGTCAGTTACGTAGCCCTGCCGGATCTTGTAGCGATACGAGTATCACATTCTCTGTGAGGTCATGGTTGGAAATTATATTTTTGACAATAACTTCAATATTTAGAGAGGTGTAGTTGATACTATTACATGCAGAATTGAAAAATCTCCATGTTTTTTATTTAATTTAGTATGTTATAAGTTGAATACCACGTGAAATACGAACAAAACAAATGTTTAATGGATTCCATTTTAATTTTTTTAATTTGATTTTCTAAATTTCTATATGAGCACACTATAAGTTCAGGGAATACCAAATTTCACGTTGCTATCTTAATTTGTTTGGCGCTTACGTACAGACAGAGACAACAACACCAATGATGACGTATGGAATAGATGTCGAAAATCACTTTTTCAATTTCTTGAGGCCATGAAATGTGAATATCAGTATATTTATTATATATTTTGAAAATTTCAAATAATTACTAGATTCTAATATTTTCATGTATCTTATTTAAAAGTCTAGTGATTATAAATTGCTACGGATTGATAAAGTGAACTGTGTTTATGAAATATTTCAGAACTGTAGTGTTTTATTGTGTTTTTCAATTTGTACACTGCTGTATCAAGAACCACTTTCTAAGGTAAACCCGTGTATCCAATCCATACAAAATCTAAACATAATAGGCTATGTGCCCTATTAAACCTTATATTAAAGTCTAATAGTCGATTGTATGAAATACCTTCAGGTTTTATATCTCTATATTTATAATATGCAACATCTCTTTATCATCTTATAACTAACTGTAGAACAGCTGAACTGATTTTTCTTGTTGATTTATTTCAAGTGTAGATAATTATATGTTTAGGTTTTAGTTAATATTTGATTAAAATTGGTTCTGTAATTAAAGTTAACAATATTAGTTTGCGAGGGTATAAAAAAACTAAGAATTTTCCACATATTTAAAAAAATTTCAGCAACAAAGTTCATTTCACTAATCAGGACTAAATAACTATTTTAAATTGGTGCAGTAAGTTTTGTATTTTAAAAATTTATTGGTAGCGACAAACAAAAAATCGATATATATTCCTCTAAAACATTTCAGTGATAATATACATTTTATCAATATCAAAGTTAGTGAAAAATTATCCTATATTTCGAATTGAAAGAATTATTACAATTTCATCATAGGTTTCCAAATTACTTGTGGTGTTAGTTGAGACGCAGCTAGCAGAATATCAATAATACGATCAATGCAGAGCTTACCATTTGTGGTGATTTCAAATTCACCGCTCATTATTTCCGTCTGGCGATATGGCTAGTTGAATAGGCTGTTTTGTGGATGTATCAAGAATGAGTAGAGCCTGTACGAGTGTGCTGCGAGATACAGAAGAGAAAAGTTGTGTTTTATAGTGGTTTTTGCTATTTCTCATGAAGATGGTTGTCCAACACTGTTTTAGACGGGTGTAATGACCCCAAGGTGCTTTCATTAAGTGATGCACACACAGATTTTCTATTATAGGATTTAATTATGTGACTAGGCCAAAGTTTGGTTTGCTAACCATGTAACGGGTTTGATCGCCCCTTCCTTTGTTGCTAAATTATTAAGTATAATATATAACGGTGTAATTTGTATTTTATATTATAGTTCATCAAAACTGGCTAGTATTTTTAATTAAGTTGATGTTGTAACTGAGAGTGACCATTTCAGCGAACGATTCGACTTCTAGGTGATGTAACATGTTTAATCTTACTATGAGCACAATTCTACCTTCGTTAAGTCCCTGGTAAATGAATTATACTTATAATAAATTCCCTGTATTATAACACCCAAAAGAATAACCATTATTATTCTGTCATCATCATTCTATTGTCAACTGCAGGGACTGAATATGACCTTCATGTTCATGCATTTGTTCGGGAATGTTTTTTGTTTTGTAATATTTTATGTTTGTAGAAGACTTGCTTATTTTCTACATTAGTTCATAAAGATAAAAGTAAAACATCCTAGTTAATGACATACTTATAGGCATGTGCGGAATATAATTAGACCAACTTCCACATGAACAGAGCCGCAGATACAGCTAATATAAAATAGAAAAGAGTTAAATTACATTAATTAAAAATATGTTCAATGAAACAGAAACAATATTTTGTAAAATTCCACAACTTATAAAGTTTTACCATGGTTTCACCAGTTATGGCATTTACATGATTAAGGAAAAATATTAAAAAGCAAATAAGTTAAACAGTTTTAAGGAAATGCTGTTACTTGTTATACAAAATAAACTTAAGATAGAAGGTCGGAGTGTGGGAGAGACTATGGCCATAGGGTCTAGACAAAGGTTGAAGGAGTAGGGAATTTTGTAAACACTACCTGATTGTTCAAAACTAAATTAGCATTTTTACAAAATCTCTTAATTTCTAAAATTTCTAACGCATTTAATTTCCTACTTTTTGCATCGACATGGGGAATCTTAAAATTAAATAGTTAATTATTATAAGCCAATCATCAATTTCTTAACTTACAATTGAAATTATAGCCCATTTGGCCTACACAAGCTGGATTTAAAGATTTTACACATCACTTTAAAAAACACAACTTCTTTTACATGTTAGGAATTTTATCCTTAAACATTTCCTTTAAATTGTTCTTAAAACAAAAAAACAGGATTAAAGTGATTTTTCGGTACTTACGTATTAACGCCACCGCAGCAGAAGTTGTGCTAATGCGCATGTGCCAATATTTGCTTACTTTGCGATATAGTTATATATCACGACAGGTTTGGCCAGGTAGCTATATATATACATAAACACCTGGCCTAACCTTTCGTAAGTTTATGGAAGTTAATAATTTGAAATTAGATCATGGATAAACATGAGCTTTAAAAGTGAAGTGCCGCCAATCTACGCCTAAAATTTTTGCGACAAATCATAAAATAAAAGTATATGAATCTCAAAGCTGAACAAAATGGAATTCTGCTCCCCTCAAACCAGTTTGCTCTTTATTGGCGTATGTGCATTAGCGCAACTTCTGCTGCGGTGGCGTTAATATGTAAGTACCGATTTTTTTTCTAATATATTATAAATTGTCAGAAAGACTCAATATATATTAGAATTTTACAAAATATTGTGTATTTAACATGGAGTATTGTGTATATAACATATAGTATAAATCGTACAATTAAAAATATTAAAAACCTAATTAAGCACTAGTCATGTTTGACCCATTATAATTGTCCATGTTTGTAACAAATATAAAAAATTGCAATCTCTAAAATATAGAAATGAACTACAAAAAATAATTTCCAACATTTAAATATTTTTTTCAACAGAATGAACCTTTGTGAAAAATACAGTTTTAAGCCTTTAGGAAAATATTAAATTAAATATATAAAATTGTCTACAAATATACTACATCTTATGAGTATCTAATAAATGAAATGATTTGATTGTAGATTGAAACCAAGCCAATGTCACATGATCTGTTAGTCTTACCATATTACTGCGGAACTGGTTGTCCAGGAAGTGTGTAGCTACGTGTGCAGGTAACAAGTTGAACAGAATACGTTTGTTACTGTGTTGTAGTGCATCCATCTCTCTCTTTTCTTCAGTTGCCTGTAATAAAGCATACACACGTTATATTGTAAACAATAGCAAATAATAATTGTGTGTAAACTGGAACATAAACAAAAATATATCTAGAATAAATCAGTAACGAACTTCAAACTCAATAACGGACACGATCGCCTTGCTGTACACCTACAGTGAATCATTTGTAAATCTCACCACTCCACTATCTGTAAATGACTGGACACACTAATGAACTTATATCCTTGACTATGAGGCATTGGAATGGTTACCGGGACCAGATCTATAACATGGGTTCACCAGGAGTCGGAGAACTTACCCCACTTGTAAGCATGGGACATTCTCCAACCAATAAAAAAAAATTAATTAAGGTATTAATGATAATTAGTCACATAAATAATTAATTAAGAAAGTATTAAATAAGTATCATTCAAAATCATAAATTGTAAAAACTTTGGACAAAACTAATTTTAAAAAGAATAAATAAATAAAATAAAAATTGAACATTTAAAAAAGAGAGCGGGTTGTGCTTAAAAGAAGAAAAGTACGATGCCAATTGAAACGGAATAAATAGACCGAGTGACGTCAGATATGAGAAAGGAAAACTCTCATTGGTCCATAATATTAAAATGGTGGGAGTCGAAGTAAAAATTCCATTTGCTAAGTTGCATAGCATCACTTGGTAGAGACGACGCCAAGGTTCATGATGTGGCGTGGGTGCAAAGAAAGCGTCTCTAGAACAGCGAGAAGTTTATTTTAATAAAAAAACATGTTTGAAAAGGTTAAACTGAGTGTGATATACAATTCATCATATTAAGGTAAAGAGTTGTTGTTTTGTTTAGAAATTAGTAAGGGAGGAACGATCTGATCATGAAAATTTTCTTTAGACCCTAATTTATAAAGAACAAAAATGGTTGAGTAATATATTTTTTTTATAATTTAGTATAAGTCCATATGTTTGTTTAGATTAATAAAAAAAACTCTCAGGAATTGTAAATGTATAAAATTTTAACAAAATTAATAATAATTATAAAGGAAAATGTTTAAAACCTAACATGTGTGACTAAATTTAATTAGAGTACATCCTTCCACTTAACGTTGCATAAATCGCCGGCTTGTAAAGTACAGAGGTGAGTGTCAGAACTCTGTTTAGAATCAATAAATTTTAAATTCAGAGGATTAACAAACAATTAAAATCAAATAATTCACATTGAAAAGGAAAGAATGTTACACACTAGAAGGACGGATGAAATGAACCAGAGATCAGAAATTAAAAAAACAATATAAACTGTACATAAACATTGTATCTTTTCCATACGCCCATATAGAAAACCTCAGCATAAGCAATAAAAATATTTAATACTATTGTAATGTTTACATTTTCCCGCTTATCTTTTACAAAGTTTAAGTCAAAATATAATAGAACTCATCTCATGAAAGCTGATTATGACATCAGTAACCAGTAGTATAATCCCGGTTGTAATTGAAAGATTAGTGAATCATCTGCGGTTAAATCGGATTATCACCGAAATATTGAATTTTGGATTGACGATTCAAAATATGTGTAAGTTGTTTCTGCGTCGTTTGTTGTTTATTTGCATTGAAACTATGAATTTTATAAATTTGAGTTCATACCTCTCACTTATCTGTACTCGTACACTATGCTATCTCATGAAATGTCATTTATAGGATTGTACATTTTTCGGACATTTGCCATCATTTGTGTGTTAAAAATTCAAAACACGACGATTCGGGAATAAGAATCAATTCCCGTTATCAAGTGACTAAAACTAAAGAAACATGAAACTAAAAACTAAGCCTATGTGAGAAGTAAAATTAAATAAGAATGTCACCAAACTTAATATCTAAGCATGCATCTCAGAGCTGGAACTGAGCTGCAAATGATGGCTAATGTCCGAAAAAAACTCACTTCTTGTAATTATTATTTAATTTGATGAAAGAGGAAAATATTTGCATTACCTAAATCTAAATGTATATAATACTAATTTCAATTCATCAATAGAGATCATTGTCCATTCTTGAATTTCTTATAGCATTATAAAAAGAAAAAAAAGAAAACTAATTGTCTGTTTATAGTACTTTTGAGATATTAAATAAGTATTAATATAAGCAGCCATGTATTATTCTGAATCTTAATCATTTTCTTACTTACAGAGTTGCCAAGTCTTTGTCTAAATATTTTTATTCACAAATAACTCATAACTTTTTATTATTTACTTTGTTTCTTATTCCATAACCCTTATTCAATACTTCCATACTATGTCTAATAAATTTCTGTCCATCTCACTTATGTTATCAAATATTGATTAAAAACTGTATACATCTAACTTTGACCGAAGACCAAAAACGACTTTCTTGAGTCCAACTCCTACAGGAGACTTTACTCAACTCCCTACCAAGCAACACGCTCTTCCATTCCTTATTGCACGTTTATTACCTTATTTGGAAAAGCGTATGTACATTCTTCTTTCCTTATTTATAAATTATTGATTGGTTGGATGATGGTCCCATGTTAATAAATGAAACAAGATGTGAGACATTCAAAGCGAGAGATATTAATTATAATTATGAATCACATAATTGTAATTATTTCTACATAAATGGTCAGGAATTATAAGAAATTTAATTGTAAGAAATTTTAGGTTCAAGAGGTTAAAAAACTGAAATTAATAATACGATCAATTTGACAATTCTGTTGATCGGATCATAGAAAAGAGATTTGATGACACTATTCAGATCAAACACTTGTTCAGTTGGCAAGGAAAAAATCTTCCAGAAGTTTCCAAATTGGATCATGCCTAATCAGCTAGTTGATAGAAAAAGCACGAGATTAGCACTATTAAAGGCAGATTAACACATGGTTTGGAGCCGATTATTTTAAAATTTTAAACTTGTGTTATTATTCTAAGAGAATATCCAAGTTTCAGCAATGAATTTAAAACAACATTAGATTCGGAGCTTTTAAATTGTACTAAGAAGTTGATAATTCAGTGAATGTGTGTTTGGTATATACACGCTTCGATTTACATTATTAACCATATATTCTTGCAAAAGAATAATTCATTATAAGATGCTATATACTATCATATTATATCATATATCTCGACTTTACTAAAGACAACCAAGATTGGCTGAGTGCTAAATACCCAATTTGGATAGGCGGAGGAAGTTCTGTACCTTGACCTGCAAGATCTCCCGATCTAAATCCCATGGACGTTTTTGTGTGGGGATTTATGAAGTTTGAGGTGTACGCAACTCCTGTAAATAACGAAGAGGAACTTCTAAACAGGATCCAAGGTGCAACACAGAAAATTAGGGAAAAGATAAGCCATAAAGTGACTGTCGGAGCAATGCGAAAGAGAGCCAGAGTCTGCATAAAAGAAAACGGAGGACATTTCGAAAATAAACTGAAATGAAGTAAAAGTTGAGCTTTCGCCAACGACGTGGTCACAATTTATCCTAGCCTAGGGTCTACCATTTTGGAAAGTGGTACTGCATATTCCCCATGTCCATTTTGAGATCTAAATCCCTTATCACTGATCTGCCCTGCATCAAACGGTATCCAGCTTTGAAGAGACTAATCTAATTAATATTGAAATAAAATATAACTAATTACAATATATTCACTCACAAAATGCTGGTATAAATTAACTCAAGCCTTGAAGTTGGCCATTAGCCATTCTCAACTCACCTCGATAGAAATAAATAATTAAAATAGTCCAGAAAAAGACTCCGCTAAAACCCCCCGATCACCATGGCTCTAATTAAACCGTCATCATTGTATAATGTAAAATAAAATAATATAACCAAAACTAATTCAAGACAAGCATTAACACACCACAACTGACTGACTACTCTGATCTCTACTGCTAGTATGGTCTGCTTAACATAGTGCAGACAAAGTTCCGGTCAGCTGTTCCCTGCTAAAATGCAAATGCACCATGCTGAAGGTAGGACCAGTTCAACTTGTGGCACGAGCAAAGTGACACTATCACAGCCACCATAATTCAATTTGAAGGATATGACTGATATTAAACACTAATGTACAGACCTTCACACAACATGTTCGCATGTGAATTGAAGCAATAATCTACCTGCTGGCACCTAGTGATACTAAAAGTATTGTTCGCAACGAGGCTCTCAAATTAAATGATTTTTCTAATATACCTTTCCTTCTCTACTCAACTTATTGGAATATGTAGCGTAAAGAAAAAAATTTAAACAGAAATTTTAAAAAAATCTAGTAGATTTTAGTCATTAAAACGTCCTATACTTAATCTAGCTACAATTTAAAGTCAAATATTGATTCAATAATTCTGACCTTCACACACTAAATAATACAAATTGTGTGTTCCATACAGAGTGACATATGGAAAAATATTCAGATACCGATAAGATAAATTAAACTTTTTAATACCTGAATTTGCCAGAGGAAATCGAGCCTCGCAGTCCATTCTACTTGTCTTCCATGTATAATGACTGCTATCAGAAACATCAGCACATACACTACACTCAGCATATGTGTTGGTACTACAGACCTATAAACAATATAAATTTTGTTTTTAAGTATTCTATGTAGGTTTTTATTAAAATTTTTTGAATATTTGTTAAAACAAGAAAAAGTTTGGTTAGAGGAAGTGGGGGACATAATGATAAAAACAAAGTAGAAAGATATTAGGATAGTTCATAGTTTCAAGTACATAGAAAAGATTATTACTTCAAATATGGTGATAAAAGAATATGTCACTGTCACAACATATAAAGATCCAAATCATTATCATACCATGCAAAATTTAGGCACTAAACTACAGTAGTAAAGTTCGAATGTTTACACAGTAGAAACAATATGAAGAAAAGATTTGACAGAGGTTGAGAAGAACGAAAATCTACCTTTTTTTTTTTTAATAAGTTAGGAATTAAGCTAATATTAAAGATGAGGATAAATAGCTAAGTTTGAATTATTCAAAGCCCGCCATAGTCCTTAAAGAGTTAACAAGAGTTGCAACAAGATGTAAAAAGTTGGGAAACTGCTGAGCTTGTAACCATCAATTGCGTCACATATCACTCGAAGATATATAAAACAAGGCTTGAAGGAAATCGAGGTCAATTGATCAGTGATTGGATTGGACGTGATCAGTGAAGCTGCTGGAAGAGAGCAAGACAGTTGAACATTGCCAGGGTGCCATTGAGTTCTTCAGAATAGTCCAAGAAACTAAAGATCACGAAGGGGCACAGTTAAGCTCCAGTTAGTTACAGAGTTGAGCAAGCTGTGTGTATGAGAGAGAGAGAGAGAGAGAGAGAGAGAGAGAGAGAGAGAGAGAGAGAGAGAGAGAGAGAGAGAGAGAGAGAGAGAGAGAGAAAGAGAGAGTGAGAGAGAGAGAGAGAGAGAGAGAGAGAGAGAGAGAGAGAGAGAGAGAGAGCAAATTTATGAATGCCGTAGAAGAATACGAAATCTACAAGGCTTTTAAAATATTAGATTCAAATAATGAACACCGATTATTGAACGACCAACTGAACTTTGACTCGAATATCCTATATGGCGCAGCAATAACAATTCAGAACGCCCGAGGCATATTATAGTTTTTGTGTGGTATCTAAC
Organism: Aphrophora alni; assembly: GCA_963513935.1. Taxonomy (NCBI): domain Eukaryota; kingdom Metazoa; phylum Arthropoda; class Insecta; order Hemiptera; family Aphrophoridae; genus Aphrophora; species Aphrophora alni. The sequence goes on along the minus strand of OY740776.1, from coordinate 46,736,878 downwards.
TACGGACAACTAGTGTATATCCGGGAGCCGTAAGATGCGCATCTACAGACTGTGTTTTTTTTAATGTGTTGTGTGTTATGTGTATGTATGTGTGTATTTAACGTTTTGACGACCTCCATCCATAGAGGGAATTTCTGATGATGGGATAAAAATCTCGAAACGCGTCAAGAGTAAAGAAAAAAGAAAAAAGAAGTTCACTGACGGAAAATTAAGGTAATACTTTATTATATATATTAGTGACTTGGATACTGGAAAAATGAATTCATTATATTCTAACAGTTGAAATAAGTAATGTTTCATACTTTTATATAACAATATTTAATTTTTTTTACAACTCTAATTTTAGTAACAGACTATTTCAAATTGTAAAAAATAAATAACATCATCTGGGAAAGAATTTAACTTCATAGATGTTCAAACTGGTACCCATCTTGATTGACACAATCTTTGAGTATTCCTGGGAGAGAACTATATACATAACGGCAAAGATCTATGTCACTTTCATGAAACATGTTCAGTGATGAATTGTTTCTTGTACGTTACTTCGGAGAAAATACTTTCTCCTTGACAAACACCCAGAACAAAAAATCCATGAGTGTTAAATCAGATTGATTATGGAGACTAATTGATGGGACCATTACGACCAACCTATTTACCGAGAAACTCCAGATCCAGTAATTCTTGAACAGAAGTGCTATTTAAAATTTTTTTTTGAAAAATAACATCATTTCCATAGTCCTGTTTAATTTGAAGGATTACAATGTTCTCCAACAAGTTTTTATACATATTACCATTGACTATGCCACCAAAAAATACTGGGCCAAAAACAGTTACAGATAAGGCGACCCCAAACTGTGACCTGCAAAGGTGCTTTTAAATGGTTTCATGAGAGGTTATCTTGTGAATACAAAATGCAGTTGTGCTGGTTAATAGCTCCACTTAACTTGAAACTATCTTCATCAGACCACAATACCTTCATCAAGACTCCATTTCCTTCTCTCTGTTCGTGTAACATAATTTCACAAAACTGGAAAAGCTGTTCGCGGTCTACCGTTAACAAACCATGAACAAGTTTGGATGATACCTACAACTTATAAATAGGGTTAGAATTTTGATCAATTGTTAACAAAACCAGGTGTTACATTTAATTGTTTCAAAAATATACGATGAAATAATACCGATCCATTAGTTTCAACTGTTGGCCTACATATAAGCATCTCTATAACCTAACCTAACCTATATCAAGCACTCATAAAATGAAATAAACTAGTACTTACTGCACTCTGGTGTCATAACAGTGAAATAAATTAGCATGTGATAGTTCTATAAGAAGTATGTACACTGTCGCCATCAACGCTAGAAGTGCACATTTAATGAGTATTGGTAACCTTAGAAATATAGCAACAGCTAAATAACCGAGTGAACATGAGATAACAATATACTGAGGTAAAGGACAAGAGCGGTGATCCGTCCAGACTGATGTTTCGTTGAAACTGGTGCAAGGAATGTCTACTCTGCATGTAAACTGGAAACAAAACAACAATTTAATTACTACGCAAAGTACTTATTAATAAATCAATAATTTACTTCAATACTAATTCATTACACACAAAGTATATTTTAGAATAAGGTACTTATGTATTAGCCGGAGGCCACCCTTATACAGTGCGCTGCGGCGGTTTTGGTTGACTAAGCTAGATTGCTATTAACCTGGCTAAACCTTTCTTACATTTATTGAAGTTAATAATTTGTTTACTTTTTTACCCTGACAGGTTTGACCAGGTAGCTATATATATATATATATATATATATATATATATATATATATATATATATATAACCACCTGGCCGAACCTTTCGTAAGTTTATTGAAGTTAATAATTTGAAATTAGATCACGGATAAAATCTTTAATCACGGATATTATAGATTGAAATATCTGGTACTTACGTATTAGCCTACTGCACGGCAATAAATCACTCGGGATACTGACCTAGACACACACCGTGACAGTCAATGTGTGCGAAAGTATGACTGATCTGGTATTGTTATATTCGTAACGAACTAAGGAAACTCCGACTGAAATATTTGACAACCAAAACCGCTTTAGCGCACTGTATAAGGGTGGCCTCCGACTTATACATAAGTACCTAGAATAATGTCTGTCTATTGTTACGTGCAGTGCTCTTCACCTCAAACATATGTACTGATTTTAAAAGAGTATGTGGTCATATTTTGGGAGTAGGCCTAGCTGTCATAAGAAAAAAACACAAAATCATGTTTTTCTCAAAATCAGCTCCAACAATTTTGATTAAATTTTGCTCATTCGAGAAATGTTAGCAGTTCATCTGTCATTACATCGGCTTATGGGCGAAATATTGGACTTTGGATTGACGACTTAATACAGAACAAGATGTGTGATATTCAAAGCGAGATATATTAATCACATAATAGATTATTTCTATATAGAATGGTCAGGAACGTGTATCTAAATATAAGAACATTTTAGGTTCAAGAGCTTAAATGATAAAATGAATAATATGGTCCATCTGACAAGCCTGTTAGTTCGAACGATAGAAAATAGATCTGACAACACTGTTCAGACTAAACACATTATACTGTTTCTGTCGACTCAAGTAAAAAGCTTCTGGAATATTCCAAATCAAAATGATATCATCGTAAATAGCAAAATAGGAAATTCACACCTTGAAGAAAGGTACAAACGGCACTTAAAGAAAAGACACTTCTCGAGAAAACTCCAACCTGAGTCTGAGTTAAGCCAGGTTGAGAGATGATTATTTTAAAATCTTAGGATAATCACAAAATTTATTATTTCAAGAAAATATCCAAGTGCAGTATTAACCTCAAACTCGGAGTATTAAATTTGATTAAAAGTGATAAATTTATTGAATGTGTGTTTGATAAGTTATAATTAACTACATTTTTGCAAATAAAAAATATATTAGAGAAACTATTTAATACAAGTTTGTAATATAGTAAGAGAATTGAGTTAAAAGAAGCGACGTGATTGGATCTAGAAAATGTAGGTCAAAGATTCTGATTGGTTGTTAGCGTATACGAGTATTGTAAATTTAACTAAAGAAAGCTGTAAACTGTTAACAAAAGACATCCAAGAAAATAATTTTGTATAATAAATAGTTTTAGTATGAATTTATAGTAAATGTTTTAATGAAAAATGATGTAAAAGTGTTAATGAACATAATTAATGATATTTTTTTGTGTCAGTGAATTGTTAGGGGAACGCTTAGGTGAAGCTAGAGAAGGAGGACATGTGGTTTAGCCAGTCTTGGGGAGAGAGCTGACAGAGTAAGATGTATTAATTTTGTATAACGAAGTGTTTAAAGTATAGTGTAAATAATTTGCCAGTCTTGAGGTGAGATCTGACGGAGTCAGACCTGTAAAAAATTTGTCTATAGAAGTTTTGAAAATGTAGTGCAAAATATTAAAAGAGTTGTAAGGAGTGTTTTAAGTGATAAGTTGTGTTGATAAAAGACTAGAAATCAATGTATACTATAGACAGACATACTTTGATTAGTATCTTTGTGAACAATGCAATATTAATAAAAAATGTAAACTCAGTGAGACAAAAGAATGTGACAATTGATATATTTGTTTGATAATAGGACGATGGATACAAATATTTTAAATGAACATTTGTGTTTAGAGATTAATAATAAGAGGACAAAGAATTATCAACATAACTAAATATGACGGGCTAGTTAGGAGAGACTATTCGTTCTAGACGCGATTTAGAAAGAGATCGTGTTCCGCGTGGTGAAATTTTCTTGTTAAGATAGAACATTCTTAAAAAACTATGAACATTTCTTTGAAACATTATAAGAAAAGACTTTTAGAGAATTGTGCATCGGCACGAGCCACGAGGTTAGTAAAAACAGCGATTGCAGACCATCTCCGAGTTACTGGACGTCAGAGCTCATCACTACAGACATTTATTATAACAGGTGTTGTGGTGTAGACACCCTACACTATTTATTATGTTAAAGATCTATATTATGTCTAAATTACCTTTTATACATGTTTGTTCGTTTTTTAATTCTTTTGAGATAGTTTCAAGATAAATAAATTTTATTTTCATTTATATAATTAAATCTCCTTCAGAGATCTTAAACGTTATCTATTTTTGTGATTAAACATTTTATTGCAACATTTAAAAAGAAAGATATGAAATATATAAAGCTTAACTTTGATTTAAAATAAAAGAATGAATTTAAATAAAAGATTTTTTTTTTATCAGCATTAGACAATAAGATATTAATTATTATCTATGATTCTTTTTATGTTATTTGTAACATGATTTTATGAATTAACAAACACTTTATGTACAATTTCAGCAACACAAGACTTAGAATCTTTCTTGAATCACCTAGTGCCAAGTACCTCTTGAAAAGAACTTACACCCTGAGATACTTAATAACTTAACTTCATTTTTCTAAATTGATGAGAAATCATCTGGCGCCCTATTAGCTGAGCAAATTTGAATAAATTAATTAATAACTTTATTTTTTATTTTTTTTTAATAAAATAGAAAGCCTGTTAAATTTTATTATTACAAGTTTAGAGGCATTAATAAAAAGAATTTAAGGGATAATTGAAAATACGGACTTTTCGAACATTTTTGTTAAATATTTAAAAACAAAAAGGGGCATGAACGTTTATTTGAGTTGATTAAATGTTAAGACTATTAGATGAACACTTTGATTTGAATGAAATTATCGAACTATTTTGTGAACATTTAGATTTGGATGAACACTTCAATTTGGTTGTATTTTATATATATGACGTGTTTCAACTTTAATGTAATAGCAGATATTTCTTGTTGAAACTCCATATTCAAGGATAAAATAAAGCAACAGCTTAAAGTTTCAAAATATTTTAATAATATAAATGAGCTACAATTGTTTCGCCTTGCGGCATCATCGGGCAACTGCCCGTATGTGTTTCAGGTTGGATTGATGTTGTTAAGATTAAGTATTTTGTTGTTGTTCTAAATTTGATATTAAATGTATCCATTTCAGGTACCATGACTATGTTTTAATTTAAATAGTACACTCTTTAAAAGAATTCACACCCAGGGATTAATTTCATTTTAAAAAAGAGTACATGTAATCATCCATGTTGGCACCCTATAGTTTGAGTATGATTGTACAATACTCAAGTAGAGTAAATAATTACCGTAATCTATTAAATAAATCAAATTTAATTTTAAACTAATTAAGATTAAATTAATCAATAAGTTTCGTGACCAAAGAGGGGAGGAAGGTTACAACAAGCAAGAATGGAAATGATCGAAAATAAAAGGACAGACGTAATGACAAGGGAAAAGTTCCCAAGTTGGAGGAACAGATCTGACAATTTAATAACTATAATATTGGTCTATACCAAACAGTTTCTAACAAGATATATTGAGAGATAGTAGAACACTTTTTCCTACTCTTATCGGGCAGTAATTGAACGAATGTAGAACTGACCTTAAAACAGCAATTTTTAATTTGTAAGGAAAGCAAAATAAAAATTGTATAATTCCGAAATATTTTTATTTGTTTACAAAGACAAACACACTTACCACATTCACCTGAGCTACCGTATACACTAAAACTATTGTAAATACAGTAATAGCAAGACGTAGCACAAAGCTGTGTGAAATGTCGCAGAGTATCCATCGAAGACGTACAGCTAATAATAACATTAATACTACCTGTAACATAAAACAACAAATTATTAACAACTAACATTCTAAACATGCTGTTTATGCGTAGACCAAAAGTGTATCTATACTTTATTAGTTATGTGTCTGTATTAGTCAAAATAAACGATGTAACAATGCAAAGTGACATTTTATGTAGGTGTTCCTGAGGCAATTAAGTGTAATAGAAATAAAACTTAATTATGTAAAGTGCAATAGTTATATGCAATTTATTAAAATTCACTTTGTTTAACAAAAATACTTTTTTTTTTGTAAATTACTTTTTTTTTTAAAGAGCACCTTGAGAACGAATACATGAAAATTATGTCATGTCTGAAAATTGTCCATAATTTTTCTTAACAATGCATTATCAATTTGTCTACTTTTTCAATTATGTTTTTTTTTAAATCAGCAGATGTACATTGTTTATTTACAAACTCTTTAGATGTCAGGTTTCATTCGGCAGTTGGATTGGGAGGCGAATTAATGTATTCAAAACATGAAATAAGGTCTCCCAGAAACAAGTCTCTCGGAATAATATGCATATCTCTCTCAAGCAGCAAATACTGTTGAAACAAAATTTCCTGTGAATCCAATTAGACATTTTTACCGCTGTGAACATTTCTCAGTATTGTATGGAAGTAACTGTTATTGTATGACCATTTTCTTTAAAAAGACCAGTAGCTGTAAAATCGGGAGACCTATAAGACTCCAAAGTATTATAATTGGATTATTGATAATTCAAAAATTATATTATATACACGACACTACATCTGCGGAGTAAAACCTGCGGGAGAGGGCAAAGAGAATCGACTACAGACACTGGGAGAAATACAAACCTGCGACATCACGACTCAAGACACAAACATCACCACTCATTCATACCGAACAACTGAAAGATTAAATACAATCTGGAACTGGGGCAAGCATCTAAATTCCCAACCTGCCACACAGTTTTCCCATCATTACCTGTGGGAAAACTGTCGCTTCTAAATCATAAAGACTCGTAGGCTGTTAGTGATCCCCACATCCTAAAGACAACGGCTTTGGAAACTATTGCGGAACTATACAGCAAAGACAACTGGATCCATGTATACACTGATGGATCAGTGATGAAACATGCCTCTGGAGCTGGCTTCTACAGCGACCACTTTGAGGGCTGAAGCCCTGTTGGTATTAATGCCAACAACTTCGATGGTGAGATTACGGCGATAGTACAAGCTGCTGAAAAACTTTGTTCCATCTCCGGCAAATCAGCCCGAGTTGTGTTTTTCGTGGACTCGCAGGCTGCCATAATAGTGCTGACTAGTAATATCCCCACCGACTGTTTGCAAACAATGAACGGACGAAAGGGCCTGGCAGGCATGATTGAAGAAGGGTGGTACATTGTGTTACAATGACTTCCTAGCCATGTCGGCATTGAGGGAAATGAACGCACAGACCAACTAACGAAAAAAGGTAACCCCTTGCCACAGCCTGATAATCCCATATCCCTATTGACAGCCAGAAGCCTGATTGAGTCAACTATCAATGGAAAAACAAGGGAAAGCCAAAAAGAAACGAGTGCTGGAAAGATATGGGATGGCCTGGCGCACACAGTGCTGATACCACATAGCCTACCAAGAGTGGAAGCTGTTGCCAAATTCAGAATGCTTACGGGTCATGACTACCTGCAAGCCCACTTATGCAAAATAGGATTTGCAGCCTCAGAAATTTGCCCTTTGTACAACCGTCACAAGGATGGCCCACACCTTCAGAACTGCACTGCCCTGCAAGACATGGAAGAGCGAAGTCAGCATTGTCTCTACTGTGAGGCTAGGCGGAGAATGGCAGAGATGCCAAGATCTGGCATTTGATAAAGTAAAGTAAGTAAGTAAGTAGTAAAACCTCTGCATGTGAATAGTAAGAACAGAAAAAATATATGTGTATATTAAATTAATCTCCATTCACTTTGATCATATCAGTGTCTGTCATCATAGAGGGATGTGTCTCGTACCATTACATGCAGAATTGAAATTTATACATTTTCATATTATTTACTGTTACAAGTTGAATATCAAACTAGATGTGACTGTTCAAAGTGGCCACCATTTTGTTATTTGTAATTAGAGTTTCTTTAATATGATTCTCTATGAGTACACTCTAATCTCCTATATCAAAAAATTTATGTTTCTATCAAAAATTTTGTAGCCACTACCATGATTACATACATACGACAACAGACGACGGTATGTCGGAAAATCGCTTTTTCAGTTTCCTGAGGGCACGAAATGATCAGTCAAAAAAACGGAAGTAGAAATTTTTGCAAATATCAAACTTACTCTACACTTCATATAACAGAAACATACAATAAAAATTGGACACTACCTCTCCATGGAAATATTATATTGATATGTAGCCCAAGTCTGTGACATAAGAACATTGTCTATGCATAGGTGAAAAATGAAAACAATGTCAATCACGGATAGTTTACTTTTCTAAGTTTACTATAAATCATTAAGTTGATTACATGAAATTATAGAAAATACAACATAGAAACATAAAGCTAAAATAATGTTCCTTTTAATAAAGTTCAAATGAAAATAAAACAGTTCTGATAGATAAAACAGTTCTCAAACATTTAGAATTGAAACCAAAATATAAAACTCAGGGAAGTAATCCCACGTCACTTATCTGTCGTCCATCATGATATCCAACGGCAATGTAGTAACATGGCACGGTGAGATGTATGAGTGATGACGTATAGGCTCGGAACAGCTGGTTACAGTTATAACGACTCGCTATTTGATATAAGCGTAATATCAAGTTTAACAATAGATTTCAATGTTCAACAAAATGTTTATAATCACGGCACATGTAGATAGTTCATAGTATTTTACTAAACACTATTTTAATAAATAGAAATGTCAGTAACCGACAACACGTACAGTAGTTGTAGTTTTTAAACTTACAAAGTTAGATAGCTCACAATGTTCCGGATAACCTTGCCGAACCTTTTAGTCTTGACTTACTACTGGACTTCAACTTCAAACAAGCCCAATAACAGTCCTTATTTGCACAGCTTATTGTCGCTGTTTGCACAGTTCTGTCAATCTTCGGATATAGATATTACTTATTAAAATAACAATTTATTTTTTACTTAAGATTAGGTTTTACAAAATTAATTAACTTGCATGAACAAACATTAAGTATTAGCTATTTCAAATATGAATAGTTAAGAGTTGCGTGACTAGACTGGGTACTTACCATAATGACTCTATAAAATTGCATATACAAAATAATTATATACACATACTGATATTCCATACATAAACATAGTCCCAAGGATATAATTTCTTTTCTATATAAAAGCTGGTAATAAATTTGTAGGTCTATTTACTTACAGAAATCCAAATGAAGGCAGTGAGAAATAACAAAAGCAGTATAATTGTACGAGGGAGAATAACAGCTTGCAGTCCACCAATAAGGAGAAGCAGCACAAGTATACCTGCTAGGGAACTGCTGAAACCTACGTCAAAATCTGCATGGTACTGAAACAGTAATGAATATTTTAGAAACATAATTTTAAAAAACTACACAAACATTGTATTATCTCACATACTTAGATGACATAAAACCAAAACTGCTTTGTCATTACTTTTCAAAAATTGTCAGTTCAGGATTTGATTGTAAGGATGTGACCTTTCAGATTGATTAAAAACCAATATCTTATTAAACAGGTTAGGTGTAATTAGGCTAGGCTTAAAACTTTAAAAAGAGATGTTTTATACAAAAACAAAAGATAACCGAAAAGATAAACTTTAACTAAAGACTAATTGAACTTAATAAAGAACTGTTAAAAAATCCAAGGTCATTTGAATATGACATTTGATAAATAATCATAGACTATAACTGATAGTGGGAAAAGCCTAGAGAATCAAATGTAATGATTTTAAGTTAGTTTCTATGACGAGAGTAACCATAGATGAGACATAGAAAACTATACTCTGTCTTACCTTTGTGCAGTGTTTTTTTTTAGCTACCTATAGTTGTAAGAAGATGAAAATATTAAAGGAAACTTATATATCTGTAAAAGGATTAATCAATATTCAGCAGTATAGAAGAGTTTTGAAGCAGTCTTGTTGAGAGATCTGAAGCAGAAAGACACGTTTTGGAGAGACACGTTTTAAAAAGATGGCGGACAGAAATAAATGAAAAACAGTAGTGTTATTTACAAGTAAAGTATGAATTTAAAACAGTAGAACAACTTTGATATGTCATGTACTAGAAACTGTAATAAAATATATTAGAGGAAAATAATTTGTGTTCAACTAAATGAGAAACAGTACTGGAATTTTCAAAATTGGGAACAACTACAATACAAAAACAAAAAAAAACTTTTATGTTTTGAACAGTGACTTATAAAAAAAAAAAAAGCAAATTTTATACACAAATCTTAATTTTTTTTATGTATAATGTATATTTAATAGTAATAGTTCTGTTTTATCAGATGAGATTAAATTTCCCTCATGGCCAATAGAAAGGATACTTGATTTGCAATTTTTTATTATATAATTCTTAGGGCTTTGTGTGCTTAAAGTACCAAATAAGAAGACAAGAACATTTTAGACCCTTAAAAATTAGAAAAAGAACGAAAAGAATTAAAGATCAAGTGACTTGTAAGTGATTAAAAAAAAGAAGATTTTAATGAACCGGCAAAAGCATTTTTAAAGATTTAGAGAAGTGACGTCACAGGCAGTGACATTCAACTTTAGTTACATTTGTTACAATTAGTAACAATGTAAAAAAAAGTACATAAACAATGAAAAACAAAAATTGCACAAATTTTTTGTCTCACTCATCCCCAAAACCAAAGAAACTTATTCATCAGTTCACTAATTATTAATAAGTCAAAAAGAACAATGGAAAAAAAACTTGTGTTTAAAACTTGCTTTGCTTTTGGCATAAACACATCCTCGGCTTCATATTTAATTAAAAATAACAGCAGTCAAGGTTAATTTTTGTTTTATACCAATTATTTCTGAACTATAGTTTTATTTTACAGTAGAACCCTTCTAATCTGCCCTCGGGTGGTCCGTTACTCCGGTTAATCCGACCGTGCTCGAGCTCGCGATATTGTGCCGACTTGTGGACGACTCACGGCCCGTCTGGCGCCATTCTTTCCGGTTTGTTATCGCTTTCCCGCTTCAGTGCTGTGTCATCTCTCGTGTTGTTTCTATTGATTTGCTATAGTACTTGCAAAGTTTATATATAGACTTTATTATATAGACATTTAAAAGTTTATATATCACTTATTTCACTTTAAAAAAATCTCTTTATATAATATGTAATAAATATTGACTTTTTTCGGATTATCCAACCTTTTTTGCGTTCCGACCATGCCCCCAGTCCCGAAGGTGCGGGGTTCTACTGTACTTATGATTCTCCACACAGATTTGTGTCATTATTCTTAATATTTCACTACAATCTGAATTAAATCGGTAGAGCTGATTTTGAAAAATCACATTTTTGATAACAGCTCAATGATCAATTTAAAATTATTTATCGATAACACATGAACCAAAATTTTTTGACAGATGGAGACCAATATGTTTTGTTTGGGTTCTTTGAGGTTATACTTGAGCAAAGTTTGATCAAACCGTTAATGCTGATTTTCAGAAAATCTTGTTTTTTCCCCCTATGGTATCTACAACTAAATTTTGAATTTATAGAAAAGTCTCAAGATTTGGTCAAAATTTGATAAAATCGGCCCACACATTTGAATATACCACAGACAGATATTTCATCACATGACTATTTATATTATGCATACGTAAGAGTGATCACAATAATGTGGGAAAAACCAAAAGTATATATTTTTAAATACATAAGTGTTATATTATTGTATGATGTAAAATTGTGTTTCCAAACTTCAGGAGGTGGTTTCCCACATCAAATCTATAAAAAAGTTCCTATAAACATATGTCCGGAATTTCCTAATTTCTCGGATTCTGCCATTTTTTTTCTTCTTCAGAAAATATTTTGTATCTCCAAAACGCTTTGTTGGATTCTATTGAAATTTGGCATGATACCTAATAAGATAAAGAACTATTTTGAAAACAATAACCAACGTAATACAATAACTTGCTTCAAAATGGCGTGGCTGCTTCAATTTTAAAAATCTAAATAACTCAAAACAAAAAATTTGTATAATAAATATCAAGACTATTTTGTTGCTCTTTTAAATTCCTATCGAATATTATAATTGTCAAAACAATCGGACGAAGGATTATAGTAGAACTGCGCCCATTACTTTGAAGGACACGCAATGCCTTCTCTTAACATTCATTACAAAAATTTCCCGTTTTGAGTTATTTATATTTTTTAAACTTCAGCAACCACCGTTTTGAAACGTGATATTAGTCAGTTACTATCTGATCTTGATTGTGCATGTCGAAATCAAGGGAAGTTCCCAAATACATTTGAACTCTATGACTTGCAGAAATTCATATTGGTTTTTCAAATTGAACAATTTCAGGAGTCTATTTGAATATATATAACATAAACTGGCCTAACCTAACTTATTCAAGGAGTTTTTGCTACCTGACCTAAATGAACCTATTCAGAGATTTTTGGTTCGGAATTCACGGAATCACCACAAATAGATTAGAGGGTTTTATATATCAAAATATACACTTGGAGAAGGAAACTGGAAAAGAACCTTAATTTGAATCCAACAGCTAAAAGAAACTTTATGCTACTTACTTGATTTTCCTTGTCTCTGTCTTTGAAGCAAAGTGTAACTAAGTTGACATGTGTTGACTTCTCCCGATCGACACTCCTTGCTTCTATAGCTTGTGTAAGGTACTTATTGACTCTGTTGGAAGGTTGATGATAAACACTCGAATGTCGTTTCTTGAAAGGCCTCTTAAATTTATCCGTAACTTTGTTCTGTAAACAATTCACACATATAAATAACAAACTTACACTGTAATAACAAAATGAATATAGCAGTCAATGAAATAGACATGATGTAACTTATTTCTATGACATTTGAATGAAGTTGTGACAACTAGAGGGTTTACTATTTATTTTATTGTTTGTATAGTTACAATTCTATTTATTAATATTGATCAAGGTCCTATTTTTTTCTTGTAAATAGGAGGCGGTGGAATGTTGTTTCTCCTACATTCAAATTTCTTCTACAAAACAAGGAATAAATAAAAATATACTAGCGTGCTACGAGGAAATTTTGTGTGAGAAGAAAAAATCGTTGATCTGTCAGACGACTTTGTTAGATTTTATGAAGCCTTCTACATCAAAATAACTTTGGTTTAAGTTTTTGCAATTCACAATATATAAATATAATTTGTTACACGTACAGTACTGTATTATCTAAGACTTTGTTACACACTTTTCTTCTAAATTATTGATTTTCTTTAATCTCCGATCCCAATAATTTATAAACAATTTGTATGTATTTATATCCAAAACTGTACCTCCGACTTACACGGTTATCACTCAGTCTCACCTATCGCGTAAGTTCGAGGTATTAGTGTACATTATAAAATCCCTGTGTCCATGGTTACTTGCACAAGTTTTTGGTTTACTTCCTATTGATATAGAAGTGTGAAATTTCACACGTAGCTTCCAAACCCAAAAATTACGACGAGAAAAATATTAAACCTTCAAAATTTGTAAAGAACTCTAATCTATAAATAGTTTGAACATTAGCAACATTTTCAATTAGACCAATAAAGTAATTCTCAACGAATACACCAAATCTATAAATGAAGTGATAATGAAATTCTTAGCAAGAAAACAAACACACACATAAGCATTGATTCTGTTGATCGTACAGACATTTCAAAAAAGGAAAATAATCTAAAGTTCCTAAATAGCCTAATTCCCCCTCATAACCCACTTTAAACTCATAACTCATTCATAAAAGCAATCTATAAAATCATCTTGAAAACAGGAGCATTATGCTGTTTCACACACAAAAAACATTTCTGGTACAAATCTGGTGGTAAAACGACTATTCTTAAATAAACTATTATAACTGGTTGCAACCAAAGAAGGACCTCTTGGCATACAGTGATACTAACATTAATTTTACCCTCTTGACTCTTGACATTGTAAATGAGTTATTTTTCCCCAAATGCACTGTTTAACCACAAACAACTGATAAATGGATCAAATGAAATATTCACAAAAATATTTTTTTATGAATTATGTCTACATAAAGATGATTTGTTAATATGATTTTAATTGTTTTTTTCCAGAATTATACAAAAAATGTTGAATATAATATGTTTTAGTAAAAAGATGTTTTAACTAAATACATGACGCAAAAACATAGCACATTCTTACCCATCCATTTCTAAAACCAAATAAAAACCCATGAGTAATTGTAAATAAAATATTGAAAATGAACCATAGACTGACTCTGTCTTTGATAATATATTGATATATTTAAGTAGGATTTAAACTTGCTTTACTTGTGTCAAAAACAAATTCTCAGCGTAAATAGTATTTGAATAAAATCAAGAGTTTAAGGTTCACTTTTGCTTTCTTTCACCCGACTATTCCAGAGTTATTAATCTTTACATTTCACTAAAACTTTAACGAAATCAAGTTTAGCCATTACATTACATTTGTCACAGCACAACAACTAATATTTTGTTTTTATACGAAATAACTCACAAACCTGCATTGGGAATAATACCAACTAATACATTTTTGTTTTGTTCCCTAGAACTAACTACATTTGAATCACAGTTTGTTCAAAACCGTTTAAGAAAATCATAATTTTGAGTTTTTTTTTTTCCTTATCCATAAATTTTGAGTTATTGAAATAATGAGAAAAAAAAATATATATATAACTCGAGTTATCTCCAAAATATACTCACATCAAATTTGATTAAAATCGGTCCACACGTTTGTGCTGTAGAGCAATGCAAGGACGATATCATTTCCTCAAAACGTATATACAGTATACAAACCGGAGGAAACAGTATACAGTATATATAAAAACTAGACATCAATTTGTTTACCACCACATAACTTTCTCTATACTGCGTAAATGTTGAGAAAGTAAAATAGCATGAAACCAATCAAAAACCAAATGATGTTCCAAAATGTATGCATCATTACCATTACAATTATTATTTCAATATAAACACAAATTAGAGTTAATTAAAAAAAAAATCTTAATACATACTAAATTCACCTTGAAAAGATACTCTTAAATTTGAGTGTTTAATATATTGGTAGACGTTAAAATCTAAAACATAACGCATGCAAGTCAATTAAATTTTGTCAAAGCAGAGAACTTTTTAACATTAAGGTGAAATAGTGTATAAAAGAAGAGAAAATATTCAAAGTAAACAAATAAATAATTCATTATTACATCAATAATAGAATTAAGATATTAAAACTTCATGCGTCTTACCTTTGCTGTGATATCTCTCAAGTTAAGTGTATCAGCACCACCGAAAGGACGTCCACCTGTAGTCGAAGGATCTGCGTGAAGTGCACGTTGTAAATCCAACACCTGAAAGCCAGCCAATGGTACAATACCTTGTATCCACGTCCGTTTATATGTTCCTCAATCGACCAATCATATTTCTATTTGAATAATTATGATGAAGGATAGGTTATGAATGAAATGAGATGATTTTGGTGGTTATTTTTAAAAGCCTAAACGGAGAATAAGAACAACTTTGATAAGAATTCCTGTTAAAAATATACAGGAAGTTTAAGTTAGTTCAAAACCTCCAGTTTAGCATGTTCAAAACCTTAGATTGGCACGCCTGAAAAATTCAGCATTGCTGAGCATGTTCTTCCTAGTTAGTTCAAAACATGTTCAGTCTAGCATTTTAAAAACCTCAGATTGGCAGGCATGAAAAATTCAGCATTGCTGAGCATGTTCTTCCTAGTTAGTTCAAAACATGTTCAGTCTAGCATTTTCAAAACCTCAGATTGGCAGGCAAGAAAAATTAAGCACTGCTGAGCATGTTCTTTCTACATAATCTAGGAATGAATAATGTTAGTTTGATTAAAGAAATTAAGAACAACACATTGTTGGATAGCTTCGAAAGTATTTTCATTGTTAAAGCTGAAAATAATTTTTGTTGTTGAATTTTGATAAGGGGCCAATTCCGAATTCTTCGTTATTTCCTTTTTTTAAAACCAACTTAAAGGACACTTTTGGCCTGTTTTAACTCATTAATTTTGTCTTGTATTTTCTTAATACATATAGAAATTGTTTTTCCATTATGTTTTCATGTTAATTATATTAGAGAACTTTGACTTATATTTTCTCTCATATATATCTTTGTTCCGTAGCTTATAAATTTCTTAATTGTAAGTTATATTGGAGTAGTTAGATTGAGCGGCACAGCAACTCTTCTTTTTCTAGATAGGGCGGGGGAAACTGGTCTGACCAATGTGGAGAAGGAAGGACCCTTTACAAGTTGTCTCACTGTTACACTTAGTTTAATATTGGTTTATATCCCTCTGAAGATGGTAGCTATGTTACCGAAATGTACATAAGAGTTTATTAAACTTTCTAGTGTGAATTGTGTTAAAGCTTTTTATTTGTGATTTGGGGGGATCGCTTCTTTTATGTTAATAATAATGTAGCTGAACTTCATAAAAAAACTAAAAGTCACCGTTTTTAAATATTAACCCTTTCCAGTTGAAATTAAAGTATCCTACAGCCTGTTAAACATCTGAACAATATATGCTTATACTTTGTCCTACTCCGACTAGATGAACAATCTCCAGTTCTTATCCTTTTACTTTTTGTTATATATTAGTTATTGTGATGGATTCATTAACTTTTATTTTGACATTAGACACTTCATATTTATTACCTAGTTTTGAAATATTATGTATTTCTGAAATGCAAATAAAAACACGATAATGGTGATTTATAATTTTAAAATAAATTAAGGTACCAAGTGTGTCTATTAAGTAACAAGACTGGGTTTCTACTTCATAGAGAAAACTGTTTGTGAACTCTTTAGTAGAGACGTGTAAGAAAAACATTAACTCTTTAATTACCTTAGGTCCGTCTTGTGACTTCGTTGTTGATTGCTTCTTACATGTTTCGAGGCCGTAACCCCACCATCAGAAAATTACTTTGTTCACTTTGAAGAACTCGTCATTGATTATATTAAAAAACACATTTAACACAAGAACATACACTGACACAAAAATAAAAACAAAAAAAAACACATTATATGAGCTTGTCTGACATTGTGTGCTCTGTCGTGTCTATAGGAGTACTGTGTCAGTGTATGTTCTTGTGTTTTTTAATATAATCAATGACGAGTTCTTCAAAGTGAACAAAGTAATTTTCTGATGATGGGGTTACGGCCTTGAAACATGTAAGAAGCTACCAACAACGAAGTCACAAGACGGACCTAAGGTAATTAAATATTTTATTTAAATTGTGACTTGGAACCAAAAAATCAAATTAACTCTTTGTCGCTCAGTTGATTGTAAGTTAATGTTCAGTACAGTTGTATTTTCTGTCGTGTGCCGAATTAATAAATTATAAAAGTTGAGCAATATGTTAATTGAAAATTTGTAGTAAAAATGTACAACGTACCAACAGAATGTATTCAAAACCTTACAGGGAAAATGCATGTCTCGTGCAAACGCCTTTGAGTGGACATTCAGTGAAGGGTGTTAAAACGTGGAAGAATGTCTTGAACAACCAATCACTTCAAGAAATAAATAAAATGTAGAAAAAATTGATTCAGACTGTTGATAGCTGAAGACACATTGCTGAAGAGACAGTCTGGAATATTTCGCATAAAGATATAACTGACCATTTCAGGCACTTTAACTGTATATGGATGAAATACTATGTTCTTCATATAATCATGACAATTCTGGATTATCCAAAAAGTGCGCATGAAGTCTAATAGGTTGTACCTAACTGAAAATTTAAATCTCCAAGTCAGTAGATTTAAATAAATTAATAATCAAAATACCCTTATTAAATGTGGATAAATTTGAATCATGGGTTTTAATGTTTAGGTTATATCCAATTTTACTAAATATTTTTAGGGGTATGAACAAGAACCTAAGTTACCAGTAAATTTATTGACTTCCAAAATTAAGTTGGAATTTATGTGTTTTATTAAATGTTTGCACTTGTCTTTATGATCAATGTATTATTATATGAAAAATAGCCTGAAGAAGCTTTCATGGCAATGAAATATGTATAGCGTAATAGCGTTAAGGTGTTGAGCAAAACATTTATTTGCCTTAAATTCACTATTTAGATTACTATGAAACCATCGCTTGAGTTATATTTATTGCTTGTACAATAATAGATCCACACCAGCAATCATTTAATTCTACACCCACTACTATTTGTCACAGACTAACATGTTTACAAAGAAACTAAAGAAGTTCTGAAAATATTTTTCTATTGTTTCGTTATGTCATGAAATTTGATGAATAAAAAAAAAATAAGAGAATGTACTTTTTGGCGATTATGAGATACTTACGTTTGCTGTGTACATAAAAAGATAACTAAAGCACTAAAACGTAAACCAACAGCTTGCCCAACAAATTTTAAACTATAAACACCCTATATGTTTTATTCCTAAACTACCCTATTTAATATTAGTAAAAGAAGAAGTCACTCAAAAAAGCTTTTTATCTGTTCTATGTAGAATTGGCTTCAAAAAACCTAACCTAATCTCACACATGGACATTTTACCTGACTCAGTTTTTTCCAAATATATCTTAAAACAGCAAATCTCTTGTCTGCAGGAGCCTTATTAATGTACAACAGGCCGACATAAAACCCCAAAGAAAAAAACAGACAACATTTTAAACATATTAAATTTGAAATAAAAATAAAATTATTCTATATTCCTTCTAACATTTACATAATTAGAATACAATTTTCACACAAGGCCTGGTGTCCTTACTAGTTAACACGTTTCGGAGTACCTCCATCTACACAAACTAGATGGAGAATGCATCTCTTATATAGCCTTCTTGTTCAACACACTCTAATTACATCCCATGCTTCACCTTTTTTCTTTTGCCTCCCACTGTGCAGCTAATTAATTAATTTAAACGTTTATATTTTAAAACTATTATCCTTCAACAATGTTAGATTTAGAAACATTATATCTGACTTAGTGTTAATTTGTTCATTAATAATATTTTTAAGCATTAGATATTAGATTAATATGCAAGCTATTTTATGATATTACTACATAATGTGTGTTAGGAGGAGGTAATATATTTTTATATCGTCCCATAAGGCACCAACACCCTGAAAGGGGATAAAAGTCACATAAGAATGAAACGGATATCCAGAAGCGAAAAGTGTTCCGTAAGGGACCAGGACTCCAAAAGGGGGTAAGAGTCACGTAAAAGACGGATGTTCAGAAGGGGAAAGTGTTCCAGAAGGGACAAGTCCTCCGAAAAGGACAAATGGTATATTTGTTTATTTATTGCACAGGTTTTTTGTTTTACTTACTAGTATGTCTTCTATCTTACCATTGTCCGACTTCCTTCTTCAAAAAAAAAAAACTTAATATTCAATAAAGTCAACGATTCACTTGATGTCTGAAAAGCCATGCTATTTTCGAAATTGTTAGCCCTTCCACATTAAAAAAAAAAAAAAATTCCTAGTATATTATGTTATGATTTTTCTATGATTACTGGCACTTTTAAAAGCTACTAGATTTAAATTATATTGGTTCTGATCTGCTTTTTGACAGTTAATTAATTGCAAAAGACTTAAATTAAACATAACGTTAGGGATTTCCACAAAAATGACGGTTCAGGGATTATCAATAAAAACAAAAAAATGTTTATAAAAGACCTTATTTTTCAAAATTAACTCTAGTAATTTCATTCAAATTTTAGTAGAATGTGAAGATTAATGATGTCAAACCAGTGTACCAGATTGCAAATGTCCTGAAAGAGGCAAATGTTACCAGATGTTCCACTCAGACATTTGACCCTTTCGGAGTGGTTGTCCCAAGGCCATGTGTTCTGCCCAATTCAGAAAGTTGGTCCTTTGTAGGACTTTTGTCCCTTTCAAGACAGTGATCTCTTAGAGGAATTTTGACCCATTTGGGGCGTTGGTCCCTTATGGGATGTTTGCTCTTTTCGGGACAGTTGTCCCTTCCGGGACATTGCTTCCTTACAAGACTTTTGCCCCTTTCGAAGGATCGGTTCCTTCCAGGATGGTATAAAAATAAATCACCACTTCCCTTAGTCACAAATATGTAGTAACTTCGAAGAATATCTTGCGTAATAATCTAATAACTAATTTCATAGAATATCATTAATGACCAAATTAACAATCAATCGGATATAAGTTTCAAAATTCAACATTTTTAAAGAAAGAAAATTTTAAGTTATAAATATTTAAAACTAATCAGGAACACTGTGGAAGGCAAAAGAAGAAGCTTAGTTATGGAGATAGTGGAGAAAGAGAGATGGGTAAGGCTATATAAAATGCAATCCAAGGTCATAAGTAATTTTGAAAAATCAAGTACTTCAAAGAAACATGTCAACTGGTAATAGTAAGGCGACAAGGAATGGTTGAAAAATATATTCAATGTACCTGAAGATATTTTTAGAAATCTAGTGATAATGGTAATTTGTGACTATTAACGTTTTAGTTATTTAGGGTCCAATTAAAGTTTCGGAATGAAAAATATTTCAGGCTATTTCCCATTGTTGGGACAATTCAACCATTTGGAAGACTTTTAGTTTGCTTAATGTTTGATTTTGATAAGTCCTTCATTTCAGCCCTAGATTATAGAGTCACTTATAGAACAGAAATCTAGTTTTGGAGTGTACAGTATATATCTTAAAACATCCATTAGTGCAAGTCTTGGAAGTGTTACTGTACAGTTTTTCAATTTGAAACCTCAGTAATCTTAGGTTGTGCAAATCTATGCTTAGTCAAGTGCTACTTTGATAAGAGTATAATAACCCAATCAAAGACCTTGATTCAACTCAAATTTCCTTAAAGCTTGTGTAGGAATGTTTCGAAACATCTCCACACTTACCTCCTGATATTACAGAGGTTCTCGAGGGCAATGAGCATGCAGACAAGCTGGCCAGAGAGGGTACATTGCTACCCTTCATGGAATCAGAGCTTGCCTGTGGCATTAGCTAATCAACTGCCTATAGTGCAATTACGAAATAATCCAAAGAGGAATATTGTTGTCAATCGCAGAAGTCCTCTGGACATAACACTTGTGAGAGCCATAGTCCTCAACTCACCGAATGGCTGATGAGTTTGAGTCGAGGATATCTTAAGCAAGTAACTGTGCTTATTACTGGACATGGCCATTTTAGAAATCATCTGTTTAAATAGGGAATAATTGAGGTAGATCCCCCTATGCAATCTACACAAACAATCCAATGAGACTGCTAGTCACAATTCTTTTAGAATATGAGAAACTAAAGACTGAGAGAAGATCTCTCTAGAGCATCTCAACCGAGAGAGGATATTGATCCTAGTATTGGACAAAAGAGCATAATCTCATATTTTACAAAAGTGTGCAAAGGGTTAAGTGTTGTATTTATGTTTATTATTGTGTTAACAACTTCAGAAGAGAGAATTCTCTCATGATGGAGTGGAAAAATTATTATAGAAGCGTTAAAGTCATGTGACGGAGCAAAAAAAAACCAATGTAACTTTATTGTTAAAACGTCATTTACTTATTACTAACTGAAGAACAAACATAAGTTTTATTTTGGCCACCTAATCTATTTTCGAGATTTGGTTATGGCAACAACAAACGTAACCTTGTTCACGGCCTAACCTACATTAAAATTAGTGAATAATTATAAAATGTTAGGTACATCATGACAATGATATTTATCAAACAGTACAATATTAAATATAGTTTAACTTAACGCTACTTATTATAAAATCTAAAACCTTTAGTTTAACTTTTATTGTGCAGGTGAGAGAGAAGTGTGATACAACATGCGAGATGCATGTGCGAGGTGCGAGATGAGTGTAAATAACATGCTTATTCTTAAGATAACTTTCAGAACTGGTAGAAGGTAGTTTTTAAAGAATATCAAGTCTCAGGAACATTCACACTATAGTGTAAGAAATGTAAAGTATTTGACATAATCTCCCAAAAAAACACTTTTAAAAAAAGTATGGGATATATTTAAAAGAAATGAATTATGTATGTTGTTTTAAAATTTTGAATTTATCAAAATTGACCCAAACTGTTTTGATTTAATGCAATGGTTTACAAATTTTTGAGTCAATCCCAATTCCTGGGAAACCAAAAACCCAAAATCAGTATGTCTTAAGGTAGTCACTTTACTTGAATAGATTCTCAAATAACACAATAACATGGGGAGATGACATTTCATTTTAGCTACTTAATACTATCATGACAATTGCCACCATTTTTAGTAACAGCGATCCAAAAAAATTTCTCTGAAGTCGTTTTTTTCTCTCTCTTTACTGAGTTCCAAAAACTGATAAACATACTCACAAAAGCAGCCTGTCTTTCTTTACATAGAAGATTGAATCTAACTATAATAACTATTATAATTATTAATTGCAAAATTAAGGCCGGGGGAGGGGGTGCTATTTTATTTTCAGCTATATTGTATAATCACCAGCAATGAAAGTTACACATGCTAGTAAAAAATCAACAAAGTAATAAAGATAAAATTTTGTTATGACATTGGAAAAATTACAATTCTTTTCTATAACATTACTTCACTTTCCCGCAAACTTATAGTAGGTATACAGAAAGCTATGATGTGTTTAAAATCGATGTAGAGTTTCTTGGGGATATATATACTCCGAGTTTGGTCTCCTGAGTCCTTCAAAAAAGTGATTTTTAGAATGTCTGGTATCTGACTCTACAGCCCAACTGCGTAGATAGATTAAATAAAATATGATATGTGGCTATATTTTGACATCCATGCACTCAAAATTGAGGGGTTGCTGCCGAAAATAAAATTACTATTTTATCAGTATCGGCTTTACAATATTGATCAAGTGAAGGGTCTTAATCCCCCAATCAAATACAGTAGAAGTCCGATAATCCGGCACGTTAGGGTTCGGCTCGGTGCCGGAGTACCGAAAATTCCGGTCTATCGGACGGTGCCCCTTCTTTTTAGTGTAGGCATTGCCGTAAAACAAATAAATGTACTTTGTTTTTTTAACTACATACATACATAAATCATAATTATAAGAACAATTAGGTTAATAATTAAACTACAAATACAGTATGCAAATACAACTAAGTTTATTTTACATTTCATATAATGTACTGTATGTACACGTACTGTAAAACATATTTCACTTAGATTTAAAAAAGTCACGAATGTCTTTTTGTTTTCTTGACTTTTGGCGTTTAGTATAAAATTTATTTCTAATGATATGGAAATCAATAATTTCTGAAGCTCTGTAGCTAGTACTAGCCTCAGCAAAAGAGTCAGTGTTACGTGTTTTCGTTTCTCTCCTTTTGAACTCGAAGGCTTAGGTTTTGAAAACATGGTCACTGTACAGTTAGAACGAAACTCACTTTGTTTATAAACAGTTTCAAAAGTTACGGACATCACAGTAGAGAGTACTGAGACACAGTTTACTGCAATGTGAAAGGACACAAAACAACAACGCATAAAAAAATGGCGAAGACGCTTCGTGATTGATTAACTGTGCTGCACTGCACCTGTATTTGTTGTGACAGCTGAGACTAGCCGGCCGCTAATTGTTTCCGAACAATACCGAGCGCTTCCGGATGAACCCGAACTACCCCGAAAACTTCCGAATAGCTCTCGAGCGTTTTTATTTGCTTTAAAGACACACTTTTGGAGAAAAAAAGAATTTTTACAATTTTCCGGAGCGATGCCGGATTATCGGGCATTCCGGACTAATGGACTTCTACTGTATATTGGTCAAATTTATTATTTTCGCACCAAATATGTATAGCTGAACATATTTGGTCCAAAAATCACAAATTTTAGAAGAAAGAGGCAAATAATATGCCGAAAAAAACTGATATAAACTAAAACTAATCAAAGCCTCATATATATAACTATCAGACAATCCTATCAGCCAAACTAGTTTAGAATGAAAGCTATTATGGCTTCCATTAAACTGAATTAAAAATTGGAGATAAAAATTTTTCTACTTTAAATAAGGCTGAAATTTTTTCTTTATTCCAAAAATGGGAATCATGATGTAATCAAAGACTAAACTCTTGAAAGAAGGGGGAAAAAGATTGTTTACCCTGTTTAGCTTTAACTGCTTAGGCATAGTTTTAGGTTCAATTCTTTTCCTAGATTATAGATTTAGTTTCCAACATGGCCCCAAGCTACTTGGCTATGTTGGCGTTTTCTCATTTATATTCTAGTTTCACACTTGATAACGAGAGTTGATTTATACTTTCGAAAGTCGTATATTAATTTTCATATACACAAATGATGGCAAATGTCAGATTAAACCTTATTAATAACAAAACTATTTGTCACCAAAAAGTCAGTTTGGTAGTAGTCCATCAAAAATGATCCATGAACCCCATCTTTGAGAAAATATTGATTTATCTAACGTGACCTAACTTCCTTCTCTTGTGCTACAAATGGTGTCCTTGGAGAAAATCATATTTGACAGCTTTTAATATCGGCAATCAAGGGAAATTTTTGTCAATTATTCCTGAATCTTAATATTTTTTTACCTGGGACTTTCCACACAGGTTTTGGTTATTAATCTTATGATTTTACTTCAATTTTAACGAAATCAGTTGAGCCAAATTTTGAGAAATTACATTTTTTATAACAGCATCATGGTCGACTATTCGTTTCTTTGAGCAACTAATAAACCGGAATAATTGGAGAAATCTCTACCAATATGTTTCATTTCGGTGTGATTTTAAGAAAAATCATAATTTTTTTTTATGGCAGCTAACCACAAATTTTGTGTTACAAAAAATTTAAGAAAATGTCACGAGATATAGCCAAAATATGCCTAAATACCAAAAATGATTAAAATCGGTCAACACGTTTAAAGATTGGAAAGGCATCATTAAAAAAATCACTTTGACAGGGGGGCCTCAAAATGGATATATCCACACAAAAATCAACATCAATATATAACTCATCAAATAACTTCCTTTATACTACGTATAATTGAAAAATAAAAAATTAAGAATGATTTTACAGAATAACAAAACTACATGTATTGTATAAATATTAATAGTTATAAAGATGTTTATAATCAAATCCTAAGAGTGTTATTAAATAAAAACTTGTACCCCACAAAACTAAACTAAAATTGAATCCCACCAAAAATTACTTACAACTCTGTTGATTTTATACCACAACCTAACTTAAAAATAAATAAATGCTATACTCGCCTTTCTCCCTCAAGTTTCCCGCGAGTGCAAGTCTACAGGCAACCTAAAGTAACACTTACCGCATCCTAAAAACAGCAAAATAAACATATTTACAACATCAACATGCCCAACAACAACAATATAGTGCACAGTGCATACATATAATATAATATACATCATATAAGCTACTCTTTTACAATGGTAGGTGGTTACTTCATCAGCTGATACTAGCCTATTCTAATAATATTCACGAACAAACACATAGCTATAAGAGCTTAAGTCTATGACCAATATTGTCTCACTTTTTTTCTACAATAAAATAAAGAAGAAAGGATACCAAGATAATGCGGCGCATGAAGAAAGACGAGGTTAAGAAAGTAGCCAGGAAAATTATGTTAAACAGGAGATAGAAAATATGGAATAAGGATGAGATGGATAGATGGATGCATAAGTTAATCCCTGAGCTTAACAGGTGGATTGAGAGAGTATACAGTGAGGTAAATTACTACCTAACACAAGCATTCAAAAAATATGGAAGCTTTAAGGATACACAAATGCTTCCATATAACAGATGATGCAATATGTGACTATTACAAACACTTGTGGATGATGTAAGACACACTGTTCTAATGTCAATACTTGTCAGTCGACAGAAGCATATCGAGCCTAGAACTTGCCATAAGTTAAAATTTCGCTCGTTATTCCACAATTGGGAATCATGTAACGATTGAGGATTGTAACTGTTGAAAGTGGAGGCAAAAGGTCGTTTAATTTGATACACAGGACACTTTCTCTTAGCTTTTCCTGTAACTCAGTTGCTGGTGTCCTTTGTGAAGTGTTGGCCTGCGTGTGATAGTTTCATTTGATCACGTTTGTATTTAGTCTTAGCTTTGATTACTCAGGCCTAGTTTTGGCTTAGATTTAGTTTTTGTTTCCAACATGGCCCTAGGCTATGTTAGTGTTTTTCTCTTTTATGTTCTAGTTAAACTTGATAACGAGAGTTGATTTATACTCTCGAATTGTTGTGCATTAGTTTCCATATACATAAATGATGGTAAATGTCTGATTAAACCATATTATTAATATATGAATAATCCATCATTATCAAATAACTTTAGACCAAAACTTGGAGTTAAAGTAACACTTACGAATTTAGTGGAATATAATCTCACACATGGAATATAATCGTAGTCATCATAACCCTTTGGTTATACTAGCTAAAGAGAAGACAGAAGGAAAGAACTGTAAAAGTTCAAAGTTATAAAAAAGGAAGTAAGAACATCTAACAATAAAGAAAGAGCTCCGGGTAAAGCCTTCTAATATGAAATAATATTTCATTATATAGTCACCGAAAGGAAAGTAAATGAGGACTAACTACATCGCTACAACCTCTCGGACTTCCCAGATGTGTAGACGCTGTTTGGTAAAGTCAATCAATTCAATTCATAATGATGTGTGAATTCAAATTGAGCGCTAAATCTCTCAAAACCCTTAACAAGTGGAGTAAAATGAAACTTACGATCTTAATGGAATTTTCATTGTCCTGCCCAAAAGTTCTGTTGTACAGACCACCGTACTTTGAATTACTAGGGCAACCTCCCACTAAATTAATTCAGTACTCCAATAAAAGACCAGCAAGTCCGATAGATGCTATTTTCGTTTGGCGATCTTCATATACCGCTTAAAAACAACTCCCACCCCTGGTTTGAGTAAGCTATGGACCTTAGCTTGATCAAGTCAGTCTCATTTTGGAAGCTTTTCGGTCCAGCCGCGTATACTACACGCATATTTGTAACATACAATTGCAGATGCATTCGTTAGTTTTTCTCTCCTTGTAGAGAAATGCCAGTTCTGAACATCAGTGCCAGAACAAACTCTGTTTAATTAATCTCCACCATTATTACTTACCGCTATTTCGAGTCTCACTACTACCCAGCTCAATCAGAATTGGTAACACTTCTCCTCAAATGCATTATATTTATGCGGTAATACACTATTTCAAGTGAATCAGACATTCAAAATATTAAAATGTTTCTTAATTATTATCAATGTTATTTTCAATTGTGACATTCTTACGTGTTCTTAGCAAGAACAGAACCAACAAATTATTCAGTGGATTCTCTATACTCTACATTCCACTAAGCTCTACAGAAGGTATGACACATCCTTTAATAGGCCGATTACTTTACAGACACTGTTAGAGGGAAGTAGTGACTCTACAACACATCCTGCTCTTCTGTAGTGAGGGAGAAAAAATTTAGGAACAAGCCTGAAGACCAAGATTAGAGACTACAAAAAATGACATCTATACTGGGAAACTCAACTTTGTTTTGTACTACTGCTAGATGGTATAAGATACATCGTGTTATCAGCATCATCTGAGGTTGGAGTCACGTAACAGGAAGTAAGGTCGAAGTTTGTCTGAGATTGTTTCTAAATCACTTTACGGTTGAGAGGGTTCAATAATGTAATACTCTGTTGGGTCCTGGAAATGTTGGGATTCAGTGTGCGGATACGTTGGATAACAAAGCTTCAATAACAAAATGCTTAGGGCACAAGCTGTTGTGTGACATCCAAGAGCCTGGCTATCCAAGAAGAGCACGAAAACAGGTAGAAGAATATCACAGGGTTAAGTATGAGTAAATCTTCACTTCATGTCCCCCTTAAGCAAGTTGCATCTCACCTTTCATTAGGCAGGTGCAGTAGAAGGAAGATGGTACAGGGTTAATCTCAGGGCATAAAACCTATGCACATGTTAGGTATATTCACTGGGGAGCCAATACGCAGGAAATGTGGTCTGCATGAGGAAACTGCAGTACACCTGATTTTCGAAAGTCAATGAAGATCAAGAAGAAGAAGAAGAAGAAAAGTTACCAAAATTAAATAGGCTCAAGTATTGATTTTTAAAGCTAGAATTCATTAGCTACATATGTTTTGTCTCGTATGATTAGAGATTTTTGATTATTATAACAAATCTATTAAAATCATGCTGTACACTTGGTATCTGACACATATTATGTATAAACGTAAACACACCTACTAGAATAACAATAATGTAAAAGCATCAAAAGGTTAACCTACAGTAACTACTGCATCAAAAAGTCTCTCTGTAATGAATTTTCTAAATAATTCAGCACTCATGATTATCCGGCCTGGTCTGTGGTGTAAAAAATATTAAATTACCAAGAATTTGTTTTTTAAAGGGTTGATATCTTGTTTTAAAAAAAAAATATATGAACAAATGGAAAACATATCATTATATGGGAAACATGTATAACGGAACTTTTTTTCTCATTTTGATATTCAAAATTCCTTCCCAAAATTTGGAACTGCACTTACTACAATAATTAGTATAAATGGTAAACATCTGAAATTAATGTTTTGAGCGTTTATTTATTTCAATGAATGAAACCAAGCCTAAAGTATTTGAAAAGTCAAGTTCAAGACTCTAATTCCATTTTGCCACTTAATATTTGAAAACAACTGTAAATATTGTTTTGTTTTCTTTTGTCTCTACCATATACAGGGGATGGGCCAATATAAACAGGCCTGTTGATCGATCAATCATGGTACCAACTCAGCCCCATCATACAATAGAATACAATATCTATCCTCAATATATATCTAAAGTTCAGTATTTTTATTCTTATTGAACAGTCAACATTTGGCTCTGGGCTCTGCAACTAAAAGCAACCGTCCCTTAGATTCCCACTGTTAAGACCCAGTTACCTTCTGATTGGTCAATCCTAAGGACGCCAATGTGGCACACGGCACACTAGCAAATTGCAAGAGCCAGCTAGTGTCCTTCTTCAGATATGTACATTTCTCTCACTGAGCAATAGCTATGATTTTATCTCTCTCATACCCGATTTATTACTCTAACGAGTGAGCCCGCTTACACTAACAAACCACTTAAACGTACACAATTCTCACAAATTTATACACTTTATTTCAGACGTGTTTCGACGACAATGTCGTCATTATCAGTGACAGTTACAAAGCAAAATTATAACTCAGTTACTGATGATGATGACATTGTCGTCGAAACGCGTCTGAAATAAAGTGTATATATTTGTGAGAATTTTATTGTGTACGTTTAATCATTTCCTAACATTACGCTTCTCTCAAGCCAAGCTCAAGTGTATATTCACATCACTAACAAACCACGTCCAAGTTATTGCAACAACGGACAAACACATTAAGTTAATCATTAACGCTCTGCTAATCGGTATTAGTGCGAGTATCGGTAAATGCATTGCTAATTTGCCTCATAACTATGTTAAATATAATATGTGTTTAAACTAAACAAACTAAATTTAATTGAAGTAAAATAATCTCAGTCGAAGTGTAATTATTTATATCA
Organism: Aphrophora alni; assembly: GCA_963513935.1. NCBI lineage: Eukaryota > Metazoa > Arthropoda > Insecta > Hemiptera > Aphrophoridae > Aphrophora > Aphrophora alni. The sequence continues at coordinate 46,707,434 of OY740776.1, read as the reverse complement.
ATTGTGTGCCCTGTGTATATAAATTCATTTGTGTTTGAACTTAATAATATTGATTTTGTTAAGTTCTAGTTCATGAACTATCATAGTGAACTGTGCAACAAAACTGTTCTACTTGTTACAGAGATAAAGTTCACAAGAGAATCATATTCGTTTCAAACATACATGATAAATTTAGTTTTACATAGGGTCAAACACATAACTGATAATTAAGTTGTCAATTACTTTTGACTGGTCCTGCATTAGTTACTTACAATACCAATTGTTTATTCGGTTCTTCAAGACTGATTTTACATTCACAAATTGTTCAGTACTGTTTATTTTTACTCATACGGTATCATTTACTACTTAGAGACTTTTTGAACACAATATACAGGGTGTTTAAAAAATAATAATGTTTCAAGAATTCAGAAGCATATTTCTCACATCAAAACTAATGAAAAAGTTTATATAAACATGTTTCTTAAAATGCTTAGTTTTTTATCTAACCGCCATTCTGTGTTTAAATAACATATTTTTTAATGGTAAATGATACAGAGTTGAAATTTTGCAGGTACTTAGTGTTACAAAGACCCAATTTGAGAAAAAAACAACTGAATTTCTTTACTCATTTCAAAATGGCAGCAATTTAAATTGTTTTAACATCAAATATCGCAGAAACCGTTAAGTTTACAAACTATTAACAAGAAACAAAATATTTTCCATTTTTAACAGCAAAACAAATGGATTTTTCATTCGTTCTGTGCTTTAAAGAATAAATGAGTTATTAAAAAAAAAAAAAAAAAAAAAAAAAAAAAAAAAAAAAAAACTGAAAACATCAATTCTTGGTAATTTTTCTACAATACCCAAGATTAGCCTAGAATAAAATTTGAGCAGGAAAAAATGATGAATCATTTTCTTTTCATTTAAAATGTATTTTACCAAAAAAGTAATAGAAAACAAGGTCTGTATGAGAAAAAAAAACTAGAGGACCTCTTCAAAATGGCAACTCTCTTGTAAATGTTTTATAAAATTAACGGATTTAGAAATATTATTAAAAGGAAATCAGTTGATTTTTCCCTCAAATTGAGTCTTTATTGGGTCCAAGTAACATGGGCAATTTCAACTCCATGTCATTTACTGTTAAAAAGAAGATTTTTTAATTTGTTTAAAACTAAAAACACATAATGCCAACTAGATAGAAAACCAACCATTTTAGAAAGTATGTTTATATAAACTTTTTTATTTGGTTTTGATATGAGGAAATACGCTCCTGAATTCTTGAAAAATATTTTTTAACACCCTGTATTTAATACTGTTTTAATAACTACAACCAACTTATCATAATATACATACAAATACATCAACATGTAAACAAATTGAAGCTATACAATATATACATATATACACAAATTACATAAAAATAAATTGAAACATACATAAATAGCAAAACTATTTAAGAACCAATGGTGCGGCTATTTGCTAGATAAATAAACATTACACAAACTCATCACCAAAAACATAATTTTGGTAGTTGTCAATCGTAAGTGATAATGAACCTTGTATCACAGTTTTTGGAAACATATTTAAATAAGAACCTAAACTTCTTTCACTTGTTCCAAACACATGTCCTTAGTGTAAATTCTATTTTGATTGAAAGTCATGCTTTTAATGTCGGCAGTCAAAGGTCATTTTGATTTTTGCCAACTGTATATGAACTGTTGATAATTTTTTACTTGTGATTTTGTACACAGATTTGGGTCAATAATCTTCACATTTCACTAAAACTTAATGAAATCGGTAGAGGCAATTTTGAGAAATTATGTATTAGCCCCACGGCTGATTTTTTTTAATGTGTTACTAATAAGCTAGCTAACCAATAAGCATTTTGTCATAATTTTCTGTTTTTTCTTACTCTGAAATTTTAGGTTATTGAAAAAAAAAAGTTCTAAAAAATATGCCCATGTAGAAAATTTTATTAAAATTGGTCCACGCATCTAGGCTGTAGAGTACTGCACATACAACAGATAGGTATGATTCCAAAGACCACTTTTTTGGAGTTAGTGGACTTCAAAATGGATATATCAATAATATCGCTTTTCTTATACTATGTATATGAGAGAGTAAAAGTGGAAATATAGTCAATCCTTTAAGAGTTTTTAATGGATAAAAACTAAAAAAACATCTAAAACAAGTGGATCATGTAATAGCCGCACCCAAGACCTTACTTAACTTTAACCTAAACTACAAAAAAATCTCAATAGCTTTAAACATAAATGTGAAATAAATAAAATACAAATATCTTACCTTCCTTGCAGCACTTGCTTTGTGTTCGGGAATGGCAGCCATATTAGAAAATGGTACTTCCATGGAATACTTGATCGAGTGTAGCAACTGCACCACAACATTAGAGACATTCTTGAACGATAGTTTACGCCTTTGTGCCGCACCCAGAGCAGATCGTACCTGAAGAGTGTTGAACAACAACGGCTGAAATCACAAGAGCAGCCACCAAGAAGCCGCCCCGACATACCCACATTAGCAAACATCATATCCGCCGTGAATTTTGATTCCTCGGCTCTCCACGAGTTAAATAAAAAGGCTTAAATATGGATTGTTTTGATTCAATATTTGTGACCCAATAATTATGATCAGTCAATAAATAAAATAAGGAAAAATGGATTTTTTATATTGAAAAATAAAAAATACAAAATAATTTTCAGAACGTAAATGGTAAACCTAACCTTCATGTTATTATATTTATTTTATTTGGAAACTTTAGATGGATGACTCGTCCCTAAAAGAGTTAATGGTGGAACAAAAAATATAGAAAAGAGAATCTTGTAAATAGAAAAAATATATATATAAAAATTGTATGCTTCTATAGAGTTGAATAAAATATAGAATCGCAATAAGTTCAATGTAATACCAAATTTAGACTTGTGTGAGAAGAAATTAGAACTGTTTTTATTGATAGAGCAAAAGGTTAGAAGACTTTGTTTACAACTAAAAAAATAAGAAATATAGATATGTGGTTAAGAAATCCAGTTGATAGGGTCATCATGGTACCAAACCAGTCAATGTTTGTCTCTTGGAGCTTGTAGGAAATGTCAAATTGTATCAGTAGATGAAGGAGTTTAATGCAATATACTTAGTATAGGGCAAGTTTGTGAAGAACAGTTAGTTGTTACTTCACAGGTTTCCTGAATTTCGTAATTGTGTATATCACTACTTTCTTGATATCGGTAGATGTGTATATATTAAACAGCCTCCACTTGTTTCGCTTGTGAAGGACCTTGAAACTGTACATATGTAATGATTAATTTTTAATTTCAAGAATTGGACGAAATGTTTAATCTTTTAGAACTTATTAAGTCAGTGGATGGAAAAATGAAACCGTGCAAATTGTATATCAAAATCAATTGAGAAATCTTTGATACGAAATATCAAACCACTATTAATGTTTAGCTTAAATCATTATCTACCGTAGGGTTTAAAATTTATGTCTATGTTAATAGTTTCAACAAATTATCTACACCTGTTTATTACAACAGAAATAACATTTCCCTTACATTTCTTTCAAAAAGGAATAAAAATTAAGTGTAGACAAAAATTGACAAGCTGCTTTAAAATCTTCCATTTTTAAGAAATCTATGTTCACCAAGTCGACTGAATAATTAATTTTTACAGGGAGAGGTGAAAGGGACAAAAAATGAAGGCACTTACATAATCCGAAATACTAATTTTTTTAAACAACATTGGTTCTAGAGCGCATAAAAATCGTGCATGTGACAAAGGAGTAATTTTAACACCACCTTTAAAAAGGCTGTAACTCAGTTAATTTTAATTGCATTAAAACTAGTAAAAACCTGACTAGTAGTAAATTTTCTCATTTTTTCGTAAAATTCACGGTTTTTCTTCCCCATAACAACCTCTTCAGAGAACCAGGGACTCATTAATGTCTTAAAAAGAAAGTATTTTAAATCAACTCCCCCATAGTTATATTTATTTTACACTTAATCTTTTCCTTTTTAAAATCTATTTTCATTATACTTTTTTTATTTTTCCTACAGCCTATAAAAATTTTAGTTTTGTTTAATTTTATGGGAAATGGTTTTAAACAACGTCTTTAGATTAATAAAATAATAAAAGATGAAAATTAGTTTCCAATAAAACCATTATTTTTATGCATCTCAAAGTGTAAAACTTTAAAACAATTTAGACCTACTTTCAAAGTAATAAATTAAAAACAGCAAATGATTTGAAATTGGTTGCGGTAATAATGTTCGTACGAATGGATATTTTGTATCGTTTTGCTAAAGTTAGGCAGTGGCTTCGGCTTTTCTGTAGTTGCAAAATATGGAAACTTTACAGTTAGTATCTAATGTTGTTATATAATTGCCACTACTTTTCAAACCTCAAATTTCACAAAACACAAGTTAAACCTAATTGTTACTTTGTGAGTTCTATTCTATAATCTCCAAATTCTATTCTGCTTGGTATGACTATAAAATACCAAGACTGATTTCTTGCAGTTTCCCTGTGACCTCAATAACCAGTATGTAGTATGTGGGATATTGATCTGTGCTCAGTACCAATTAATTTCACACTTGCAAAACAACAGTTTTGTAATAGAATTTGCTGGAATCTATGGTACCCCCTCAAGCGCTCACTATACAGAATACTGTGATATACCATCTTGTCTCCTTTTTTAATCTTGATTAGAATACATTTAAAGACTCTCACTTGGACAATATATTTTTAGTAAACACATTTGGACACCATAAGACCAAAATTTAATACTACATAAAGTGTAGGATTTTGTACTACGACGTACGGTTGAAAAAATTATTCTCAAAAATCAGCTTTTAAAATTAGAAAGAAACCTGCAAATTGAAATTTACTGACAGTTTTTTCTTATTAACGAAAAAAACAATGCTTCCAACAGTGGAAGATTTGTATGGAGCTGTGTAGAAGAGATTAAGTAGAAAATACAGTAGAGGGAATAATAAGTTCATTGTTTGATTGTGGTGTATCAGATTGCAACATGTTATGAGCTGCTTGGAGTCAAACTAAATAATATAATACTTGGATTGAGGTAACTCAAGATAGGGTTAACTACTGAAAACGTGCTCTCCCATTCCCTTTGAGGTTTAAATAACTTTATTCCCCTTTACCAATAACCACTCTTGATAACCAGGTGTTATTGAGTTAATTATAACAAAATTATTTGGAGGAGGTACATTAAATATAGAAAGGTGACTGCACACAACTCTAATTTAAAAGGGTGGTCATAAGGCTTAAGCCTGTTTGTATTTTATCTATTTAAATATATATTATTACTGCGGTGGGACATATTCAATAGGACTTCCCGAAACACCAATTCCTGAAAACTTACCCAACATAATAATTTAGACATCACTAAATTAAATTAACTAAATAAATGGGGGGGGACTCAACACAAGTTGCGACAAAGTGTTCCGTGGCACTTTCCCTTCTCCCAGATTTCGGTTGTGTTCCTCTGTCCCACTGCTATCTCAATCACAAGTACATTGAGAGCTAACCAGTAATAGTTATAGTTTTGTTATTATAGCTTATGTATCACTGAGGATGGTGACTTCGTCGTTGAAATGCGTTTGATTAAATAAACGTAATTTTTATGAGATCTTGTGTTCGAGTTTTTCTTTTTTTTAAATCTAACCCGTGAGATTATCACAAGTCCTGTTATTTTACAGCCACACCTTGTATATCATGTTTTGACTTCAGAAAACAATTGTAAATAGTCATTTCAAACATGCAGCTCTTGTGTTTGTTTATCGTCTTTTCTTTTTTGTCCGTTGAACTAATGAAGATAAGATTACAACACACACACACAGACATAAAACTAACGCCAGCAACCAAGATTGAATGTTAATGGTTCACAAGTTCGTGGATTTGTCTACTAGCAACTGTGAAATGATGATAAATTGGAATTTTTCTATCAAATATTTTACCACATCACAGTAGCCAGTAGACATAAACTGTGCAACCCTAATTATTTATCCAAGAAAATAAGATTAAAATTATTGTTAATGGTCTAAAAAACAAAGTCACTAATCAAAACTATTGGGTCAGATCAAAACAACTATATTATGAGCTATGCAGAGCAATGAAAACAAATTAGTTAGCGTAAAGCTTGTCAAAACAATGTGTTTGTTATCGGCTGTTTATTTCAACAGCTGATCAAGACGGACATGAATCCAAACACAACACACCACTAGCCAAAGAAGCTTAGAAACTTATTCTGTATGAAATAAATATCATGCCAACAATAATGCATTGAACATAAAACTAAAACAAGTTGATGGGAGACTGTCATGGTACAATATAATACAAGCAGATCCTCTAAACGTAATACCTAAAAGTTGGTCTCTTGGATCTTATAAGAAGTGTTAAATTATTTTAATATATTTATATTAAACAGTTTCCACTCATTTCACTTGCGTCAGTGTCTCCACTATGGCGGACCACGAAGCTGTAGATATGTGAAGAAGCGTCCACTCGTTATACTTGTAACTATACGATCATCAAATTTTTTGAAAGGTCAAAGTTTAAAATTATATTTTTGACCAAGACTTTACTATTTGTCATCGTAGAGAAGTGGGATTGATACTATTACATGCAAATTTTATTTAGTGTGTTATAATTTCAATATTGCTTATAAGATATTTAAAAAAACTTTTACATGTGGCCATTATTTTGATATTTTAATTTAGACTCTTTTGGATTTCAGTAGTAATTTCTGATATGCCCACAGTATAGTCTCCTATATAAAATTTCATGGTTTTATCTTAATTTTTATGGTTATTATCTCTTTACGTATAAACGACAAATGGACGATATGTCAAAAATCACTTTTTCGAGTTTCTCGAGGGCACAAAATGTTAGGATCAGTTAAAAACGGAGGTCAAATTTTTTGATTACCAAACTTAGCCTATAATACATATACTGGGTAAATAATACTGTAGAAGTGACATGAAAATTGGCTTAGCAGTTTTGGCTGGTGACTATTTGACTAAAATTTTTGGAGAGGTGATAATATAAACATTTTGTTTGGTTACAGACGCTATGTTCTATCTAAATCTCAACAAAATCGATAGATCCAATTTTAAGTTTTGAAAATTTTTGTTTTAAAAAAGTTTTAAGGTTTTACTGTAACTTTCACTCCCGTCAAATTTTGACTGATTAGTATTTGATGTTATAAAAAAGCTATTGCAGCACCAAAAAGGTTTCATTCTGACTTATACCAAGTACAGTAGATTCAAATAATATGTTGCCCTAAACATAACATTAAAAAGATACTAATAAGGTAATATATTTATCCAAAACTGAAATAATTTTAAAAAATTTTGTTCATTTCTGGCCCAGCCAAGGAGCCCACCAAACCAAAACTATATTAAGCATAAATTAGGATGTAATGGAAAGGGATTTTAAATAATAAAATATGAATTGGCACTTGCGATTTTGTTGAGCAGTGCAATATGACATAGAAGGGGGGGAGACGAGGAGTGGAGGGCTTGAACCAGCGAGCTGAGCGTGAGTCTGTTCCGAGAGCCGCGAGAAGAAAGACCGCTAAGAAAGACCGCTACGGGACGAGGTCAGTCCATTTTCAGCCACATGCTAGCTAAATTAAACGGTATGCTTTTCGGCCACTATTAAGGCTTTATCTTGCCGTTATGTCTTTTTAATAAATTATAAATAATTCTGTAATCTTTTAATTCGGCAGTAAATAAAATATAACATTTAATTTCACTTGCATTGCGTGCGTTCATTAGCGTCCTAACCCGACTCCTTGGCCCATCCTGACAAGATTCGGCTTAGGTGTACGCGGTCTCCAGCCAGCCGGAGCTTCCAGCTGGTCAAAAGAAGTGGAGACGGTCACACATTTTTGAAAGCAAGCATGGCCACACCCTACCTGTATTTTTACAGAACATAAATCTTTTTAATAGCAATAATTGTGCTGTATCTAAGCTTCTTTGGCATGAACAAAACAAACTGACACTCAACAAATATGTAAATAAAACACAAAACCACAAAATTTAAACTTATAAGCAAAATATTTCAAATCTACTTAATACACAGAGATATAGTTTGCAGGATGTATTACGTCACTTAAACATTGACAAAATAACACATACATATATATATATGTGTACAATTAATATATATATAGAGTGAAACACAAAAATATGCTGAAATAGAGTTCTTACTGAAGAAAAAAAAAAATACAGAGTCATCGAAAAAAGTGTCTGTGATTTCAAATTGTAAACGGCAAAAGTAATAATCAATCAATATTTTTCAACGACAAACTATTTAAAAACTGTAATTGTTTGAAAATATTAGGCTAAAAAAACAGGGTTAGGTTAGGAAATTCAATACGAGAAATTTCACTTAAAGATTTGTAAACAAAATAATATTATAAAGTAATAAATAAACATGTTTAGTTAGAGATTAAAATGAGTTAATACGAAAAAATGCTATGTTCTGATTGGACTAAAAGAAAAAAGGTGCAATTAGATTTACTGTATTTATGAAATGCGATTACGAAAGTTTACCAAATAACCGAAGCAATGTCCACTTTTTAATGGTGTGCGACTCTTAAATGATCGACGAATAATAATGCCACTAAATCTGCTATATTAAAAAAAGTGTTTGTTTTGTTAAAATAAGTAATGTGAATGTACCAAAGTGTATAAAGAAGAGTTAAAATTTCTTTAAATTTCATCAACGATCAAACACAACAGTAAAGACTTCCAACATTGAAATGTGTTAAAGATACAAGGTAACAAATTTTAATCTGATATATTTAGAGCCCAGCAGTATTAAAATTTCAAAATAACAACCTAATTTATTTGCAAATAGTAAATGGACAGTGTCGAAAATAAGAAACTCTAGTTGAACATTAAATAAATAAATTTTAAGTGATAAGAAATTTTGGACAAAAGCTTTTTAGATCATAAGATATTGTAGTTAATTATTTTATATTTAATTGTAAGGATTTAAGAGTAAATTTATATACGTAGTTAAATTAATAAATGTCAACAAACCAGAAAACCCGATATTAAGAATCATAAATAAATAAATAGTAGACTTTGAATATTGATTTGTTTATATAATTTGATTTTTCTCCATTAAAGTTGAGCACTAGATTTTTTGAATTTCTTTTACAATTTTTTTAAATAATTTTGTTGCACAACATGTGACAAATACAAATTAAATTTCTCATCAATACAATAAAGAATTGTTTTATAAAACACTGGGAGTTCTGTTATTTGTCCTTGCGATGATTTTAAATGTTCTACACAACTACAGAATGCTATTAGACTGTGCGTCATGAATCATAGCTTGGCGCAGAAGTCACTTTAGTGAAAGATCAATGTGTTTTATTGTTTGGTGAATTTAAATCAGTGTTTACAGTGCAATATCATTTACAGCATACTTAAGGACAAGATCCATTAGTCATTGGTTTAGACAGTAGAAAGAATTGGAAATGAGGACTAGAAATCCTCAGGCCAACCCTAGGGGAAACTGTAGAATCTGAGGCAACCAAATGAATTTTTTCAACATGTTGTGATTCCATTAAAAACATGTGGAGTGAATTAATGTACGATCGAGTTTACTGAGAAAACCCCAAAGAAATGACATAGAAAGAAAAAAGGGAAATCAATCTTAATTTTTAGCAAGATGGTGCGTCTCCACATTACATATACAATTACCAGTTGTTTTCACGGCTGTTGGATTGAAAGAGGAATGGTTTGTTTTGTGGCCACCAATAAACGTAACTAACCAAGATCTGACAACTATGGGCACTAGGAACATTTTTCTATGCTGACAAAATATAAGATGTCATTAAGAGTGAAAATCACTCCCGACAAAGCAGCTGTTACTTCTAGTATAATTGAACGTATCACAACTCTCACCTAAATGTTTGCCGAACCACGAAGGTTGCTCATATTGAAAAAACCTGATTACTTTCCATACCTTTTGGTATAAAAATTAATAATTTACCCGATCCATATGTTTAGTTATTTTCGACTCGAAATCATGGACACTTTTTTTCGATGACCCATCGTTATAAATTTTACTTGCTTTGAATTGCAGATAACATTAAGTTTCTAAATTCCTTGATTTTAGTATGTGTAATTTTAGTGTTATAGAATACGCTATAGTGTAGTTTCGCCAACACTATGTGCCGGCTTCTTCAGGTGTAGAAGTTGTGAAAGTGTTAAAACTTTGTAACAGTGAACACAACAAAATAAATTGAATAAAATCAGAGTGTAACTCTTCATTTAAACGATTAAAAATTATGTTTTATCAAATGGCCACATTCAAGACCAACAATTCAATAGTCTACGTTAAAACATGGAACTAATTTTTTATAGCTTTCCCTTTATTTGCAATATAATGCCAAGGTATTAAAATTAAATAGACATTGATATAGTCCATATTTTGTTTTTCAGTCATATTTACTAAAAATAAACTGAAAAAACTTTGGAAGGTTTCATGAATCACAGTTGGACTATGTTACAAACTAAAATTGATAACACAAGAAAGAAACCCAGGACTTTAGCAATTATACAGCCAGAGTTGTTACAACCACTCAAGCCTAGTTTCAGCCGTGGGTTCCATCTAAGCCTACTTTGTCCCTATTTCGAAATGTTAGCCTCTCTTGGGACTTTTGCTCCTTCCGTTCCAGAGCCATGGCATAGAAAATCAAAGATATGTGATTCCACATCAGCTTTAAGTTAGAAAAACATTACAACAAAGCAATAAAGTGACACTTCATTTTAAAAGTCGATATAAGAGAACCCGTCTTGAAAACGCATCAGAGGGATCTACACTCGGAAGATGCTAACATCCCGAAAGAAAACATAGCTGACATGAAAGAAAGGGGCTGACATCCTGAAAGGGAAAACCGACCGAGAAGAGGTATGTCATGGCAGTTACTTTATATTTTGTATTATTACTCGTATGCCATAATTTTCTTTGACAATTATTACACAACATACTGGTTTCAATAAAATTGTTGTAGTTATTATAAGATATATCCCACAGTTGCAATTGTAGCTTGTTATGTTATGATAAATTTAGCGACGTTCGATATATTTATGTAGGACTATTTAAAAGTTATCGAAAATCAGCTAAATCAAATACATGGAATACTTTTTCGGAACCTGTATTTTTAATTTTGATTGGAAAGGGAGAAAACATATTTTTTACTTCTTCAAAACGAATATTTAAGGTGTGAATACACTCTCTCCATTTCAATATCTCTGAAAAGTATGCTTAAGTTATATGCCACAATTTACTTATATTTAAAAATATTACTAATATATTCGTAAAAACTGAATATTGTAGTTTAATTTTAGGATAGTAAAATATATATAAACCTTTCTTCTCCTCGCTGGTGGAACGATGAAATAAGTTGTTACATTATTGTCCCTGAGATATTGGTTTCTTGTAGCGCCATGACCAGCTTCGATTTCATATTCTCCATTCAGACAGTCTAATGTAGCTTGGGTTATGTGCACTCGACTGTAAGAGATGAACACATTAATACAGAGAACATATAAAAGTGTTAAAAAAACAATAAGAGATGAACACATTAATACAGAGAACATATAAAAGTGTTAAAAAAACAATAAGAGATGAACACATTAATACAGAGAACATATAAAAGTGTTAAAAAAACAATCTGATTCATACAATAAAATTTAAACAGAACTTGAGGAAGTATCTTGCCTGCGAGAGGCTCTTTTACGAGTCAAAGAAAAAGTAGATTTTTTGTTTTTCTAATAATGACAACAGTGGTTGACTAAGTACACTAATTTTATGGCACTTTGTTATTAGGTTATTGTTTGTGTTTTTGTTGGGGTCAACAGATTTTAAATTATTATTTTCATTATTGACGAATTTAATACCTCCCATTGTGAGGTCAATGTAATACTAGTGTATAATTCCCATTCATAATGAATCGTTATTATGTAACGTCTACTATGAATTAGCAACACGATCATTACATTTACGGAACAAGCTAGTGTCCACATTTATGGAAGTGATATTGATTTTTCCCGACCCCATTATGAGACCAAAATCATCACCCCAAGTCTACCCATGCACCAATAGGATTCGCAGCTTTGAAGAGATTAATTTAATTTATAATTATACATCACCGAATTGAAGCTAATTACTAAATATTCATTCACACATCACAAACACCAATTTAACTAAAGCTGATATTGGCGATGCCCATTGTTAAATTCGACTCATTTCTGAAATTTAATAACTGTTCGAAGTGGGATTGAACCTCCGGAACCCTTGAATGCCACTTCCGCGATTAATTAGCCAAAAAGATAAACCTAATAAAAAATAATTAAACCAAAAAGATATGACACAAACGATCACACACCACGACTTGTAGAGCCAAAGAATAGGTTACTTCTGTGGGTCCGGCGTGCTCTGCTAATCATAGCTGCTGTTCCGATCAGCACCTCTCTGCCATCCCAATTCCGTGGTATTGGTAATCCGGCTGGTCTTAAAACCAAGATTACACTAGCATTTCAACACACATCAAAGGTTAATAATTTTTATGCAACCGGAATAGCAACCGCATGTACAACCTAACTTTCTTAACTTAAAGGAAAGACAAACATTAAAATTCATTTTTCTGTAAAGTGAAACTTTTTTTTTTCAGTTTCGGGACTGTACTATTACAAAATGACTTACCCAGGTTCTCCGCCAGCCTCCATGTTATTAGCCAATGTGACGTCATTAGACCATACATCATACTGCCACTTACGTAGACCTAACACTCCACACAGCACTCTACCTGAGTGTATTCCCACTCGCATGTTTAAATGGACATCCGTTGCTTCCACTACAGACCTGGATAACAAACAAGTAGAAATATCAAACACTTGTACAAAGAACCTTCATAGTACAGTACAGAGAGTCAGTAGGGAGAGAGAGGGGGAGGGATGGGGAGAGAGGGGAGGGAGAGGGTGAGGGGTAGAGGGAGAGGGGGAGAGAGAGAGAGAGAGAGAGAGAGAAGAATAATGATTATTATTATTTTTTTTTTTTAATAGAATAAATTGTTAATACATATTACATAAAAGCCAATATAAGAGTGTATGCCATTTTCTTGAAATTAATTGTGTAAACATGATTCAATGAGCTGGGCTTTAAAAAAAAAATATATATATATAGTTATAATCCGTTTTAAGATTCCTCGAGTCCAAAAAAGAAAGTTTATAAAATGATATATATGTACAGTGTTCTGCAGCTTACAATATTATATAATATATTAATCACAATATAAATTATGTTTCTCTTTATTACTAGTTCAAATATTACAAAAAATTAAAAGAATCTCATAACCAATCACAATTAAGAATACAATTTGGATTTTTTTTTTTTTTAATTCTAAATAATTAATTGATATGTTAAAGTTTATTAGAAGCTCACTTTTTTATTTTATTTAGAAATTTTGACATTATAAGTTACGCAAGTTTAAGTTAAATTTGACTTTAGAAATTAAAATAGGTTGAACAACTTCCTTATGCTGATAATTGTGTGTTTAATGTAGATTGATTTATTTGTTGTAACTCACCAAATGATGTATGTTAGCTCATTTACAGATAAGGCATGTCAGTTCTTATTCAGTTTAAATTAACTTTCTTTTTTAGTTTTATTCTGAGATATTAATGAGTAAACAGTCCTAAATTCATTTTTTTTTTTTATATTTTATAATTTTTTTTCATGGCCTTTTCGGTCAACACCCGAAATCAGCCTTCTTCCATTGACAACATTTTACTGATATTCACACTTTGTCACTTTTCTTTTATCGCATGTAATAAATTAAAGTTCTAATAATGATATGAAATATGATTATTTACAATTTTATTTTTTGTGAGATGACGTTTTATCCTTTCATTTAAAGTTTATCTGTGGAATTTCTTATTGTCACAAGCCTAAAAACTAGGACTGATTTTAATCAAATTTGGTATGTTTGTATATTTTGGTCATATCTTAGAACATTTTTTTTCATTTCGCTCATAATTAATTTTGAAGGTACGGTATAAGAAAAAACCACAAAATTGAATTTTGCTCATGTGTAACCTATAAGATGGGTGGCTATCTCTTTATAAATTCTGGTTTTTGAGTTATCAGTAAAAACATTTTTTTGAATGGCCATAGAGTTGTTATAAAAGATGTTTTCACAAAATCAGTTTTACTGATTTCATTCAAATTTTAGTCGAGTGTGGAAGATTAATGATCCCAAACTCATGTGCATAATTACAAATAAAAAAATATAATGGTTCAGAAATAAACAGCAAAAAACAAAAATGAACCATAAAATGAAATTAGTCTGTGTTTAAATGTATAAATATTATTTTAAAGACGGCATCCTTCGTTATTTTTCGCTTTTCAACTACCGAACAGGTGATTCGTTTTGGTTGGTTTTTACTTAGATTTGAGGATGGGTGAGTGAGAAAGTTTGTGTAATGTTTTTGTACCATTTATTTATAAAACTATTTTACTTATATTCTGTGTTATAAAACTAACTTACAGTTTGATTTGACTCATACTTTATTTTAAGGAGACATTATTTATTTAATATTCTTGTCTCTGAACTTGGAAACAAAACAAAACTGGATCTCGCACAATTTAATATGTTAATAAATCACTTTCCTAATATTTGCCAAATTATATTTTACATAATTTATAAGTGCAGCTTATGTTGCCAAATGACAAGAATTCCATTGCTTCAAATAAGAATTATAAAGAAACAGTGCCTAAACTTTCTCACTAACCCAAATAAACCAAAACTAAAAGTCCCAAAAACTTCAGTTTGATCATTGTCAGTCAAATTTGAAAGTAAACCAATCTTTGAAAACATATTTAAATATGTGTATAAATAAATGTGTTAGTGTAATAAATGTGTGTCAAATACGTACTAATGTTTTAAATGATTTTATAATAATGTTGACGAGGTATATATATATATATGCTATATATAGTACCGAAAATAACGCATGTGACCATGGCTGAATAAATAGTCGAAACGGCCGTAATGCTTTGAAACAATTTTGGATGAGCAGACGTAAGTACAACAAATATATTAATATTTAAATAGAGAATAAACTTATCCATAAACGCATAAGTTGATTGAATTAAAATAAATCTTTTAAATTAAATGACAGCAATCAAGGTTAGTTTTTTTTTTTTTATCTAAAACGTAATATTTTTTTTTACTTCCAATATTGCAATCATTAATCTAAAATTTTAATCAAATTGGTAAGGCTGATTTTGTAAAATTACGTTTTTATAACAGCCCTTTAGCCGACTAAGGTTTTTACCAATAACTCTCAAACTGGCATTATTTAAGAGATGCCAAAAACTACATTACAAATATATATATGGCAAGTAGTACCCCAAGTTTTGAATTATACAAAAAATAGAAATAATTCCCTAGATACGGCCACATATTAAACTTTATTAAAATTGATCCACATTTTTGGGCTGATGAATACTGGACATTTCAAAACAACAATTTGAACTCAGGCTGATCTTAAAACACACAAAATTTTAGAGAAACAGACTAAATTTACTTTCAAAGGCAATGAAATATAGTAAATTAAACATGTTACAGATATATAATATAAAGGAGGCAATGAACACAAAAAAACTAAAGGAGGCCCACTAAAACTTTTCCTTGTTGGTTAAATCTTCTGGACATCATCATCTTATAAAAAGATGAACAAAATAACATAAATGAAAGACCAGAGCCCTCATACATAATGTCAGGTTCGTAAGAGAACAAAAGTTGGTTAAGAGAGAGACCCGAAAAGGAAGATGAAAGAGAGGGATAAAACACAAGACTAAATGAAGAAGGTGAAAAAAGTTTGTAAAAAGTTTTCGCACCATTGATAATCATTACACCCTGTATAACTAATTAGTGTATTCTTGATAGGATGAAGATAATTTGAAGCTCTGAATTTATTTATTGTGATTTCAAACCGCCAACACTAAATTCCTGAACCATTGCCCAGAGTCATTCATTATCCCTGGGAGAATATTTATAAGTTTCATGACAATAGGTCGAGTCAGTTTCGTGTACAACACAAAACAAAAGCAATATAACCATTTAGGTTTGTTAATGATTGTAGTAAAGAAAGATGAATTGACTGTTGTAGACTGTTTTGACAGGCGCTTGGCAAGAACAGGTCTTCTAACAACTACAGGATTTGGGTTATTAATTCTTATCTTGTCTGTCATCTGGCAAACAACTCTGAACAGATTTTTAAACTGGTAGACTTCTTTAAAGCATCTTTCTAAGTTCCGAAAACTAAGCACTATATTTTCAAATTTGAGGATGGATGCAATTACATTGCAACATAGAAGCGCGTAACTCTTCATAAAAAATTTCAACCCTCGCTTTATAAGCAATATTTACATTTCATGGCCTCAGGAAACAAAAAAAGTATTTTCAATATCCCATGCATCCGTACGCCTGTACGTAAGCACGATAGCGGCTAAAATAATCAAGATAGAAATAATAAATTTGATGTAAAGAACTATAGTGTGCTCATAAAGAACCTTACTGAAATTCAGAAGAATATAATTGCAAATGTCAAAATGGACATTTTAAACAGTTATTTTGTTCATATCCCGTATGTTATTCAACTTACAACACGCTAAATTAGATACAAACTTGTAAATATCAATTCCGAATGTAATGGTATCAATCCCTAGAGAAGCTACTGTCAAAAATATAATTTCGAACCTTAACCTTCCAAAAAAAATGTAATATTCATACATATGAAATCCAGAATGAACAAATCATCAACAAAAGAATAGCGAGTGGAGGTGCCTTCACATATGTACAGCTTCAAAGACAGCCAGACGCAAAATACTTTCGAGCAAAGAGAATTGAGACTTTTAACATATACACACTACAAGGTCTGTAGTCAAGAAAGTAAATGACATACAATTATACGGTTCAGAAAACCTGTGAAACAACTGTTTTAAACAAACTTACCTTATATTAAGTATACTGGGGAAGACCCCTTTTTATACCTGTACTATTTAATATTTTCTAAAAGGGCCAAAAAACCAACATTTAGAGAATCTGTTTGTATTATAAATTACAATGAAGTTGGGTAAAGAACCCATCAACTTGTTTATTTATTTACTAACATCACTCGCTGTCTGTAACGGTGTTATGTGGGCTTGGGATCGATATCTGCTTCGCAGTATGATAGGAAACAGCTGATTGGAACTGTAGGTATAGGAGTAGACCAGAGAAGAGATGTGATGTGCTACGGCTGTGTCATGTTAATTTTTTGTTTCTATATTTAATTTCTAACTTACATTATGGGCAGTTAATTGGGGATATAATGTTCGAATTTTACCGCAGGACCAATCCCCAATTCGGATGTGTTATTTATTAATTTTAAACAAGATGAGTTGACAGTGGGTTAGAATAGTAATTGTGTTGTGTCAGTGTTTTATTAGTTATTATGTTTACTTTGGTAATGTATTATAAATTAATTAATCTCTTCAAAGCTGGGTACTCAATAGTACATTGGTAGACCGGAGTGAGCGATTTTGGCCCAAAAACAGTATCATTTCCAAATGTGGACTGTAAGCTGGACATAAATGTGTTGCCAAGGGAAATTGGTTTTCAACTGATACATGTCAAATACTAAATGCGTTACAATTGTTAAGGAAGCTTGACCTATAACATTGTATGTGTTTTTTAGCAAATTTACTTCTGTACTCTATTAATAGAGTGTATTTATCGTAAACTTTGTTTGCAGAAGTCAATCATGGAGACATCAACTACACTACTTGCCATAATTCTTGACAGTTTAGAAACTACCTGGACAAAATGGAAACACTCTGGAGCAATCTGTAAAAATGCTGATCCATGGCTTCTTTGTCAGGGATGGAGAAAGGCAGCTCCTCGTGAGTAGCATAGGTAAAAAAATCCCCGATAATATAACTGAATCCATGCTTGATAGCCAGGATCGTAGGGATGAGGTGTCCAACTATGTAAAGAAAGTGTTACATAGATGGAAGATCTAAACCATGGTTAAAAGTAGAGAACGTCACCAATCTAAAGTATTAGGAAAGCTACGTTCCAGGATGGATTTATGTCTGAAGAAGTGAAGGTTAGGGTTTAGTGTGTAAAGCTGATAAACCAGGAGTCAGGACATAACAGGAGTCTGGTTTCTGATGGTTTGTAATCTATCCCCTCTCAAAAAAAAATAAAACCATGACAACTAAATAGAAAATCAGTTAAATAAAAACTTACGCAATAGCATCGATCATATCTAGCCCCATCTCCACACAACAGTGTGCATGGTCAGATCTAGGCTCAGGCAATCCCGACACACAATAGTAGCAATCTCCCAGGATCTTTATCCTTAGGCAATGGTTATCCTGCAATACAAGAAAAATATATTAACATTTATTCTGTTGTACCTACACATACAAATATAAAGATATATAAAAAAAAAACAATAAACACTTCATAATAAAATACATACAATAACACAATTATTATATCTTACTTAGTTTGCTAACATTTAAAATTAAAAATAAACATAACAACAACTCTTATAAATAAAAATAAGTTGATATGACCTATCATGTTACTTACCCAGCTCACAAACAATCTTAGGTTTTGACTTAAAAATGTCCTTTTGTTGTTCTCCTTTTCCAGTTGAATATTATGAATTGATAAGAATTACATATATTTTTGTTTACTATAAAACAAATAAATAATAACAAAGATTGGTTTAATTTAGTTTATTACTTACTAAATGTAGGGTAAGTTTTATAATAACAAAACATGGCCACTGGAAACCGAAAAAAAAAAATTGTTCAACATCTTTGACATGTCCATCGTCAATGTCATTATATACAATTGCACTTCATGTTAGACTCTAGACAGGAGCCACATTCAGTTTACAAGACTTATATACAACAATTCCAAATTTGTATGTTAGTACAGCACCATAGTGAGCACAAAAATTAAGATAGCAAGATAAAAATTGGTATAGGGGACTATATTAAGCTCATACAGAACTCTATGGAAATTCAATAATATTTGATTAAAATTACCAATATGGCAGCACTTTTGAACAGTTTTTTATCATATCATGAACGCTATTCAACTTAGAACACACTAAATTAGATAAAAACTTGCAGATTTCAATTCCGCGTGTAATGGTACCAAACACATTTCAATACGATGACAAATAGAAAAGTTATTGTAAAAAAATGTACATTCGAATCCTGATCTCTCAAGAAAATGTGATTTCGTATAGGTGCAAGATCCATGGCCAAGTCATCAATAGGAGCGTAGCAGGGGAAGGTTTCTTTACATCTATACAACTTCGAGGGCCAAGACACTAGTGAAGTAAGTTACAAATACATGTACAGTAGAGTCCCGCAAACTCAGCGTAATGTGGACCGGAAGTGTGCCGAGTTTGTGAAATGCCGGGTTATCGGGAATAAGGGCAAA
Organism: Aphrophora alni; assembly: GCA_963513935.1. Lineage (NCBI taxonomy): Eukaryota > Metazoa > Arthropoda > Insecta > Hemiptera > Aphrophoridae > Aphrophora > Aphrophora alni. The sequence goes on along the minus strand of OY740776.1, from coordinate 46,687,885 downwards.
AAATAAATTGTAATTGAAACACCAAAGCGGCGGCGATATCAAAGACTATGTCGATAGCGGTATCCCATTGTCGGCGGTGTAAAAACACAGAGGCACCAAAGCGGCGAGTCAAACGACTTTGTCGATAGCGGTATCCCATTGTCGGCGGCGTAAAAACACCGCTCCATTGGCACCCGTCGGTATAGCAGACATACACCTGCAAAAACGTTTGATGGGCCAATTTTTTTCCACGAATCAATTTAGTATACATTATGGAAAATATAACATTTCTTTTCAGTTTTCTTTGACTGGTTATGATCTACGCACAGTATATACAGTAAATAAAATGAGCGAGTTACGAAAACGGAAGCGTGTGTTGGTTTCGATTGAGACGCGGTTAAATGTGTTAAAAAGACTTGACAGAGGGGAATCTGTAAAAAAGCTTTGTGACGAGTTTAACGTGGGAAAAGTACCATCAACGATTCGAGCGATCGAAGTTAATGCCCGCTTTGGGATCTGCCGAACTTTTACGAACAACACTGTTTTTAGCAATGTATTTTTTCCCGTCGGGGTCGCTGAGTAATCCGAACTGCCGGGTTATCGAGTGCCGAGTTTGCGAGACTCTACTGTATAACGGAAATTAAAACAAGAGTACTAAGAAATTGGTTCTTATTTCAATGTATTTTAAACGCAAATTTCAGGGTTTATAGATCATAAACAAGGAAGAATATTTAAAAAAATACCCAAGAATATAAGTCTTAAAATCTAATTTAAATCCAAATTAAACATAAAAAAGTGATTTCCATAAGTAATTTTAAAGTCGGCCGCCATATTGGAAAATGGCAGTAAAATTTAAAAATTCAAATACACCATTTATTGCTGAGGAAACAGTAGGTAAGGTTGCTCGTTTGAAGTTTTCTATAAATCTTTTGGTGTTTTCAGAGATCCCAATGGTGGGTCCAGTTAAAAAATCCTGTATATTACTTGACTTACTTTGATTGATATACTTAATCAAATAAAGGAAGTAAAACCGCAAAAAATTACTTCCACCTCACTCTATTCTTGGTCATCTACTTTATTTCCCTCGAGTTCTCGCCTTCCTCTTTAATTTGTCTCTAGACCAATCTTCATCGTTTCCTGCTATTTTGGGGTTCCACTCAGGTTTGGCAACTTATATTGTTACTATGCTCAACCAACTATACTACTATTTCTTGATTATTTCCTCAAATGGACTTTGATTTAATCTCCTCCATAATTCCTTGTTTGAGATCCGCTTTGGCAAATGAATATTATAAATTCCCCCTGATACAGTTATTTACAAAGAGCTAGACTTTGTGATTTTCCATATTTTACAGCCCAACTAAAGCATAGATTTTACATTATTCTAGAAAACGTTAATTGTTCTTCTTAACACGTTCGCTACCACAATGTTTAAAAAAAATCGTAACCACAGACTGCCGCCTCAATTTTGCGGCGGGCGTGTCCTACTCCTAGCCCAACGCCGCAGATCTGCGGCGGCTGGGCTCATTAAAATAGACTGCCGCCGCAGATCTGCGGCATTGGTTTCTTCATAGTAAATGAGAAATTTCTTCGCAAAGGTCTATTTTAAAGGTTAGATCGCTTAGGCACGGTCTACAGGATAGTCCGCCACATATATGCGGCGCTTGGTCTGTAGCTAGGACTATCGCTGATGTCACTGGACAGTTTGTGGCGAAGGTCACAACCATTTTGACCCGTCTACAGGGAAGTTCATGAATTTTTTCGTGGGCTGTGGGAGTGACCCGGCCGCCGCATATATGCGTCAGCTGGTAGTGAACGTGTTAACTGTTGCAATCACGAAATTGATAAAAGTTATGCGAATACCCCTTAAAAAGTGGCAAAAGTAGACAACCCTGACTAATTCATATTCCGATTTTGAAAGAATCTTAATAACCTCCCATCATGCATCAACTGGCATTTGTAGTCCTCGTAATTAATTAGTCCTAATATTTTTTTCTTGGGAGTCCAAAAACTTTCAGAACTCTCCACATGGACTCTCTACTACTTGAGTTGAATGTCTTTTAGAAGTCCACAAAGAACACATAGAAGTATACTTTGAAAGAGCTCTGCTCAATCACTATCCTCAGAGTGTTGATCACGTCTATGCAGGTGCAATCCTTCCTAAACTCTGCCAGTTCTTGTCTCAATTTAGTATCAATTCTGTTCATCACTAGTCTCGTAAGAATTTTGCTAGGTACTGAAAACAGAGTATAACCGATATATTTAAATAAATAGAAAATTTAGTTAGGATGCACGCTTGGACAGTAATTTATTTGTATAGAAAAAAAATCAAATTACTTACGTTTGCTAACTGATCAAAACGACCAAACAGTTCATTTAGTAATCTGACCAGTTCTTGTGCAGTACACTGTGATGCTAGGACAGTAAAACCTACGATATCGGCAAACAGGATGCTGTAACAAAAATGTATTTGTTAGAAACAGTTAGTGTATTTTATATATTACGAAGGCCAATTGGAAAGTAAGTTCCATTTGAATATAAATAAAACAGAGACATAGATATAGAAATTTTATTAGTTACGCCCTAAAACTGTACAACTCTCCGCTATTTTTATGCATTTACAATAGTGATGGACCAATTTGGAAAAAAATTAGGACCTGGGATTTGAGCCATCATAGTCTTCAACATATTTTTTCCCCAATGCAATCACCATTGACTTCAACATATTTTTCCCCCAATGCAATCACCATTGACTTCAACATATTTTTTTCCCCAATGCAATCACCATTGACTTCTACACAATTTTTTTTCAACATAATCATTATCTTCTAGATATTAAAATAAAATATACATTCACATTTTTTTTTCCAATATAAATATAATGTTTCTATCCAAGTCATTTCTTTAAATGCGGAAAGGAATATGTACTATTCACTTGGTGCAAGATCAGGATTATTGGTAGGTAGATGGTCGACAATTTCCCTGTCAAATTATTGGAACAATTTGCTACTGTATGAGGTTGTGCGTTATCATACAAAAACATGATCCCACTTAATAACAAATCACGTCTTCTGTTTGGTATGATTCGACTAAGTTTCTCCATGGTTTCAAAGTACATGTCAGTATTAATAGTCCTTCTAGGTACTACAAAATCAATCAGTGGAGATAGCTTTCTTATACAACAATAGATTTCTGAAGGAGAACATGTTTGAGTAAACTTTTTGCTTTTGGAAATGATGAGTGTCATCATTGGGTAGACAGCTAGTTTAACTCGACATTTGTGTCCAAAACCCAGATTTCATCTCCACAGCACATCCCTTCCTTTAAAAAATACTGCAGAATATGTCTGTGCTTTGTGGATAGCAAAAATTCCTTTTGGGAATGACAAAAATACAATAAATGCGCTTTTCCTTAGATTTTTTTTTCCATGTTATGACGTGAAAAGAAAAGAATTTCTCAACAGAATTGTGACTTGCGATGAGACTTGAGTGTCTTACGGAAATGCTCAGACAAAACAAACAGTCAATGATACGGGGTGTAACACCTAAAAAAAGGTTAATCCAATTTGAATAATGAGAAATAACCGGGAATCGAGATAGTTAAATGGGAGGGGGTAAATAAGTCAAATATGTGACTTATGTCTTTTAAAAGAATTAAAAATAAAGTAAATTCAATCATTATAGATTTCCAAACACAAATAAATAATAATGTATAGGTTTTAAGAAAAAATTGGTTGTAGGAATTTAAATAATCTTGTGTGTGAATATAAATTTGTAAAATGGATTAGTTGTCATGCGCGTAATACTGAACGGTGCATTCGATGAAACAGATAACGCTGATGCGATGAGATTTTGAATAAAGTCCATGATACCGGAAGGGTGAACCCTGTGACCTTAACGGAAGGTAGATTTTCACCATGAGGCCGCAGTCCAGTTGGGAGTGTTGAACCGAATGGTCGTATTTAGAGAGTCTGAGTAAAAAACGTGGAGAAGATAAAAATGTGCTTTTTGAGTCTAGTTTGAAGTGTTAGAATGAACAGTTGTATTTCGGAGTGTTAAGAAAGAACTTGGAGAGTAAGGAAGTATGTTTGTCAAGTTGAATATGTAGTTCAAAGACTTTAGTGGAAAGAACGGACATAATGTGATGTAATAATTTGATGTAGAACAATAGAAAGTATAAAGAGTTTAATCATCGGTCGATTAAGGGTGGGAGTATTTTAAAACTCTGTTTGAACAGTTAAATTGGTTAGACGGTTTCACGCGAATAGACAATTGACAATTAGCGTGTGTTGTGACAATGTGGTCGGATAATGAACAATTATAAATTGTAGAATGGACTAGAATATGAACAGATTTTCTTTTATAAACATTCGTAAAGTGCAAATATAATTTCGCCATGGACACAAGACGCCATTTTTAGGACGCTGTGGAAACACTTTGAATTATGTACAGTATGACTATGGACTGGTAACTTGTGTTACATAACACACTATATTTACTCTGTTATTATATAGAAAGTTACAATGTTTAATTTTTAATGTTTTTATTATATAAATTTAATGTATAAAGGATAGTAATTTCTTTTTATGTAAAATATTAACAAATGTCTAATGACATATTTATCCCTATCAAAGGAAAGTAAATTCATACTAAAAGAAAAGCATATGTTTTCAATTTATTTTTATTCATAAATTCACTCAATTCAATTTTTTGTTGCAACATAAAGTAAATTTTAAATTCATGGTATAATAGATCAGTTCTCCTTCTGAGAAAATAAAAAAATAATTTAACTAGGATGATAATTATAGTTATTTTCATGATATGTCTCTATAACATGTTAATGTATAAAAAATAACTTGTCTTTAATAAATTTATGTAAAATTTCAGCATACAAAAGAATTCTTCATTTGAAACCCTAGAATCACTGTGGAGTACACTTTTAAAAGAATCCATGCCGAGATATTATAATATTTAACTTCTTTTCTTTTTCAAAATTGGTAGACGAAAGTTACCTGGCGCCCATAAGCTGAGCAAAGATTTTAAATTCATAAATAAAAACAAATAAAAAGTAAAATAAAAATAATAATCTTCAATTCATTTTTTTTTTGTTAATAAAGTAATTTTATATAAAACCTTAGATATTATATTAATTACTATTCCACCGAAGAAGCTCGGCAAACTTTGTCCATCAGGATGGTTATGACAACTGTGTTTTGAGACAATACAAAGGGAATAATTGTTTGTGGAGTTTAAAGAACACGGAACACCTATCTAATGTGTATTGTGAGACTTTAAAAAAACTAAGAACAAACACTGTGGATTTGTTGACGTCTTGTTTTCTGTTTTTCCAAAGTAAACGTCCATCATCACACCGTTCAGCAAACAAAAGATTTATTGCATCAATTCAAATCGGAATGTTAATCTCCTACAAGTAATAAAATTCCATTATAAGAAATAAACATTATTATAAAAATATAAACTTTTTACCTGACGTTCTCATGTCGTTGTATATATATCTTATGAAACTGTCCTTCCACTGGAGACATGATATCAGCTTTCATCTCCATAGCAACATGTTGTGGCAGCACCGAGAGCAGCAATCTTTCCTAAAATCATATTAACAATGTGAAGCACAACTAACTGTACTATGGTTTATCCAATTTGCTTTTATTAATACTGACAACTAATTAGGTTTACCTGGTGTTCAAATGATTCATATTCTATTGAACATTTGTTGATGAAAGTAAATACTGCATAAACTTTCTCTACATGGAAATAAAGATCATTAGTTTACAATGTAAACTCAAATTACAAATAGTTTTTTTTTTTTTTTTTAATGATTTTGATTATTTAATGATCGAGAACAGAGTTAATTCATTGCCATTACTTTTAAATCAAAATCATAATTTGTATTGACTTGTAGTCTCATCAGTCACTAACTAAAGAATTCATAAGAATCGTATATTTAATTCGTTAAAGAATATCTGCGACAGTCGCATATTTCTTTAAAATAGGTCTGATTTTAATTATTGAGATGTCAAATTAAACAGTGTTATCTATAGATTTGATGAAAATTATTAATTATTAATTACCAAATCACTTATTTTGTAATTAATTTATCACTTAAATAATATGCCTGTTATGGGTAAATAACATGTTTTAGAACAAACATAACATGAAACACCTGTTATAAATTCTCAAATACGTTTTATTTTATTATGTTTAGCTTAACTTAGTGTTATTATATTTTTTGCTGATTCACGTTGTGTTGTGATACGATTCCTTACATCTCGCAAAATTAAACAGTTTAAATTTTCTAATATGTTTTATTTTTTTGATTTGTTTGAGAATTTATATAAGGTGCTTTAAATTATTTTTAGGTTAACTTATATAGAGCTTACTTCAAAACTGCAAAATCATATAATGAGTAATAAATTATTTATATTACCTTTATAGTTCCGTCTTGTGACTTTGCGTTTGTCTTAATTACAAAGACGTGTTTCGGAGTCGTAGCTCCATCTTCAGTAATTTCACCCCGTAGAGGTCGTTAAAACATTAAACATAACAAAAACATTAACACTATACACGGAAATAAATAAATACACGTATACGTTGATTTTAACATTTTCTTACATGCTCATGGTTTCATGGTTCGCGAACTACTGGACCATGGTTTACTAGGCCAGTAGTTCGCGAACCATGAAACCGTGCGCATATAAGAAAATGTTAAAATCAACGTATATGTGTATTTATTTATTTGTGTGTATAGTGTTAATGTTTTTGTTATGTTTAATGTTTTAACGACTTCTACGGGGTGAAATTACTGATGATGGAGCTACGACTTCGAAACGCGTCTTTGTAATTAAGACAAACGCAAAGTCACATGACGGAACTATAAAGGTAATATAAATAATTTATCACTCATTATATTATACAAAGTGACATGGACACCAAACAATGAACATGCAAAATCACGTTTATTGACTTTGCTCTCAAGGATTCATCTATGGACAAAGCAATTCCGAAGGAACCTAACTGGACCTACACCTGTCTTTAGTTAGATCTCTCTCTCTTTCATCATTCCTATCAGGTCTCTCTTGACCAACACCTGACTTGACGCTATTAGAGTATTCAAAGGCTAGGTGGTCTATTATGTTCTTTTCTTCCTTTTTTTGTAAGGTGATGATGACTGAGAGGTTTTTCAACTTTAAACAACAAGGGGGGAAAGTGTTCATTACCCGTAAATCATGGAACAATAAAAATTTATGAAATTATGGACTATTTTTATAGATACTACTTACATCGCTATGTTAAACGATGGACATATATATAATCCATACATAGTTAAATGAATTTTAATTTATACAAAATGTTGATTTTTTTTCATGACAAAAAGTCAAAATTGAAATATCCGGCTTCATAGTGTAGAACTGGACTACTTAAAGAAATAAAAGGTGCACAAACATTGCACAAACTTTCCTATTCATTCATCTCCAAAACTAATCGTTATGAAAAATGTCGTTTTGGTAGTTGTTAATCAAGAAGTGAAAATGAACCTTGGACAGTGTCTTTAAAATATATTTCAATAAAATTACTTATTTTTTGTCTTCATAAATTGTAACATAAATATGTCTTCAGCGTGAATCAAGCTTGATTAAAATATGGCTTTTAATGACAGCCGCCAAAATTCAGTTCTGTTTTTGATATTTATTTATGAACTGTATTATTTTTTTTAATTAAAGTTTGGGTAATTAGTCAATTAAAGGCCCGATTTTGAGAAACAATAGCCAATTTTTTTTTTTTTTTTTTTGTTTTTACCAATAACTCACGAAACGGATATTTTTGAAAGATGGTGATCAATTCATTTTGTTTTGGATCTTAAATGATATGCTTAAGCAAATTTTATCAAAATTATTACAGCCGATTTTGAAAAATATCATAATTTTGTTTTCCTTATGGCACAGCTACCCCCAAAATTTTGTAAAAAAAGTTTTACACATTCCAAGATATGCTCAAAATATATGCATGTACCAACTTTTATTCAAATTGGTCGATACATTTGGACCATAGTGTAGTGATACAGATAATAGACACCATTTAAAATCACATTTTTGTACTCAGAGAACTGTAAAATTTATTTCAAAATTGTAGTTTTTAAAAATGTAAGAATTAATTTCAAGCAATGTTGTAGGATCATGAGTAAGAATGAGATAATCTCTTCACAATTTATTTACTTTCCGAACTAAAATAATATTTAAAACAGATGGACATTTCATCGCTCACCAGTTTATTTATAGAATCCAAGCTACAGAACATAGGCAGTTAAAATAAACTAATTTTGTTTAATACATTAGTTTAGTTTTCAGGAGTTATTTTGACAGAATGAATGTTTAGAAACATTTCCAAAAAAAAAAAAGAAGATTTTCTGTTAAGTCATTTCATACGGAACTTTACAGCAGCCATTTGCAATGTTGTGAATCTCTGGTATATCTCACACAAGTTTTATTTTATTTGAAAATTTATACAAATAGACTTTTACAGTAAAACAACAGCGTAATAAATTTGAGCTGCAAAGTAAATACATAAATAAATATCATCTTCATGTGTTCTCAAACTACTCTCACTAAAAAAAAAAAAAAAAAAAAAAAAAAAAACTTTAATATATACAATTTAATAGCTGAATTTCTTCTTTTATTGGTAACCTTTTCCTAAAGTATCTGATTCAAAAGTTTTTGGTTGATTCACCACCTTTGAATCTTTCTTCTTTAGTACTCAGGACTACAAGTGTTTCACTATTCTTGATGGTGTGATCATGTCATAAAACAACCAATTATGGTTGGATTTTGATAACAATCACTTTCCTGTCTTGCGATAACAGGAGCTATGTTTGTAGTCCCCTTGGAGCATAGACCAGTTAATTAGGAAACTGTTCCTATAAACAGAGGCTCAGGAAGAGTAATAATTGTCTACAATGTGAGGATTTACGGAAGCAGTCCCATGGTAAGTTGGGACATTCTAAAATCACAACTATGGTCACAGGGGATTATCAATTAGACATGATCTCTGACTATATGAAAACATATTACTCCTTTTTGAAATCATTTGTAGTGATAATACCAAAATGTGACAAATGGTCTGAGGGAAGAAGACTCGTACTTCAAGGGAACTGGAATGGGCGGTTCAAATACTAAAAGTGGAAATGGCATAGGTATATGTGCAGTGGCGGCGATAGCAAGCCTTGACCAGGATTTTTCGGGAAATTTTACCCGGACCCGGGACGGGCCCAGCCACATGGGCCCCTCCTATCATAACAATATTTTTATGAGTATTGTCAAGAAATTACTAAAATAAGGTAAAATGTCTTCAGACAAGATTGTGCATCGTGCATCCAAAACGGCAATAACCATTATTTTTTAGAGAGCAGTATTTATTATTTAATGTCATGATACAAAGTATATGTATTGTTTACCGTTGGCCAATAAGTAATGCAGCTATCGCTACGTCGCGCATCACGGTGACTCACCGGCACCGGCCGGCGAAAAGATAAACATCCGGGAAAAGATTATTGGGAGAGGGGGCCCGATGAACAAATTTGCGGGGGGGCCCGCGGGTTCTTATCGCCGCCACTGTATATGTGGAGGCGAATTTGGTCAGACAATTTCGCTATGAATAGGAGTTCACCCCCACAGTATTCCAGTCTGAAATAACAGATGTAATGGAATGTGCTGAAGAAAATCTAAGGCTTGGGTATAGTGAAGAGGATATTTGCATCTATAGCAACAGTCAGACAAACTTTAAATCACTTCAAGCCAAAACTAGTCTGGGATTATTTCAAAACCCAATTACAGCTTAGTAACAATGTTATTTTTTTGTTGGATGCCAGGACATGATGTTGGATGTTGGGTAGTACGCTGGTTGGTCCTTATTCCTGTCCCTGGATAGCTGTTTTACACAACTAAATACCAGCAAACGCTGTCTCAATTTGAGCAGCTCTCTCGACATGTGCAATAACATAAAACTCAGATAAGCAACAAATGTTTATATCTGTTTTTTTCATTTAATTAGTGTCTTTCTAAACATATACTTCGCATAATTTATTCAAAATCCCAACATGACTTTAAAGGACTATTGTATTTAAAATTTAAAAAAATAATAATAAGGTTTACATAGGATATTAAAATATAAATTATTTATTTGTAAAACAGTTATGTTGGTAAAATATAATTGTGCAATATCTTTTGAAACACCCTGTACAATGTAACTGTTTATGTTGCCATTGGTTATTACTTTGCACTTACTCATTAACATATTAACTTTTTTTATTATTAACCTGATAAGAAACATATAAAACTGAGCAAAACAATTACTGTTTATAATAAAACTTATTGCATAAATAGTAACAGTTGCATGCATTTCCTACAGTTACGCTTTCAACAGTAAGTTGTAACATGGTGAATGGTTATGTTATAGTGTTAGTTTTGGTTGTAGCGTTGTTAGAATACTCAACGAGAAGTGTTGGAAAAGTAGCATCTGAAGATGGAAGTCGACAACGTTCAACACAAGTAAAACCGAGTATAACTCAATCTGAATATATACAGTTGTACAGTCATAGGAATACATATAGGAGTAATGGAGTGATAAGAGATATAACACAAAAGGATAGAAATACTGAAAATAATAACGGTACAGATCTGTCTGAGGGAAGATTGAGACGTCGTGGAGGGATTAGAAGAGATGAAGCTAGAGAGAGGATTTTTAAAAAAAATGGTGTTTTAATCAGAACTGGAGTTGATGTTAGTAAAACAATCAAAGTAATTAAGAAAAGTGATAAACATACAAGAAGACTTCATAAAAATGCAGATCAAGATAATGATAAAATTACAAAAACAAAATCTATACAATATACTAGATATAAAAAGAAGAAAAAATTAAAAATTGTAAACATTAATAATAAACAAACGAAAAAGATGGAAGCCAAGAAGAAAATGCAGTTAATTAAAAAGAAAAATGATAAACAAAAATGTAGTAAAAACCGAACAAAAAGTAAAGTATTAACAAATAATGATAATAAAGATTTCCTTACGAGGAGGATTTCGATTGAAATGAATAACTCATCAAGTATTGGAAATGAAACTTTTGTGGACCCGACAACAGTTAGGACCGATTATCTTACACAAAACCTGATGAACGGTTTAAAAGATTGGTTGGATAATGATAGGAAGGATGACAATTTCCTTGACGAGATGTTGGTTTCGAAGAAAGGATATGAGTGGACTGGAGTGAATAATGGTGCAGAGAAATCTACAATGAGTGCTGACCTATTAAATATTGAATAGGAAGAACTAATATCATTGTGAATATGAAGGAAATGCACCCATACAATTCGACACTCTACTATAAATATAGAAGTTATACTTAAATTAAACACCTGTCTATTACTTGACTTGTAATCATTTTCAATGAGTTAATATATAATTTTAAGTTGTTCATTTTTCCATCCACTTTTTATCACTTAAAAAAAAAAATCACATTCGTTTGATTTCAAAGATGTGTGGAAGAAAAAGTGTGTACTGTTTATTCTTCAAATGTTGCAGTTTCAATCGATAATTCAAACAAATGAAATAAACAACTTGAGTTATTGGAGCATTACGCAGAAGACAAATAGACCTCTTTTTTGAACTCTGGGAGATATTAAAACGGATTTCTATACTACATATATGTGAGAAATTAAAAAGAACAAAGCAATACTGTGTTAATTTGAGAGAAAAAAATGGTGCAAAATTTGTGCTTTTGTGAAATGTACCGATTTTAATTTGTGGTGTGTAAATTTTATTTTATTTTTTTTTGTTAATTTTTTTTTTTTACTGTCAAAAATTTAGAAAATTTCTAAGTAAATTAATTTTATGATTGTTAAGGTTTTTTATAATTAAGTGCTTTAATTTAAAGAGCAACCTGTTACAAACATTAAAAATAAAACAGCTTTAGGCATCATCATGGTAATTACCCAGCCCCAACATACAATACAATACAAGCAGCTCCTCTAAATATTATGCTCAAAAGTTGATCTTTTGGACCTAGTAGGAAATGTTGTGATTGTGTATATTAATATTTTCTTGACTTAGACTAGGCCTTAATGAGCCTAGTTGATGTGTAGTCTCCAAGTCTTAAGTCAGTGTCTTTGTCCTGATGGTCTTCAAAGCTATACACAAGTCAAAGAGCCTCCACACACACACACTACGCACATCCCTGTGACTCGGAAGGTCGTGGTTGGAATTATGTTTTTGACAATAACTTCACTTTTATCATCATAGGGTTGTTACCATTACATGCAGAATTGAAACTTCCAAATTTTTATCTAATTTAGTGTTATAAGTTGAATAAAAAACATGAGATATGAACAAAAACCTATTTAAAATTGCTGATATTTTGAAATGTTTAATTAATTTTTTGTAAATTTCATCGAGCACACTACAGTCTCCTATATGGTATTAATTTTTGTGGCAGTTATCATGCTTATATATAAGATGGGAACAACAACATATGTAGGCTACAGTATGCCAAAAATTTCTTTTTCAGTTACTGAGACCATGAAATGTTGAAATTATATCTGCTAAGCTCTATATAATTAATTTTAAGTGCAGTCTTCTGTCAATCCTTGTATTTTCTAACTATTTATATTTGTCAACGTGTTTCAGAGTTCCCCCATCTTTGAAAATTAATTTAGTACTCAATTAAATCTGAAAAAATAGAGAAACTCCTAAACGAATCGACAAATATAAATAATAAGAAAATCCTATCATTGGCAGAAGATTATGATCAAATTAACCATGAAATGTTAGTTGAATGACTAATGAAAATAGTTGGAAAATAGAGGTCAAAATTTTCTGTGATTTTTAAACTTGCTCTATACCAGTGGCAGCTCATAGTTATGAACATGTGAAGAGCACTTTCTATCTCTACATAATTATATACAAATGCACCCATAGACAAACACACTCATTCACTCACTCCCTTATATGTATTTACTACAAATAATTGCTAAAATTAGTCTATTTACATATATTTTATTTGTATAATATAAATCCCTTTTGCGGCTCTCACAACCAACCAATCTAAACAACATGAAGTGTCAAAAGAAAGAGAATTTCCCGGATCAATGATGAATTGGACTTTCACTTTTTAGATATTAACAATTTGTTAGAAAATGTGTCTAATTTTTGCTCCACCTTTGCTGTGGGTTGACCCGATATTGCAGTACCTCAAATCACGGACTTTCACCCACTTCATATTTTTTTAATTTTGAACAAACTCGGCATGTTTGTAGAGGACATCACCCTCTTTTCAAAATGTGTACAGGTGGCGAATCATTTCATTTTTATTTTCTATTCTATAAGTTTTATTTTATATCTTTTTTACACAAACATTTTTCGCGGTCTTTTCCCCTTCATACAGATATGGGGGAGAAAGGGGGGGGCGAAGAGTAAGGTTTCCACATGTGAGAGTTCTTCGCACGGTACATTAGTAACATTGGATTTGATTTTAAAGATATGCGAATAATACACTTTGAAATTTAAAATATTTTGCAGAACATTTTAAAAATCAAATAGAACATCATAATTAAAAAAACAATTGAATAAGTAACACGGTATTAATCTTCTATCACTTTCAATATACTTAGTCAAAATTAATATTCACGTTTGCTAGCCAGTGGCTGAGATAATTTGCGCATACGTTAATGGAATCTCAAACTGTACTTAAGAACCCATGTATCGCACGATTTCAGTTTTTTGCTATATATTCCATTTATGCTGCATGCAATAGTTTGGGAAGCTCTGGCCAGCACCCGCGACTGTAGTCCAGACTTCAAAAGCTAAATGATTTCCGATTGTATCATTGTTTGGATTGTGCAATTATGAAATTTCAGGAACTTTTTTTAAATAGATTTTGATAAAAAATTACTATTTAATTAATAATTACATTTTATTTGTTGTTTTATGGGCAAGCCACCACTGCTCTATACTATTTAATACTGGAGACGTAAAAATACCATAAATTTTAATTGAAAAATTAAAAAAACAAACTTGTCCTTTTGGCTTGAACTGGACAGAAAAGGATTAAATGGTAAAATCAGAAGAAACTATGTCTATGAATTCTTAGTGAAATATGAGGATACATGATATTAAAAAATGTGTCAAAATATTTTTGACTGAACCAGCTTATCTATACAAAATAAGCGGTTATAATTGATATGGCTCTCTAACCAAACGTTGTAGATACATGAAACAGCTGTTATTTAGTTTTATTTATAATTGGGTAACCATTATTGTGACATTTACAACCGTGCAACTAAGAATTTGGTTGTTTTCTGAACCAAGGATAATTATGAGGATAATTTCTATACTTCAGGACATTCACAATAACCACACTGTATGAATTTTGACAAATTACGTGTCTTGTCTTCTTAACATGAATGTGACGACCCAAAATCAATGTCTTATGTGCTCTTGCTTAGCATCAGTTTTTTTGTGATGAAATCACTGTAAATGAAATGTTCTACATTGAAATATTGGAGCCTTTCTTCAAATCAAGGATAAACTTGATTTTTCACCACATGTTCATGATTTCCTCAATGACAAATTTCTTCTGGACTGGAAGGCTTCGTCACCACTAAACCTCACACCTATGGACTTTTATTTATAGAAGTACAATTAATAAAATGTCTACAGTGAAAGAATTCAGAACATTGACCATTTGAGACTGATTTCTTGAAGCAATGGCATCAATAACTTCAGATTTTCTAGGCTAAGTGGGGGAAGAGCTGGAGAAGTGCTACCCACGGGACCTACATACAATTCAGATAAACAAGGGAAAAGTTTTGGTCTGTTCTTTTAATTAATTTATCAGGCCCGGAACACCGACATGATTGTTGTAAGTGGACACGTTTTAATATACAGTAGAGTCTCGCAAACTCGGCACTCGATAACCCGGCACTCGATAACCCGGCAGTCCGGATAACTCGGCGACCCCGACGGGAAAAAATATATTGCTAAAACAGCGATGTTCGTGAAAGTTCGGTAGATCCCAAAACGGGCATTAACTTCGATCGCTCGAATCGTTGATGGTACTTCTCCCACGTTAAACTCGTCACAAAACTTTTTTACAGATTCCCCTCCGTCAAGTCTATTTAACACATTTAACCACGTCTCAAACGAAATCAACACACGCTTCCGTTTTCGTAACTCGCTCATTTTTATTTACTGTATATACTGTGCGTAGATCATAACCAGTCAAAGAAAACTGAAAAGAAATGTTATATTTTCCATAATGTATACT
The DNA here is from genome assembly GCA_963513935.1 of Aphrophora alni. Taxonomy (NCBI): domain Eukaryota; kingdom Metazoa; phylum Arthropoda; class Insecta; order Hemiptera; family Aphrophoridae; genus Aphrophora; species Aphrophora alni. The sequence goes on along the minus strand of OY740776.1, from coordinate 46,672,574 downwards.
AAATTGATTCGTGGAAAAAAAGCGGCCCATCAAACGTTTTCACAGGTGTATGTCTGCTATACCGACGGGTGCCAATGCTGCGGTGTTTTTACGCCGCCGACAATGGGATACCGCTATCGACAAAGTCGTTTGACTCGCCGCTGCTTTGGTGCCGCGGTGTTTTTACACCGCTGACAAAGGGATATCGCTATCGACAAAGTCGTTTGATATCGCCGCCGCTTTGGTGTTTCAATTAATATTTATTTTTTGCCCTTATTCCCGATAACCCGGTATTTCACAAACTCGGCACACTTCCGGTCCACATTATGCTGAGTTTGCGGGACTCTACTGTATACACACCTATGACGCCTGCCCACATCAAAAAATTGTGATTTACACAATTATGAAATTCAGAAAGTGTACATAACAACGTTTTAAACAATCTTATCCCACTGGATAAAACCCCTTGATCTAACATTACAATTTGACAAACATTTCCTACAACGGCCATAAAACCAACTTTCAAGCATTATATATAGAGGATCTGCTTATATTGTATGAAAGGACTGGGTAAGTAACATGATTGTGCTAAAAAAACTTTTTTAAATGTATACTTTTGTAAAAATTTTTATTCAAACAGCCACCTAGATCTTATGGTTACACTGTATTTAAAAACATAAAATCAATGGAGAAGAAATTAATTTAATTCCGGGGTGATTGACTCTTCTGGGTCATTAAAGATTGTAGACCATTAAGGGTGTTCATGCTTCATTTGGAACAAGTGTTTTAACCACTTTATTATGTATCAGATAAAATGTACACGTTGGACGATTACAATCTGATAGAAACTCATAGCTTGGCATTCTGCCAAAACTGTAGACATATCTATTGGCATCGGCTCATTCCCTCTTGGTAATTTAGTTTTATTTTTAGTTTCTTCAATCTATATTTTTAGCAAGAAAGTATTGGAATGGGGAAAAAATCAATGTTTTGGGAACAAAATATCTGTCTATACATACGTCAGAAACCAGTGTAATTTTGTTAAAAATGTGTTGCATGTGTTTATTTATCGTCATTTTCAATAGGTTAAAATTTGTCCTCAATGAACATGAGTTATAGTATAACAAAACAAGTTGACGATGCCATCATGGTATTTCACAGCCCAATCATACAATATAATACAAGCAAATCCACTAAATGTAATGTTGATCTCTTGGGCCTTGTAGTAAATGTTAATTTTTATTAGTAGAGTATAGGGTCTTATCAATCAAAGTAAATTGTTTTCAGAACCTCGTAATTGAGTATATCATATCACTTATTTTTTGACGTTGGCTAGGCCTTAATGAGTCTTGTAGATGTATATACAGGGTGTCACAAAAATGCTTAGCGTGCCATGCAGAACCAGATTCTACATACAAAAATAAGTCAAAAATGTCTAGTAACATTTTTTCGATTTCGGCTTAGTTTAGCCGTAATCCGCCATTTTGTATTTTTTTGAAAATAGTTAATAATCCATCAACCCTTGGAGATATTTTTATGAAACTTGGTATAAACTCTAAGCCTATTAACATTTTTCAAAAATATTTTTTATCAAACTTATCAAATTTCAAAATGGCGGCCATTTAACAATTTCAAAGTCAAATTTCATGAAAACTAGCAGGTAAAAAAAAATTTACATAACATCAAATTTAAAGCACTTTTTAATCCAAATCCAATGACACTAAGATTGTAAAAATTGGTTAATAAATAAAAAGGTTTTGGTAATTGTTAATAATAATTGTTAACAAGAACAGCTGGTAATAAATGTAATCAGCTGTTTACAAAATGCATTGTTGTTGACTTGTTATTGTCATTATTCTTGTATATTAAAAGTCTCCACTCATTTCATTCATATCAGTCTCACAGCCTAGAACTTATATATCAAAGAATTTCCACTTCCTAAGCTCATGTAGGATCTCATAACTACATGAATATTGAATTGTCTTGGGAGGCCGAGATTCAAAATACTATTTTTGTCAATAACTTCGCTATTTTTCATGATAACCGTTACGTTCAAAATTGAAATCAGCAAATTTTCAAGTTGAATAACACGAGATGTGAATAAAAAACTGATTAAAATAGACACCATTTTGAAATTTGCAATTTGATTTTTCTCAATTTCAATCTGGTTTTGTATAATCTCCTACATCCAAATTTCATGTTCCTATCTTAATTTTGATTGTGCTTACGTACAGACGACAATAACAACGGATAGACAGCGGATCAAATATTACTTTTTACAGTTTCCTGAGGCAATAAAACATGAAGATTAATCAAAAAATGGAGGTTGAAAATTTAACAAACTTACCTTACACTTCATTCACTGATTTAAGTAAAAATCAATTTCCTTGAAAAACTTTACAACAATAAATATGAAAACATGCTAACCTTAGCTCAATGTTATATAAGAGATTGAAGTAAACTACTTGCATTTATCACAGGTGACAAGAGTATTGTACGTAATATATTAAACTTGTTAAACATGAACGCAGTTAGTTTAAACGGTTTACAAACACAATAAATATTGTTGATGGCTAACAAGAGATATTGCCTAGTAACACTGTGAACTGAACTATTGCCAAGCTTTAGTGCCAGCTTAATGTATCATACAAGTTCTCATGGTACTTACCCAGCTTGCTCATATTAATCAACCTTTAAATAAAATTTTATTGAATTTTGTAATTCTATTTATCCTTAAATATAAGTGGAGAGAAAAATCGTATAGATGACTTCATGTTGCTGGCTGACCAGATTATTTATTACATTTTTTCCTGGTACTCTTGTTTCCTTGCAAGGAAACACAGACAAACAGCAAAGAGTTCATACAATAAAGTAACAATTCATAGAAATACATACAGTCATTGCAACCAACAAAGTTATGAAGCCAACAAAGATGGAACCTTTGCACACCTTGAACATCGACCAATGAGAACCTCTAATTGAGTAAATTAACTGCTTCGTGTTTTAATTAAACTAGACTGTTTATTTTTGGGGAAAAACTCGAGAAAAAGTGACACGAATCAGAGTAGCGTCAGTTCACCCTTAATCTTCCACATTGTTGGATCTGTTTAGTAGGTCATTACACAACTCAACCTGTTGTAATATAATTTGTTTTTCGTGTGTTTCATCACATTTCTTTCGATGGGATTGGTAACAATTAAAATTTTCCCAGTCTGCAAAGTTTCATAATTTAAGTGTTCCATCACATAATTGTGCAACTATCGTTGTCTGGAAATCTCAAGCATATTTCCATCTTGGAATTTGCAAAAAACATTCTCTGATCTTTATATATATTTAAATTTCATGTCTTTACGCTAAACAAGTATAAAATAATTAACTGTGTAAAGTGTATGATTGTAACTAATCACTAATTGTAATATTTGTGCGAAACAGCTACCTGTATAATCGTGAATGTCATGCGTGTATGGAAGCATTATCACACACAAGACCAAGGTGCTGTCCATTCACTCACTATAAATTTAGACATGTTATTAACAACAACGACTAATACTTTATGCTGTTAAACACTCAGTTTATGCAATTAAATTTAATTTATTAAGCAAAGTCCTCCGGAATGAATGAATTTCAAATACGTTTTGTATCTTCAATCATACCCAACAAGGTCTGATAAAGATAAGACTCAGCCATAACAGACCGCAAACAAAATTTTCAAAAAGTATCAGATTAAAATTTTCCTTGGAGAAACAAATAAAGAACGGGAAGCGATAGTCATTGGAGAGGTGAAGGGTACCTTCATGTTGAAGGGACAAACATCCTGAAAATAACTATCACAACCAAAAGGAAAACAAAGATGGACAGACGGGATGTTGAAAATAACTTTTTCAGTTTCCTGAACTCATGAAACATGAATATTGATCAACATTTTTTCTGATTATCAAATTTATCCCACTCCTTGTATAGGTACTGTATAAATTAAATGCAAATGTGATTGCTGAGAATCGCTCATATTAGATGGTAATCATATTATTGAGGAGACCCATAATAAGTTATGCTGGTTATAGGGAAAGTTGTAGACTTGTGTTTGTGAAGTTTAAAATTATGACTGTGATAAATTTATATACAGAGAAGAAGAAGAAAAGTCTTGCAACCTCTAGGTAATTTCTGAACTAATAGAGATGGAAACTTCTAACCTTCACCAAACCTCATACGGTAAGTCCTTTCACTATTTAAGGGTATAAATATTTTTGCCCCCTTTTTGTTAAAGGGGGAACTTTATTTTTTCAAATCGCAACCATTCATCACCAGACACGATTTTTAACACCATAAAAAATTTAAAAAATAGTGCCTTAAAAAAATCCCTATGATATCTCTAACTGGAAATATGGGGGCTAGAAGTCAAATTTTGAAAGTTATGTCATGGATATTAATGAATAAAAATCAAAATACTGATAAATTTTTTAATGAACGCACTTTTATTCATTTTTCCTATTTTACAGAATTGACCTAATTTTTGAAAGAGGGGAGCCACAGGGCAATTTTTTTACCCATCATGTGACATATATCATTTTAAAGGGTGAATTATACCATATGTAAACACACATATATATTTTTTTAATTATATACACACTACTACTACTACTACTACTAGGTAATATTGAGGACCATTTTCCAAGGTAAGCCTGTGTCTCTTATCCATACAAATTCTAAACATAATAGGCTATGTGCCTTATTAAATTCTAACCTACAATCATGTAACTTGTTATATAAATTTTCACAAAATGAAAATTTTTAATTAATACACTCACCAATTTTTCATTTTCATCTTCCATTTCTAAACGTGCAGCTATACAGTTGCGAGTGTCAAGAAACGCTCTTCTCTGCGCGTGTTCCATCAACGTATGCAACAGCACTCCGACTATGTTGGCACATACAAATACAACCACGTTCGCTGTTATCTAAACAAAAGAAAATCATAAATTAAATGCACAAATCATTTCAAACAAGATTGACATATTTTTATTAAATAGGTTATATTCTATTGTAACAGAAAACATATAAATGAAAATTTTGTTACCGAACTGATGATTTTGAGTGCATTTGAACCTACACTTTTTTTTAAACAAAATATCTGTATCAACAAGTTTAGAGCTGATTTAATGAAGTTGTTTTTTACTTACCCCTTACACATAGTGTAGTGGTAGTCACAAAAAATGATGACCTCCTGTTTTTTTACTGATTTTCACATCTAATGGCCTCAGGGTACAGAAAATGTGATTTTTGACAAGCCGTTCATTCATCGTGAGTGAACATAAGAACGAAAGAGACCATAAAAATTAAAATAGTAACCATGAAATTTGTTATAATACTTATATAGAACCCTATGGAAACTCAGAAAAATGGAATTAAAAATAGCGGCCATTTGAAACAGTTTTTAGTTCATATCTCGTGTGTTATTAAACTTATAACATATTAACTAGAAAAAAAATTGCAGATTTTAATTCTGCGTGTAAAATGGTATCAACTACACATTTCTCTGATGACAAATACCTAGGCTATTGTTTGAAATGAAATTTCAAACTACACCCTTCCAAGAAAATGTTTACTCGTATAGTTACAAGATCCGACAGGGCTGAACATAGCGAGTGAAGGCTTTAACATATGTATAGCTTTGAGGTCTGCCAGGGCTGTGAAATGATACGAACAAAGTGAATGGAAGCTGTATAACATATACACATCTATAAGGCCCATTAGGCCCTAGCCGATACCAAGAAAGTAGTTAACAGTTATATTTATTTATTATTCTATAGATTTATTATAAAGGTATCAGAATTGTCAACGGGTTACATAAAATCTTAACCAAATAACAATAAATAAAACATAACACACTAAATAATATTAAATGTTGAGCTTGACTTATGAGAAAAATTATACAGTATAACAAACACAATCCTATCAGACGCGTTTCAACGACAGTTGTGGTTTGGTTGGTGTAGCTGGTGTATCACTGAAGAGGACGACCTTGTCATTGAAACGTGTCTGATACTTAGGCGTATTTTTTATGAGGATTGTGTTCTTTGTGTTTGTTATACTGTACACTAAATAACACAAACAAACATAGATAACACACATAAATAGCTCAATAAACAACAAGTAATAAGAAAACATAAAATAAGATACATTGTACTGACATACTATACACTCAATCTCGAAGGAATTCCCCAACAAAGTAATAAGCTCCCACCAAGAAAAACAGTTTCAATGTAATTTTTTAAATTTTTAAATTATTATAAATCTTCAACTCTTCTGGTAAACAATTAAAAGGCCAGAAGAGTTGTAACGATCTCCCTGCTCATACTTAGATAAGTTTTGTGTTGGTAAAATATATTTATGTCTCTTTTTCGTGTTGTATCGGTGTATATTTATATGCCTCAGAGTACTCAACATTCTAAGGAAAAAAATCACACAAGAGGGAATACATATATAAAGATGGGAGGGTTAAAATGTTTTGTTTTATAAAAAAAGGGCTGCAAGATTGTAAATGTTGTGGGATTGTTAATATTCTTACAGCTTAAGAGGTTCTTATAATTACAAGATTCAGAAAATCAGTGTACCAACTATTTTAAACAAACTTATACTATAGTGAGTAAAACTCCTTGATCTACCAATACGCTTTCACAATGGAAATCTCTCTCAGGGACGTTTGCCCCTTCTGTGGCAATGTTCACTTTCGGGATGTTTGTCTCTACTGAGGCAATGGTACCTGGCGGGATGTAAGCCGTTCTCATGGAAATTGCCCCTTTCGGGGTATTTACCCTTTCCAGGGTACCATAACCACTTCCAAGAAAAGAGGTCTACCATTCAAACCTCCAGTTGACCCCTTGTAGCATTCATAAAATAAATCTGCATTTTTGTTATCGACAGTCCACTCGCCGTCCCCCTTATCTTCCCTCTCTATCGCATGATTCATGCAAGCGCAAAGTCCATTCCCTGGTTAGCCCACCTGTTCTAAATCCGTTATCTAGTCTACCGGTAGTCACTCACAATGCCTGACTCTTCATCGTTACGTTAGATATAATAAATTTCTTGATTCTCAAAAAATTCTGCTTCAACCTTCAACGATGCTTAATCTACAGTTTCTGTGCGTTTTAGTCTATAATGTTGGTTAAATTATTATTTTTTACGGCACAAGATCACGTGATCTGCGACAGGATTTTCCAGGTACTGAACCTTACAGATTTTATCATACTTTAAATTTTTGTTAATGCTTTAAAATAATTTATTAATTATCATGTATTATTTAAAATATGTATTTCATGTTTTGTTTAATATTCAATGTTCTTTTGAAACTGAGTGATTATAAAAATTTACTTTTAAAAAACATACTTTACAAAACCTTGTAAAGGCACATTTTGAGTTTTGAACAATTATGTGAAATAAGTGCAAACTAATGTTGAACTTTGAATGATTAAAATATCTTATTGAAAATGTCAAATATAAAACAATTGGAGAAATCTGTTCTAAATCAGAAAATTTCGTTTTACAGACTTTGCAGACCTTGCAAGTCTTATACAAGCTTTGTTTCAAACAAAATTAAAATATATATAAATAGATTTATAATAATCTAAGAAGCTTTTAAGTACCATCTTAACGAATTTCTGTTATACCATCAATTTTCTTTGATTTTGACAAAAAACCAGATATTTTCTTTAATAATGAACATTAATGCTAAAACATGTCTGATTTTGTACAAGACGCTAAAAAACATGTTTTTTGCCATAGCTAATATGCTGGTAGAAGAAACACGGCTAAAGATCTGAACACGTTTCGCCCTGTTAACAAAACACGTTTTGTTTCAACATAGATTCAGAGTTTCACGTGCACAAAAGTGATGTTACAAAAAAAAACTAACTTTATAGAACTCTAATTAAACTCATATTGTATATGTGCCTAAATCTATTTCAGCGAATATGTTTTCAAAAAAAAACTATCTTTTAGATGTAGACTTGTGTAATTAATTATAAAATATATAAAAAATTAATTGGGTGGAGCCTGCATGCAAACTTTCGGTCCTAACAACCTCCAAGAGGTTATTTTCTAAATTAAAATAATTGACGTCAATTAATAAAATTAAATATTCAAAATTTTCATGTCTTTTCTAAAATAAACTTCTCTTTTATAATAAATTCTTTTGTCTAAAATATATATATTTATTGGCCAATATAGCATTTAAGTAATTTATCAAATAAGTAATATTATGTAACTGTTTTAAAAACTTATCATTTCATAAAGTTAAGAAAGGGGGGAAATAAATATCAGCATCTTTTCATCTTTTTTTTATTTTTGTAATTTTTACATTTAAGGGCGTATTATCTTTTTTTTTTGGATTAATTATAATCCAGCTAATTGTTAAGCTGTGCTCATTGTCTTTGTTAAATTTTGTAACTATAAAATATATAAACTAAAAAAGGGGGGGGGATAAATTTTCAGACTCTATTGATTAATTTTTTTTTTAATTATAATATTTCACTTTAAGGGCGTATAATCTTTTTTAAATATAATATTGTTAATCATAAGGTGTTTATTATTATTTTGTCTCAGGATGTCTTTCTCAGATGTAAATGATAAAATCTGAAACGTTGAAATTTCTTTGTTTAAATAAACTTGAGCCTTGTTAATTACTAAATTTGTCTTTGTCTTTTTTTATTTTTATTTTCAAACATTGTTACCATTTGGTTCCGCCTTTCTTAAATTTAAGTCCCCTGGTAACATGTTTCTGGTAGCAGAGCGTGGTTAGCTTTAAATTCTAGCTTGTCTTTTTTTCTAAATTACAGAGCTTGGTTAATTTTAAATTCTGGAACCCTAGTTAATTTTCAAAATTTTGCATTGGAACCATCTAAATTTAAATTCAATATTTTTCTCTGTTAAACAAGGCTCATTTTTATGTTTTGCAGCTTTTTCAAATACTGCACAACTGTTGCTGATGAAATTTTTTTTTTATTCTATTTATTTTAAATATTCAAATCTCTATAAATCTATAGTCTCTTTTTTATTTATTATTTATTTATTTTTATAAACACTTACACAAAAACTTCTAAACCAATTTTGATAAATTTTTTTTTTATTATTATTTTGTCTGCTTAAATATTTTTTTATATATATATATATATATTTACAAACACTGCACACTAGTCATTCACTGAATTTGATCCAGACAGCGGGCTCATTCGGGAATCCAAAAAAAATTTAAATAAATAATAAAATCCAAAAATAGTTAAAAACAAAAAAAAAACAAAAAAAATTCAAAATCTCCTTCAAAAATTTTCTCGAGTTTTCTTTCGCTTGTCTGTATTAATTCATACTTACACACACACATATACACAACAACTACACTACATATAATTCTTGAGTCTTTCTCTGGCTCTTTCATTTTTTGCATCATCTTAAAAGAAATTTTTTTTAAATTACTTGGTTTATTTTTTTTTATCTATTATTATCAGCAACAGTTAAAATGGCAGTGGATTTGCTGCGATTAGTGGACTCGTTAAAGAACACGGAGCTTGCTTTTGAATTTTTTTTTTTTTTTGTTTTCGTCATGTTGAAAGAAAATTATTTTTATTTATTTTTTTTTTTTAATTTTATCATCATGAGCAATAGGCAAGATGGCGGTGGACAGGTTGATGCAGATGGTGGCATTTGTTTAATAGTAAATTGAAATGTTGAACACCTTTTAATAATATATCATTGTGTGCAAAATTTTTTTCTTCTTCCAAATTATAGGGGCCCAGTTTTTGTATATAGGACGACATGGTTGGCTGTTTGTCTTGATTAAATTATTCGGTTGTTTGTCTTTTTTATTAGCAGGTCAACATGTTTGTTCCTTAATTAGTTTTTTATTAGGGTTGAGAAAACCGGAGTTAGGTTTTCTCACATTGTGGGTCACCTTTTTATACTGTCTTTTGCCACACCTTTTTTGCTACACTTCTTTTACACCTTTTTTTTATAATCACTTAAATATTTTGATGAAATTTTTTTTTTACACAATTTTTTTTGATTAAATTAAATCCCTTTTTTTTTGGGGCACATGATACACATATAAGACCTTAAGTCAACTACAAGCCCTGCTTTGCGCAGCAGAAAATTTTTTGACTCCCCAACGTTTCATACTGCTTCTTTGTTTATTTTTCAAATGGATTATTTGTTTAGACCCTTCAAAATTCTTTTTCTCACGGAAATTGTTAAGAGCCGTGAATAGTTTAAATTTCTCTTCGTATGGGAGAAGAGGAATTTAAAAATAACGACGCTGAGCATGATCTGACCCAAAAAGGCTTCAGGAGTTTTTCTTTTATTTTTATTTATTTTTGTAATTAAATGTTAAGGTCGGCTCAGAGGATACTCCCCCCGTCTGAGTCCGACCTTTCCTGAAGTCCTTAGTGCTATGCACTTTTCCCTCCCCTGGTCCCCGGAGTGGTCACCTCCACTTGGTTTCCCGAGGTGCCACTCCACCCCTTTTCCCCACGTACCTTAGAGTACAAAGTCAGTTCATGCACAGCAATGTCGACCTTTGCGTCACCCTTCAGCTCTTTCTGTCCTGGGCTTATCCCAATCATAGGTGGGAAGAGCTGAGACGCTATAGAAATTTCAAAATTTAATAAGTAAGTGCCGAAGGAGGCTACACCCTAGAGTGGTGATTATAAAAGCATTATGAAGCGTTGTTTCTATCAGGTGCCCCGTTTCAAAATTTTGTAGGAGGCCCTTCTGGCCCCTTTCTTCAGAAGCTTGTAGGAGGCCCTTCTGGCCCCTTTCTTCTATCTTTTCTTGGAGGCCCCTCTGGCCCTTTGTCCCTTTTTTTTCAAAATTTTGTGGGAGGCCCTTCTGGCCTCTTTTCTGACTCCACCCTAACTCCGTCTTTCGGGGGGGGAGAGCTGTAGCATTCATAAAATAAATCTGCATTTTTGTTATCGACAGTCCACTCGCCGTCCCCCTTATCTTCCCTCTCTATCGCATGATTCATGCAAGCGCAAAGTCCATTCCCTGGTTAGCCCACCTGTTCTAAATCCGTTATCTAGTCTACCGGTAGTCACTCACAATGCCTGACTCTTCATCGTTACGTTAGATATAATAAATTTCTTGATTCTCAAAAATTCTGCTTCAACCTTCAACGATGCTTAATCTACAGTTTCTGTGCGTTTTAGTCTATAATGTTGGTTAAATTATTATTTTTTACGGCACTAGCTCACGTGATCTGCGACAGGATTTTCCCAGGTACTGAACCTTACAGATTTTATCATACTTTAAATTTTTGTTAATGCTTTAAAATAATTTATTAATTATCATGTATTATTTAAAATATGTATTTCATGTTTTGTTTAATATTCAATGTTCTTTTGAAACTGAGTGATTATAAAAATTTACTTTTAAAAAACATACTTTACAAAACCTTGTAAAGGCACATTTTGAGTTTTGAACAATTATGTGAAATAAGTGCAAACTAATGTTGAACTTTAAATGATTAAAATATCTTATTGAAAATGTCAAATATAAAACAATTGGGGAAATCTGTTCTAAATCAGAAAATTTCGTTTTACAGACTTTGCAGACCTTGCAAGTCTTATACAAGCTTTGTTTCAAACAAAATTAAAATATATATAAATAGATTTATAATAATCTAAGAAGCTTTTAAGTACCATCTTAACGAATTTCTGTTATACCATCAATTTTCTTTGATTTTGACAAAAAACCAGATATTTTCTTTAATAATGAACATTAATGCTAAAACATGTCTGATTTTGTACAAGACGCTAAAAAACATGTTTTTTGCCATAGCTAATATGCTGGTAGAAGAAACACGGCTAAAGATCTGAACACGTTTCGCCCTGTTAACAAAACACGTTTTGTTTCAACATAGATTCAGAGTTTCACGTGCACAAAAGTGATGTTACAAAAAAAAAACTAACTTTATAGAACTCTAATTAAACTCATATTGTATATGTGCCTAAATCTATTTCAGCGAATATGTTTTCAAAAAAAAACTATCTTTTAGATGTAGACTTGTGTAATTAATTATAAAATATATAAAAAATTATTGGGTGGAGCCTGCATGCAAACTTTCGGTCCTAACAACCTCCAAGAGGTTATTTTCTAAATTAAAATAATTGACGTCAATTAATAAAATTAAATATTCAAAATTTTCATGTCTTTTCTAAAATAAACTTCTCTTTTATAATAAATTCTTTTGTCTAAAATATATATATTTATTGGCCAATATAGCATTTAAGTAATTTATCAAATAAGTAATATTATGTAACTGTTTTAAAAACTTATCATTTCATAAAGTTAAGAAAGGGGGGAAATAAATATCAGCATCTTTTCATCTTTTTTTTATTTTTGTAATTTTTACATTTAAGGGCGTATTATCTTTTTTTTTGGATTAATTATAATCCAGCTAATTGTTAAGCTGTGCTCATTGTCTTTTGTTAAATTTTGTAACTATAAAATATATAAACTAAAAAAGGGGGGGGGATAAATTTTCAGACTCTATTGATTAATTTTTTTTTTAATTATAATATTTCACTTTAAGGGCGTATAATCTTTTTTTAAATATAATATTGTTAATCATAAGGTGTTTATGATAATTTTGTCTCAGGATGTCTTTCTCAGTTGTAAATGATAAAATCTGAAACGTTGAAATTTCTTTGTTTAAATAAACTTGAGCCTTGTTAATCACTAAATTTGTTTTTGTCTTTTTAATTTTTTTTTATTTCTAAACATTGTTACCATTTTGGTTCCGCCTTTTCTTAAATTTAAGTCCCCTGGTAACACCCTAACAAATATTTGACACTAAGTTCAGAAATTCGCAGAATTGCATAAATAATGTTTGCATTAAATACAGTAAATAGCGCAAATGTTTTATTAAGAAACATCTTTGATATTAAGGTTGCACAGTATCCTAGCAGGACAAACAGGACTATGTACTCATCATTTTCTTGCCGAAACATAAAGATGTAAGCAGAAATTTGATCATAAATAATCAAACTGTCATTTGTAGGACAAATTTTAAATTCTCAATATTACCCATTGATATTTATATATAAACAGGATGGAAAATACTATTTTAAACTGAAGTAGTGAAAACAGACAATAGTTGTAATATTTTTCTGTTGTCTACAAATTATAAATTGAAGCTTTTTTTTTTAAACTTTGCTGTTACATACATGTGTCTAAAATTAAAGAAGATGACAGACATAAGATCTTGAGTGCTTTCAAGACATTGTAAGATGGAGCACCATATTGTTCTGATGTTTTATCCTTGTATTAATTAACACTGTTAGGATTTAGGAAAGTTTTAGTTAGGAATATAATCCAAGTTCTTTTTAAGAAGCCAGTATGACAACAATGATTGTGACAGACCTGGAAAAATTATGAAATTGCTTACCTCGCACCATTAATTAAATAACTGAACCACTGATTTATTTAGTTTAAAATTAAAGAATCCAGGCAGTTTAGAGGAACAACCTTAAGTTGAAACTTGACTAAATAGACTCATAACTTTCCTACACCCTGTAAGAGTGTACACCCTCACTCTCCTCTCTTCCTTCTGTTTACATTATTAAGAGCAATCTATATGCAAACTGCACCTCAAGGATTTCATCCAGATTAATTATATAATGATAATTTGTTTGGATTAATAGAGTTGACATTATGACAGTAAACAACTCTAAATACATATTACTGTAGATTGTTTTAGTGAACTAATATAAGACAGATTTTAATGAAACTTTAGAAAATCTTAGTCAAATTTGAATTAAAATCCCAAAATTGAAGAAAAAAAGGACCTACAACTGATACAACATACACATGATTACAACAAATTGATATTTAATAAAAACACTACAATTTAAAATATGGCTACCTTAACTGGACACGAGCGCAGTTCCTGTATGTTTTGGTTTGAAAATTCAAATTTTGCAATAATATTGTTGTACAGAATTTTCATACCAAGTATGACAATGATCCTCCCGGTGGGCCAAATATGAGTGGTATTAAGTGTTTTGTTGAAATCAAGTATTCTATAACCCATAAGAAAACCACAGGGCGACCTCGTCGTCTGACAATGTCATAGAGTAAGTATAAACAAAGCTTTGTTAACAGTCCTACAAAATCAACCCATTGTGATTCTAACGAGCTGGGCATTCCACATGCGACTGTTTGGCTTGTGTAGAGGAAATGTTTGCATCTCAAACTGTACAGATTAACAATGGTGCACAAACTTAAAATCATTGATAGGGTTGCTCGTAAGTAGTAGACAATGAATTCTCACCAGAAGATGAAAATGAAATATTACCACTAGTTGATCTTGATGTGTGTCCGAAGTGATTTAGATGATAAAATAGACGTAGTTGTGCAAACTAGGCCTAGGTCTATGCAGAGTTTTTAAAAAACATCTGAAGAGATGATAAACCCTCATTTATGGATACAAAGTTATTAAGTTATTCTCAGCAAAATATTGGCAAGTAATATTAGAGTCTATAAGTTACTTTATTTCTAAATTTCTGTTTGGAAAACGAATGTTGTGTCATCACCATACTGTATTATTTTAATAACACTTGTTTAATATGACAAAACAAAAATACAGGCCCAAGAACAGAACCCTGGGAAACTCCATAGTTCACTAAGAGCTCGCCCAGAAAGTCCTCCTTCCACTGTAACCCAGACACAGGTTCACCTCTGGAGTATCTAATTTCAGATTATTTTGTTTGTTTGATTTGCTTCCCTTTTTAAAAAAAAATAAATAAATAAACTTTCTCTTCTCTCTCACTACTTTTTCAATAAGAATGAACCAATTTGAACCGATATTTCATGCAAGTTGAACAATTTTACTTTTTATTTTATCTATTTCTAATTGATATGATGTAATTTTTATTTATTTAAGTTGAAGTTTCAATTATGAATTACGGTTTTTGTTTTATTCTTTGTTTTAATTACAATGTTTTTATTTATCAAGTAGAGAATGTAATTGTATTGTTTAAGAAACATGGAATAATTAAATATTATTATGTTGGTTTTTAAGAAATTAAATAACTATAGATATTACCTTCTTTCTGTCGTTTGACTTTTGTTCTTTGGAAAGCTTAAGACACGTTTCGAAATATATCGAAATAAGTACTCTGTAGATAAAGCTACTGTATACTGTAATTTTTTGTCATGAGTTTAAAATTAAATAAGAGAATAGTTGTTTTGATTGACGTTCTTAATTAAATTCTTTAGGTTATTATTGATAAGGTGTTGGCACAATACAAGTTTATAAAACCTATGATAAGAGTGTTTTAAATAATTGGATCAAATTTACAGTGTTCTTCAAACTTTCAAATAGAAACAAGAAAATACACTGCAACATTCCTCCTAGGATGTAAACTGAATTAATTTGTCAAAACATCACGCCTAAAGTTGTTTATAAAGCTGGAACACATGGCTATAACTGAAAATAGAAATTGAGGGGAGAACAGCATCGATATCAGTGTTTTAAACATTTTATTTTCATTTTTCAATTACGTAGTTAGAAAGTAATAGTGAACGTGTAAAAATATTCAGATTGTATTTTTAATAGTGTTCTCAAGGTTTAAAATTCACTTAGACCTAGTTTATGACCATTAATTTCTATACGTTATCACATATTTTACTTTATTCAGTATAGGCAAAGTTTGTTAATCGAAAAAAAAAAAAATACCTGTTTTAGATTGATCAACCTAACCTAACCTAACCTAATGGCCTCAGGAAACAAAAAAAAAGAAGAAAATTTTCAGCATGCTGTCTGTACGTTGTAATTGTTGTCTATATGTTAACATAGGAACATGAAATTTGGTATGGAGTATTGAAGTGCTCATATAACGAGTGGAGTGAAACTAGTAACCTTTTAATATATACATATCTACTAGGACCATTAAGGCTTAGCCGACATCAAGAAAGTAATGACATGGGCTTACCCAGCGAAGGGCAGGGGGGGGCAGAAAAAAATTAATCTTTATTATACATTTTTTGCTGGAATTTAATACAATTCTTGAAATAACTATTTTAATAATAAATTGTATATTGAATGACCATGGCTTTGCCCCCCTTGCCCCCCCTAGTTTTGATCCTGGGTACGCCCTTGAGTAATGATATAGACAATTACAAACTTCAGAAACTATTTTAAACTAACTTCCTCTATTAGATAAAACCCTTGATCGTCCAATACAATTTAACATTTCCTATAAGGCTTAAGAACCCAAATTGACATTATTTTAGAGGAACAGTAATATTGAATGTTGGGCTGGGTAAGTTCGCATCAACTTCTTTTTCGATATGTTGATGAAATTAATCTAAAAATAAACCCAAAAAGATCAACTACATGTTCTTCAGTAGGGGGCTTCAGGTCTCTCTCAGTGTATGTCTAAACCTGTATTTAGATGATGTATTACTAGCGGTTAAGTCTACTACATTTTTGAGTTTAACTATACACAGTGGATTGTCTTAGGCACATCATGTAGATAATCTGTGTCAAAAAAAATAACTTCAGGAGTGTTTTTACTCCGGAATGTATCCAAATAATGCAACTCTCCTATATTAAAGTTGACTTATTATGGTCCAATACATTCCAATTTAAATTATGGAATAATTCAAATAAACATAAAGTACAGGTTATTTGTCTTACAGAAAAAAGTGAGAATAATTTTAAAAACTAAACCATAGAGTCATGGAGGGAAGCTTGTAAGGGTTTAAATACCCTCTCCTAAGGATGTATATCCTTGAAGTATTATTATATTGTCAATTTAAGAGCCATCCATCTCACAATAGTGGTTTTCATTTTTATGACACAAGAGGAAGAGGGAACTACAGATATGGACCATGCAGATTGACCATCTATAAAAGACTCTGTTAAGAAGGTTAAGTTAGATTCAAACTAGGCAGTAGAAAATATTGTAAGTCCCTTCAATAGACACCAGAACATAAACAATCATTACGACACAGTACAAAAAGTTGGATAATTACTTGCACCCTACTAATGTAACACAAATGACTAATGAGTATATAAGCTCCTGGTGGAGAGAAAACCCGGACAATCGATCGACAAAGAGGTTGGATGTAGGTGGAGACTCTACCGGATGGGAAAACGGTGCCACGGTGTTATGGTGGATCAAGCTGATTAGTGAAGAGGATCATAGCACAGGATCACAACAGCTCAAATAACAAAACGTGAACAAACCTCATGTATAAGCAAATTTAGTAAATCTTTGGAATTCATTTCAAATTCATAAATTTGAAATCATTGGGACGGTTCAGGATTGAAGGCTTAGAATATTTTATTGATAGATTAGTTTACGATGACATGTGTTTATGGATATCAACATACTAAGGGAGAACATTAAAAAAAACAGTATAAGTATATGTACTAGTCATATAAATAAGATTGTAAAAATTTGTTGGCACTGAATCATTGCTTAGTTATTTAATTATTTTTCTTGGACCTTTAAAGCTGGAATGTTTATTCCTTTCAGATAGTGCTTTGGCCGTGTTTTTAGTTTATATTAAAAATTTGTTGATTTCTGTATAATGTCATTTGTGATTTGTAAATGCCTTTACGTAAATTATGATGGTGTATTTTAATTTTATATTCAACTTATTGTACAAATTTAGCCTGTTGAATTTTTGTTTTCAATAAAGATAATTATATGTGAATATTAGTGTGTACAAAGGTAAAAATGAAAAATTGATATTTGAAGTAGTGTTTCCTGCTCAGGCTATATTACTCTATATAAATGACTTCTAAAGTTTATATAAGATAAAGTTATCTCCAAACCAAACATAAAACACTAACAATTGTGATTATCATTAGAAAATTTAATTATTATTATTATTTATTAGTCTTTTTGACAAATAATATTTGTACCCACAAGTCGGTAACAAAATTATATACAAAATAACAAAACAAGTCATCAGTCACAATTTTAACATTACAAAAAAGGCAAACACAATAACTAAATTGATATATAAACAATACTAAAATAGATTACAGATAGATGACTGCAATTACAACCGTATAGCAATAAACCATTGACAGAAATGTTTTCCCACATCTGTCAACATTAATGTCAAGCTGCCAAATAACAACAAATACAGGCAATATATAACTAGTGACAGTAAAACAAATACAAACAACAAATTTTGACAATCCTGAATAATGTTATTTTTTATATTTTCCATGGAATTCCTAATTATTTCCAATCCCACATTCGTGGCTGAGAAACTACTCGACTGAATAAAAGAATCCAGAAAGTAATAACTTTCTCAGGCCGTTTTTGAATGTTTTTTTGTTTTCGTAAATTTGTATTAATTTGTTGGGGAGTTTGTTCATAAGGATAACACCAGCTCATAAAGTTAATAAAGCCATATGCACATTTTGATAACAAACCTACCCACCTCAGAAGGATATAAACCAATTCTGAATTACTTGTAACAGTAAGACAACTTATAAAGGATCAAAGCATACTGTAGTGCTCCTCTCCCCTCCACATTAGTCATACCAGTTTCCCCGAATACCTATGTATATAAGAGTTTGTGTTAGTGTTTTATTCCTGGTTTGGGAATTACTTCTTTCAAATTGTTATTAACCACTCGGCTCATTAGACGTTGTACCTAAAACAGATAGTTTACAATAATTTTAAGCTAAATCGAAACATGTTGTTGCTCTGGAGTGAGTTTTGATCAAGATATGCTGTGGATAAGGACCATTGCCCTCCCTGTTTTCAATAAATACCGTTGTGTTATTATAATTATACTGGTTATATTTTATACCTAATTGTTATTATTTATTCATTTAGAATTGTTGTTTGTATTTCTTTTACTATGAGTAGTTACATATTTATGCACAGTATTATTAATTATATTTTAATAGGATAACATTAATGATAGCAGAGTTTAATGACGGATCACTGTAGGCGTTGGCGACAATCTACTATGGACATCACCCCATCGGAGTCACTTGGGAAGCCTTTACGAAGAAGTAAGTAGCATTATGTTTTGACACTTGATATTAAAAAAAAGCTTGTGCCAACAACAAAAGATAATAAATTAAATTATATACTAACATTTCCCTGAGCCTTTGTAACTTGGAATATATTACCTATCTATAAAACATGAAAAGCAACTTTTAAAACGGAACCAAATTGTATAGTGTTGTGCGACTGTAACACTACTTTTAACGCTACTATTAGTTGTTTCCATTACTATTCTCTTCTATTGCTGTCAGTTTATCACTGCTATTGATTCAGTAGATTATAGTGTATTTAGAGTCATGGTTGTGTTTACTTTATAAAAATAGTAAAAAAAAAGGTCATCTTCACTTTATAAAAATAGGAAGAAAAGAAATTAAAATGAAGATGACTAGTACAATAGCATTAGGATCAGAAGAAAACATGAGTTAGTTAAGACCTGATAGGGAAAAATGAAAGAGAGTGTCTTAACCCAACACTACATAAATAAAGGTGTAGATCCATCTAGGGTTCATCGAGATTACCAAATCCATAATCACTTGAAGGTTAGTGAAAATGATTATTAATAATTAAAATATGTATGTATTTTACATTTGTTTCTACACACCTATACATTTAAAAATACAAAATTTGACAGATTCAATTTTACGTAGAATCCAATTTTAAAAGGAAAATGTGATTGCCAATTTTTACCTTCTGACGCAAAGTAAAAAGAAATTTACGTGATGAGTCAAAAATCTTGTGTATATATTTTAAAATTTTGTGAATCTAGAAAATTGTTTTTTAGAATGCTATCTGTGTCGTGCAGTGCAGTGCTCTACAGCCCAAACGTGTAAACCGGTTTTAATCAAATTATGTAAGTGGGCATATTTTGGCCTTATCGTGGGATTTTAATTTTTTTTTTTTATAACTCAAAATTTAGGGTTATACTGTAAACTGCTACAAGAAAGAAAAACAAAATTATGATTTTCTCAAAGAATTTTTATCGAACTTTCATCAATTTGTAGCCTCACAATCCATTGCTCAAAAAATGTTTTACTTCGTTTCTGTAAAAATGAAAAACGACTCAGTCATCCCTAATAAAAAATTGAAGAAAAGAACATAAAATGAAAATTCCTAACACTAGAATACTCTAACAATGTGAAGGAAGGAAGAGAACCCAAGTTGTCATAAAAAAACTTGATAGGAGAGATGTAAGACTACATAAAAAAAGATGTAGACCCTGCTAGGGTCCTAAGGATTGCCTGTACTCGCTATGAGTCTTTGAGTATCACCTAAATATTCTAGTTTGTGAGTTATCTATAAAAAAACAAAATATCAGCTGTTATAATATATGAAATTTCTCCAATTCGGTTTTACAGATTTTGTTCAAATTTCCTTGAAATGTGACAATTAATGACAAAAATCTCAACTAATAATAAAATTATGGTTTAATAATATTGGCCAAAAATAAAAATAAACATTGATTGTCATCACGAAATACTCTATTTTAATCAAATACATTTATGTATAACACCAAGGATACACTTATGGCACGAGTGAAGCTAGTTTTGGCTCTGTGCGGCTATAACCTGAATATGCAATACAACAATAAATGACAATTACAACTATTATGATTTTAAAATATAACATTAATCATACATCTAATTAAATCATCACCAAATTTGATCTTGGCAGTAAAATTTTACATCATTTTTAGGGGAATCTTTGTGCTCTGCCTTTGTTATTAACTATTTTGGTGTTTCATTATCAGATAGGATACACACAATGCTTGGGTTTGATTCATTCATTTTAATCAAGCAAATCATATTTAAGCCCTAAACTTTGTTTTAAATACAACTAAATTATTCATAGTAGTCCAGGCTAGGCCTAAGCTAAAATTATCAGAATAATATAATTATTGATGCTGATGAATCCAATCAGCTGTTTTATCTGTTATTTGTATGCAAAATGGTTGCTGTGTTGATAGGTATAAAAATGGCCACAAAAATCTATCTCAACATTTTAAAAACTAATTTTCGATGATATTACTTAATTTCATTAAAATATCTTGACGTTGTGCACAACTTTGTATAATATTAAAGATGTTTTATTATAAAAAATAGCCAATTCTTTGCATTCTTTCTGAAATGGAGCTCACAACTCTGTTATAATAATACAGATTAAACAATAACATAACGATGTTTATTACGTATGTTATACCAAATTAATATTTGGCAATTTAAAGCAAAAAACGGTACTTACGTATTAATGCCACCGCAGCAGAAGTTGTGCTAATGCGCATGCGCCAATAAAGAGCAAACTGGTTTAAGGGAAGCAGAATTCTAATTTCAAATTATTAACTTCAATAAACTTATGAAAGGTTTGGCCAGGTGATTTAGGCTATATATAATATATATAGCTACCTGGCCAAACCTGTCGTGATATATAATTATATTGCAAAGTAAGCAAATATTGGCGCATGCGCATTAGCAACTTCTGCTGCGGTGGCGTTAATACGTAAGTACCCAAAAAACATTGAACTTCAACAGAGATTGCAACCCTTTCGTTAGTATCTATTAAAATAATGAAGAATTTTGGCAAATCTATGGCTCTAGAACTTTTTATAGACACTTCAAACATAAAAATTGGTCCACTATTTTCTAAGAACTCAGTGTTATAAAAATCCTGCTTGTGTATTATTTATATATATAGATAATGTTTTTCTAAGATCACATACATATTCATTTTTGTAACTAACCACTACCAAAGTGACATTTAATTTAATTTTACAGCTAACAGATCAGGTTATGTAATCAAAATTTAAATAGATACAGTTAAGTTTATCTCACATGCTTTGGTTGTAAAATTCATGGCAATAGTTAACAATAGGAGACCTCGTCTTTACGGTTTTCTCAATCTTAATGACTACAACAGAACAAAAATACTGAAGCTTAATACAACTTGTTTTGTTCGTACCGATTAAGAGATGTTGAATCAATTGAAACTATAAATATTTATTGTAGTTAGTATCGTAAAACCTGGTATTTCCATCACTTCAAAGCAACAAGTAATAATAATAAAGCTGAAATTAGTTGAAAATAACTTGGGGTGCATTTAATGTGCATTCCAAAGGTATTGTTAGAAAATGAAGTCGAATACGTTGAGAAATACAGTGGGGAAATAGAGCTGACGTGATACGATGTGAATTTCATTCGGAATATAGTTAACTAGCCTATTAAAATAAAATCTATAAATTAATTATAAACCTTGCAAATATTTTCTCTTTTCACCCATACCCTGTGTTGGAATCGACTGGATAGTCCTAACCTCACTCCAAAAATAAATGAACCCATTATCTATCTATACAATCCCAAAACCAGAAATGTTAGTTTAATAATTGTCATTCAAAAGTGAACATGGATGACGCCTTTTGAAAATGTTTTTAATAAAACCTAAAATTGCTTACTTGAGTCATAACACGTTATCAGCATAAATCATACTGAGATTAAAATCAATCATTCAATGACGGAAGTCAAGGTTTTTTTTTGTCAACTATTACTGAACTATAATTGTTTAATATCAATTTTGTACACATATTTGAGTTTTTAATCTTCATATTTCACTAAAATTTTAACGAAATTGGAAAAGATGATTTTGAGAAATTACGTATTTTATGTGGCATCATGGTTGTTTTTTTTACCACTAAATAAAGAACAGGCATTTTTAGAGTTAATGAGAAATACTATTCGGGTTCTTAGAGACTACAGTTGAACAAAATTTGAATCATAGTTTTGAGTTGTTTTTTTATGGCAGGTACTCCCAAATTTTGAATTATCCAAAAATTAAAAAAAAACTCTTTCAATATGTGCACATTCAAAATTTGATTGACAGATAAAAAACACTACTTTTTTGGGAATGACAAACCCTCAAACTTCTCTAAGGGGCCTAACTATGCTGAGTTTGGATATGGTAATCATGTAGTCTTGGATTGCTCTTTCACCTTTCCTACCAGGTTTCTCTAGACCAACTCTTGTTCTCTTTAGACTCTGACAATATTAGAACACTCAAGGATTGAGGGTCTTTATTTTATGCGCTTTTCTCTAAATGTTGATAAAGCAATGATGACTGGATCGGCTTTTCGTCTTTAAACAACAAGAAAAAAACCTTAAACTAGACATATCCGCGAAAACTATACATTGATTTTATTTTATCTATCACGTAACTTTCCTCTTATTATTTTATATGCGAGAAAATAAACAGAATTCATGTAAAAACATTGAAAACTAATCAGAAACAATTACATAATTCAGATAAAACGTTCATTTGCTACAAATTTGTCAGAGGTTATTTCGAAAAAGCAAGTCAACAAAAATACATCCCTTAATAAGGTCCACTATCTAGGGTGGAATCAGGGGTGGATGAGGGAAGTACAAAAGGGCTATTAAGGGGAACCCTTACGGTTGTACTGGTTCCTTGAAAGCAATTTCATCCACAAGACTAGATCTATACTTATCTTTGTTTGACTGGAACTATTACAACCAAGCTTATCAATTGCAGCAGGTAGACTTCTCCTGAAAGTAAGTATTAGTGATAAAAGGATGAGATTGTATTCATGTACTGCAACTTACATTTCCAGAATTTATTATCTTTTAGTGGTTCGTAAAAGCAGATTTTTATGGAGAGGAGTCTTTCTTTTTTTTTACTTTCTCACATTTATGTATTTGTATTTTATTTGTTTTTTACAATACTACATAGTTATTTAAGACATGTCAAAGATAAAAAAGAAAAAGAAAATTAGGCTAAAAAAGAACAAACAACATTAAAACTACTAAAAATCGTTATCATAAAAAAAAAAAAAAAAAAAAAAAAACATTTTAACACATTCATGTCTGTAAATAGCTACAGTATACCTCAAGAGTACTTTTTTTCTGATAAACTCCCTCACTGAAAAAAACGTTTCGGACAAGTCGTCTTAGGGTATTCTTTTAAAGCTGTCTGGGAGTTTATTTATTATTGCTGCACCTGCTCGTGCTTACTGAGCCTGTGTTTACCTAACAGTAATTATCTTCTGAATCGTCCGTTGATACTCCCTAAAAGTATTTCTGTAAGATTATTTATACCTGCCATAAGCTGTATTGCTTTTTTCAAAGAGCCTTTTCACTTGTTGAATTGATGAATCGTTCCATAATATGATTCCGTAGTTCAAGAGAGGATGTATAAGCCCATAGTTGGCTGTTAACATTGAGGAAAAGTTACAATAATTTCTAAGATTTATAGAGAGAGATATGTATGTAATGTGTCAAAAAATCTATGGCAAATTTTTGTGGATGATGACCACTACTAAGTTTTAAAAAAAATGGTTTATGGAATGATATTGGTCTGGCACCTGTCGTTGCAGTAATGTACAGTCCAAACGAATGAACATATTTTAATTAAAAATTTAGTTTCTGGGTATATATTAGTTATTTTTCAGAACATTTTTTTCATTTTTCCTGAACTCAAAATTTGGGGTTGGTGCCATAAGAAGAAACACAAAATTAGAAGTTTCTCAAAATCGGCCACAACGATTTTGATCTTTATTCAAGTATACCTCTAAGAAACCAAACAAAACGTAAGGGTTTTTAAAAAATGTTGGTGTTCGAATTATGAGGGAAAAAAATTAACCATGAGGCTTTTTCTCAACATCAACTCTACCGATTTTGTTCTAATTTTAGTGAAATGTTATGAAACATGTTTGAAAAATAACAGGTCATAAAATAGTACAGTTCAGGAATAATTGGTATAAAACCAAAATTAACCTCTTGTCCAATGTTTAATAATAGCTTGATTTTAATCAAATATTATTTAATGCTGATGATACGTTTCTGACCAGAGCAAAGCAAAGCATATTTATTTTAAAAGATGGTCCACGATTCAATTTCACTTTTTGACTGACAAATACTGAACTGATATTTTTTCAACAAGTAGTTTTGTTTGGTTAGTTTTTCTGAATGGGTGGTGAGAAATGCAATGTTTTGGCACCCTTTCTTTTAGAGATTCCTTTATGAATATTTTTGTTATCAAAAATTTTTTTGCGTAGTTTAGAAATGAAATCCATCATTATCTTAACAAATATGGACCACAAAAATGTGTCTGAAAAAAACTATCAAATTGTAACATCACCAATGGTTACTGGAAATTCGATCCTCTGTACAAGATCAAAATAACTTTCTTTTCACTAAAAGAACACATAGCCCTCGACAGGTTTGGAAGAGAACAAGAGTTGGTTTAAAATTATCAATAACAAAGACGAAAGAGAGAATTATAATCCAAGACTGAATGAGAAAGATGTAGATCCAGCTAGGGACCTTGGGATTTAAAAAGAAAAGTATTTGGTCTTTGTAAGACCCTGAGATAATGATGATGGACAAAATTCCAATATACTAAGAAAGTTCCTCCATTTCTGAAATCAGTTATGAGATCCCCCAAGTTGAAAAAAATATATATATATTGAGAAATTCTATCTGTTTATCTCTAGTTCATGTAATGCTTTATATCCCTAACACATTTGTTTATTTCTTATATCAACGGAAACTACAACACGACAAACAGTGCACACTATCCTTCACACTCGTCCTAAAATACAAACTAATGTGAGTTTTTATAATAGTAATAATAAGTAGATAGAAAAATGAACAATATAAAATAATATATTATTGAAACTGATTACAAGTCAGGCCAATATAACATTCTTACTGTATGGATGCATTTCCCTCATAGTCACAATATTAATTCCTCCTATTCAATGTTTTTTAAAGTTATCAGCAATCATCTTCGGAAAATAATCTGAACTATTTTTCACTGCAATCAAATGATTTAAAACATTTGAAACCGTCATCAAAGAAAGAAATTTTTTATCACTCTTACCCTCATCCAACCAATTTTTGACACTTTGCATCATTGAGTTTGTAAGGAAATCTTGGTTATGTTCTGTTTTACGGCGGAACATTTTGTTTCTAGTATGTAACAAGCTATTAATTTTGATCAAAATCTTCTTCACACGTAAATATTCATCACTATTTTTTAATATTTTACTACATTTCAAAGTAACTATACAATTTTTCATTTCATTGTACCACTTTTCTATCTCACGTGTAATTATCGCTGCAAATAAATTTATTGTATTTTTCATCCAATGTATTTTAATTCTGTTTCTCCTTTGGTTATTAAAATATGTTTGATTATTATTTTTCTTTTTAAGTAACTGATTTTTCTCCTTTGCCTTCAACTTCTTCGCAAGTATATTTTCATATATTTCATTACATCTAAAACATTTTGTATCTTGGTCTACATTTTTAGGAAATCTTCTTGACTTTTTATGTTTATCACTTTTAATTTTTACCTTGACCGTTTTCCTAATATCACCATTTTTACTGATAATCATGTCTCTAGATTCATCACCTCTTCTTTTACCTCTACGACGTCTCAATCTTGTTTGAGATAAATCTGTACTGTTATTATTTTCGGTGTTTCTATTATTTTGTGTTATATCTCTTATCACTTCATTACTCCTATTTGTATTCCTATGACTATATAACTGTATATATTCAGATTGAATTATACTCGGTTTTATTTGTGTTGAACGTTGTCGACCTCTATCTTCAGATGTTACTTTTCCAACACTTCTCGATGAGTTTTCTAACAACGATACAACCAAAACTAACACTATAACATAACTGTCCCCCATATTACAACTCACTGTTGAAAGCGTAAGTGTATCAAGTGCATGTAACTGTTAATTTTTATTGCATTAAAGTTTTATTATCAAAATTAATTGTTTTGCTCAGTTTTATATGTTTCTTATTAGTTTATTTATATTGTTAATGAGTATTTGTAAAGTAATAACCAATGATGACTAAACAATGGTCTTGTAAAGGGTGTGTCAAAAGTAATTGTGCCGTAATGTTTTACGAGCCCTGCACTTGTGCAAGCTGGAATGTATTACAGATGGCTCTACAACTAAGGGTAGAAACAAAAGTTATCCTGCATATAGGAATGTACCCAACAGTGTTGCAGTCAAAAATGACACCTTTAATGGAATGTGTCTGAGAAAACTTGAGACTTGTATACAAGGAGACATATATATTCATAGTCAGTCAGGTTTGAGAGATCTGGATTCTAACTAATTTGGGTCAAAATAGTTTAGGGTTGTTTCAAAACTACTTCACAGATGAGAGAGGTTCGGGCAATGTAACACTTTGTTGGGTCCCTGAACTTGCTGAGATCAGTGGAAATGATTGCTGATACGCTATGCGGCAGAATTCATACGGCCAGAGCTTTCTGTGGTACATCCAAGAGGCTTTTTATGTAAGCCATCAGAGAGGAATATCTCAGGATTAAACCTAAGCAAGTTGCCAATTGAAGGGAAGTATTACGGCTAATTACAAGGCATGACCACCTGAAAAATCTGATTAATATGTGGTCTGCATGAGGAAACTACAACGCATCTGATCTACGAATGTGGATGTCTTGATCAGAAGCTGAGACATGAGTCGTTGAGAAAAAGGGTAGATAATTCTTCAAGACAACCTTGTATATAAGTCTCTAACATTGTCTATGAAAGACACCGTGCAATTAACATTACCTGATGACAGATAGATACCTCCAGAAAAGGTAAAAAAAATATTTCTTCTAAACTAATTTCAACTTCCATATTTAATTTTTAGTGCTTTCAAAGGAACAATACACAAAACAGACTGATATAATCTCTCTCTCTCTCTCTCTCTCTCTCTCTCTCTCTCTCTCTCTCTCTCTCTCTCTCTCTCTCTCTCTCTCTCTCTCTCTCTCTCTCTCTCTCTCTCTCTCTCTCTCTCTCTCTCTCTCTCTCTCTCTCTCTCTCTCTCTCTCTCTCTCCCCCTCCCTCCCTCTCCCTTTATTTATAATTAGAATTTATAGAATTTACCCTAGAATTTATAATTAGACTAGCTGTTAACCACGGCTTCGCAAGCGAATATTTCAGATTCAACATTGATTGTTGAATTAGCTACATAACATATTACAATCAAAAATTTTAGGGAATTTTTATTCATTTATTTTTATATATGAATTTTATACACACATTTATCTCTATAAATAAAAATGTAAATGTTCATTTGTTCAAAATCTTAAATATCCAAAAGTTCTTCACCGATTGCTTTGAAGTTTTGACACAATGTTGCATTCAAATACACGCACGGTTTTATAAATCAGACATGATTTTTTTTGAAAAACAGCGCCATTTGTTGAATGTAAAAGCAACACACGTTATACTAAACATTGCTCATGCTGGACAGCATGCTTCTTAACATCTGCTATCACTTAACATTGCCAATGTTTCCGATTACATTTTTTAATTGAATTTTTATAGATTTCAATTTATTTTCATTTTGATTTAATTATTTCGTGTCAAATTTTATTGGAATAGAGCTGTGGTGTTTACCATATCATTCATTTCATGATATATAGTTTATTTTTTCATTTTTTTTAACGGTTTGATTTTCATTTGTATAAAATTTTATCCTGAAATTAACCTGTTTAGAATGATATGTTTGAGCGAATTGAAATATTTCATTTCTCATTTAGTTGGAATTGACCTATGTCGATTAATCTGTGTTTGAACTGAAATATTTCATTAGTATTTTTTTATTTGATGATTTTAGTTCATGTTTTAACCATTTTTAATGTTTTGCAATTTTATATGTTTTTGTATAACTTTCTATCTTCTTTTTCAGTGCAATTGATATGCTTTAGTTCATCAAAATAATATCTTACAGAAGATCAAACTTAGGTCATCATACTCGCGGGTGGAAGCAAACCGATGAGTAATTGCAAATCAAACTGAGGAAGAAAGGGGATCTGGGAACAAGATAAAAAGAAAAAGAACGGCTCAAATATGTGTCGAGGATGCTTCAGAGCAATGTGTATAATACCTTTATTGACACCTCAATTCAGAATTATGATTGGCTGAATGAATGAGCTATTCTTGCAGCCAAGAACAAAGAAAACCTACGAACTTAACAATAATATTCAGTCTAACATTCAAAGCGAGGCAGTCACATACAAATGTGTTGACACTGTTGTAGAAGCAGATGAAGCGGTTAATTATACAACAGAATTTTTGAATTCTGCCAGGGATGCCACCACACGTACTGCAATTGAAAATCAGCGTGCTAATTATCTTGTTGCGAAATATCAACTAAATTTGTATATAAAAATAATATTAAGTTTAAATCCATTCCAAAATGTTTCCAACTGGTCTAGACTAAGCCTAACCTATTTTGAGTTGAACTATTACAGCTGATTAACCTAATCATCAGCTGCTATTGGTGAATATTAGTTGAAAATATCCAAACAAATCCAAATTAAATTCAAACTTGGTATTACAAAAAAAAAGTATTATAAGTCATATAAAACAATATACAGCATATTTATGATGCTTTCTCAATTTTATTTTCTCACATATAATGTACTGATAATGAGTCAAAAATATGGTTTTAATTTTTTGCTGATATATCCATTTAGAGGTCTCCTGAGCTTAAAAAAAAAGTTGTTTTGGGGATTCTATCTGTCTATAATATATATAGTGCTCTACAGCCCAAATGTGTGGACAGATTTTAATCAAATTTGGTATGTGGACATATTTTGATCGTATCTCAGAAAATGTTCAAAAAGTCAGTATGAGGCCCATTCATTTTTGAACGGGTTTAGATAAAACATTGAAACTCGTGGAAACCTTGTGGAACATCAATAGCTACCTTTCTTAAGTAAAATTGGGTCCCTTCAAAATTATGGTGGCATGGGGAGAGATGAACATTTTTAAATGTGAAGGTATAGCTTGGGGCATATTATTTTAAGCTTGTTAAAAAACAAATGCATTGGTGCAGTTTTAGTTCAATATGGTGATTGGTAACAAAATGCTGGATGGTAAAATTAAAAAAAAATAAAATTGTAAACATTAAGAAGAGACTTTTCAAGTATAGTAACTGTTATTAAATAACATAAGAAATATTATTGAAATTGTTAAATTGCAAGGTCAAAGTGCAGAGGACATAATAACTTTATGAATTGAAAGTGAACTGTTGCAAAAAAAAGAAAAAAGTCAAATTAGTGCTGTTTAATTTGCCTTTATAAATCATCAACTTGGTGTGCTTCAAGCTTTAATATTATTTGAGTCATTTTACTTACTTCCAATTTCCTCTTTTAATTTCTTTAAACTTTTACCATCTACCATTTCTTACCAATCATCATATTGAACTAAAACTGCACGAATGTATTTGTTGTTTTATAAACTTTAAAATAATGTGTCACAAGCTATACTTTCACATTTAAAGATTCACCTTCCACCACCCCATAATTTTGAAGGGGGGGGGGCAAAATTTCACTTACAAAGGTAGCTATTGTTGTGTCACTAGGTTTTTATGAATTTTAATATTGTATCTAATCCCGTTCAAAAATAAAAGGGACTTAAACTGACTTTTTTATCACTCGATATATATAGTAGCTATAGGAAAAATATATTTACTAAAAAAAATAACTCTAAAACCCCAATATATTTAAATAAGGCCTAAACTTGTTTCTCTGATGGTATAAACACACCATTAACGTAAGTCATATTTATTTAAAATCAAGCTTTAAATGCTGGTTTTTTTTTTTCTTACAAAAATATGCTGGTCCAAAATATGTTTCAAAACAAAACCAAAATCTTTCCAAAAAAAACCACTTTTTATACTCAAATGGATATATCCGCAAACAGACTCAACTTTGATATTCTGACCAATCATATAACTTGCCCTGCACAATGTAGATATAGGAAAGTACAAAAATTTGTACATACACCATTTGGCGTAATTGCAATGAATCTTAATTTTTAACAATTTAAAAAGTTTAGTAGATATGTTCGGCCGTAACTGCGTAACAAACACAAAACCTAATTTCTATGGCATTTAATAAGTGGGTTCATATTACAGCATTCCTTAGGGTTACAGGTCAATTGTAATACATCAACGGAAGAATATTGATTACCATAAGTGTGGTTATAAGTTATGACAATTATATGCAATGCGGAAATAACCTTTCATCTGACTTTAGTAACCTTGACTGTAGTTTGATCTTCATTTACTTTCAATTTTGTATACGCCTTCGTAAAAGAGTTTATAGAACTCATTAAGGCATTTGATAACAACGGATTGTTTCTTCATATTAGTATTCGGAAAATTGTCTTTATTGAAGTTTGATCTGCATTTACTTTCAATTTTGTATACGCCTTTGTAAAAGAGTTTATAGAACTCATCAAGGCATTTGATAACAACGGATTGTTTCTTCATATTAGTATTCGGAAAATTGTCTTTATTGAAGTTTGATCTGCATTTACTTTCAATTTTGTATACGCCTTCGTAAAAGAGTTTATAGAACTCATTAAGGCATTTGATAACAACGGATTGTTTCTTCATATTAGTATTCGGAAAATTGTGTTTTTTGAAGTTTGATCTGCATTTACTTTCAATTTTGTATACGCCTTCGTAAAAGAGTTTATAGAACTCATCAAGGCATTTGATAACAACAGATTGTTTCTTCATATTAGTATTCTGAAAATTGCCTTTATTCAAGTTTGATCTTCATTTACTTTCAATTTTGTATACGCCTTCATAAGAGTTTATAGAACTCATCAAGGCATTTGATAACAACAGATTGTTTCTTCATATTAGTATTCTGAAAATTGTCTTTATTCAAGTTTGATCTTCATTTACTTTCAATTTTGTATACGCCTTCATAAGAGTTTATAGAACTCATCAAGGCATTTGATAACAACGGATTGTTTCTTCATATTAGTATTCTGAAAATTGTCTTTATTCAAGTTTGATCTTCATTTACTTTCAATTTTGTATACGCCTTCATAAGAGTTTATAGAACTCATCAAGGCATTTGATAACAACGGATTGTTTCTTCATATTAGTATTCTGAAAATTGTCTTTATTCAAGTTTGATCTTCATTTACTTTCAATTTTGTATACGCCTTCATAAGAGTTTATAGAACTCATCAAGGCATTTGATAACAACAGATTGTTTCTTCATATTAGTATTCTGAAAATTGTCTTTATTCAAGTTTGATCTTCATTTACTTTCAATTTTGTATACGCCTTCGTAAAAGAGTTTATAGAACTCATTAAGGCATTTGATAACAACAGATTGTTTCTTCATATTAGTATTCAGAAAATTGTCTTTATTGAAGTTTGATCTTCATTTACTTTCAATTTTGAATACGCCTTCGTAAGAGTTTATAGAACTCATCAAGGCATTTGATAATAACGGATTGTTTCTTCATATTAGTATTAGGAAAATTGTCTTTATTGAAGTTTGATCTTCATTTACTTTCAATTTTGAATACGCCTTCGTAAGAGTTTATAGAACTCATCAAGGCATTTGATAATAACGGATTGTTTCTTCATATTAGTATTCAGAAAATTGTCTTTATTGAAGTTTGATCTTCATTTACTTTCAATTTTGAATACGCCTTCGTAAGAGTTTATAGAACTCATCAAGGCATTTGATAATAACGGATTGTTTC
This sequence comes from Aphrophora alni, assembly GCA_963513935.1. Classification (NCBI taxonomy): domain Eukaryota; kingdom Metazoa; phylum Arthropoda; class Insecta; order Hemiptera; family Aphrophoridae; genus Aphrophora; species Aphrophora alni. The sequence continues at coordinate 46,640,006 of OY740776.1, read as the reverse complement.
TTCATATTAGTATTAGGAAAATTGTCTTTATTGAAGTTTGATCTTCATTTACTTTCAATTTTGAATACGCCTTCGTAAGAGTTTATAGAACTCATCAAGGCATTTGATAATAACGGATTGTTTCTTTATATTAGTATTCGGAAAATTGTCTTTATTGAAGTTTGATCTTCATTTACTTTCAATTTTGAATACGCCTTCGTAAGAGTTTATAGAACTCATCAAGACATTTGATAATAACAGATTGTTTCTTCATATTAGTATTCAGAAAATTGTCTTTATTGAAGTTTGATCTTCATTTACTTTCAATTTTGAATACGCCTTCGTAAGAGTTTATAGAACTCATCAAGGCATTTGATAATAACGGATTGTTTCTTCATATTAGTATTAGGAAAATTGTCTTTATTGAAGTTTGATCTTCATTTACTTTCAATTCTGCATACGCCTTCGTAAGAGTTTATAGAACTCATCAAGGCATTTGATAACAACAGATTGTCTCTTCTTATTAATATTTGGAAAACTGTCGGTATTTGTGTATACACAGGTAAAACAGGTGTACACAACATTGAATTTTTCAAAAATATATATATATATTTAAAGGCAAAAACTTCTCTATCCGCAATAGGTAACACAAGGCTAATGTCCTATACAACAGATTAAGTCATACATAGAAATGTATTTTTGTTATAGAATAATCTTCTTGAGATATATACCAATTGCTCCGGTAAGGGGAAACGTCTCAAAAGATAAAAACGTTCTGAACAGAACCAACGCCCAGGAAGAGGCTTTCGTCTCATAAAGAACCATCTTCCCAGAAGGGCCAAAGGTTCTGAAAAGGCCCATTGACATGGAGGGGACTAATGTACCAAAATGGACTATCACCCCGGAAGGGGCTAACATCATGAAAGTGACCATTGCCCGGGGTCCACTTAGGAAATAACAAAAATAAGTCAAGATTAAACTAGCAGGTCTTTAAAGATATAAATGACAACCCATATACAAATATCCAATCTATTATATAACCACTCTCTCTTTTCCACCTCCATTTTCTCCTCCCTCTCTTCTTTCCTTTGCCTCCCTGGTCTCTGGAACTTTAAATTTGATTGTTCCAAAACACAGGTCTTTAAACACTTAACTATTAATATGTTTTCTATTTTAATGAATGCGAGGTGTGAGAGGCACAGCACTTCACAGGCAATTGCTTGAAATTACGTTTACTACAGAATTAATAGCCAAATTATAATCTCGTCTTCACAAAATGCATTTGTATGTAAACTAAATTAGTATCTTCACAGTTAACAATTCCACCATTCAAAAGATAGAGGGCAAAATCTAAATTTACAATATACATTACAATAGAATTTAATTTAATTTCCACCAACCCAAACAAGCACTGACACACTCGGAAAGCACATTCATCAAACTGAAATAATCGTGGTAATCAAGAATGCAGCCAAAAAGACTTAAATTTATTATTTATTACACTTCATCGATAATATGACCATTAATCTTACAAAGTTGTGTAATACATGGGCACAGGATTAAAAAGAATAATCAAACTTAATTATAACAATGTACATGCTTTGCTTTCTCCAAGAATGCAAAACATAAAGTAACGATTCTGTGATGAGCAGTTATTAAACTTGACGTTACAGGCCACTACCAGTTGGACCAGGCAATCAGGTTTTTTACCAGAGAGAATCACCATATCAGACTGACTTAATTGTGGCATTCAATTTTGTGCCGCTTTATTTAATTATGTTTTTTTAAAGGCAAGGGTATAGTAATGGTGGTGACCTCCTAGGACATAACCCCTCTCTTTGGTAATATAATCCAAAACGCCCTAATTTTTTTCTCAACATAATTTCCTCCCAATGTAGCCAATCTAATTACATAAATATAAAATTACCTGCTGCCAAAGTAGATTCGGAAACTCCGTAGCAAAGGTAGTAGACACAGCAAGATGAACAATGGGAAGTATTAGTCCAAATAGTGTTGCCACCCATGTCTTCAATGGCATCATCGCATATGCAAGAAACACTACAAACACAACTTGCCAGGTACCTTCGGCCATTACTTTCCTTGTTTCCAGACGTAATGACCCATCTCCAGTACTTGGTGTACCCAAAGGTAATCCAACGGCACAGAATGTAGCACAGAAGAATAAGATGGCATAACAGACCCAGAGAAGATAAGCATCCTGTAACATAAAATAAAACAAGCTTTAACCAGCTGAAAATTTAAATATAGAATATAACATTACTGTTACTTCTTTACTTAATCCTAAATGTGGGGAATATAATTATTCAAGACTGTATCGTTTCTCTCCACAAAAACTAACTGCACTAATAAAACTGATTCTGAAGAACACTAGAAGGAGAATAATGATCCAAAGGAAACTATTGAGAGAAGCAAAGCAAGGATTAGGTCAAGGTGACACTCTCTCAACAGTACTGTTTAATATTAATCTAGACTCAGCCATAAGAAGGTTGCATATAAAAATCCTGGATGTACAATTTTCGTAAGGATGTTACAATGATGATGTGATAGTAATTGGCTGGAATGTAGAATGATTGAGAGAAGCAGTAAATGATCGTAGGCTACTGACAGGTGAAGTAGGTTTGGAAATAAACACACAGAAGACCAAATACATGATTACAATAGCAAATACTAACCTATCAAAGTATACAAAAGTTAGAAATTAGAGATTTCTTTTTTGAAAATTTTTAAACTTTTTATGTATTTGGGTACAACAGTTTAAGAAGGGATGGAGGTAACAGAGATGAAAGCAAGATTGGCAGAAGGGACAGGTGTTACTATGCATTGCAAGGGTTATGATGTTCATCTTTAATAACGAGAAAATTAAAGCTCATTATATATCAGACAACAACGAGACCAGTGGTTTTCTATAGAACAGACTTGGGCGCTGAGAAAAAAGGATGAAGCAGTACCGAGAGTGTGGAAAGGAAATATATTATCACAAATCTATGGAGCTTAAATGAAGGAGTCAGTGACGTATTAGAACAAATGCAAAGCTACAGGAGTTGTTTAACAGATATAACAACAAGATGGAACTCAAGAACGAAGAACTTTTCCAACTGGAGGAACTGAGGACAGAAGGTCGACGCCTCAAAAACGGTAAATCACCCGGACCAGATGGGATCCCTAACGAGTTGCTCAGGAGGATTATTGAGGATTATCCAGAGAAGATGCTGGAATTATTCAACAACTGTCTTGAAAACGGTATATTTCCGGACCCTTGGAAGAAACAAAAGCTAATCCTGATAAGGAAAGGAGACAAGCCCTTGGACAAGACATCGTCCTACCGCCCAATTTGTTTACTAGACACGATGGGGAAAGTTCTGGAGGGTTTGGTGCTTAGACGGCTGGAGGCTCACGTGAAGTCCACTGGGGGCTTTTCGAGGAACCAATTTGGTTTCCAATATGGGATGTCAACAGTGGATGCTATAAGAGAGGCTTTAAGGACAGCAATGGAAGCAAGAGATAAGGGTATCGTAAGAAAAGGTTTTTGTGCAATGATCACCATTGACATTAAAAATGCGTTCAATTGCCTGAGATGGCAAGATATACTGAAATCCCTGCGGGAAAAGAATGTTCCACTATACCTGAGAAGGATTATAGAAGATTACCTTTATCAGAGAAAGATAATATACGAGGGTGAAGGATGGGTCATTGAAGGAAGGATGACAAGGGGAGCACCGCAAGGATCCCGTTTAGGGCCTTTCTTCTGGAAGATCGTATACGATGACTTGTTGGAAACCCAGCTATCAGAGGGAGTTAAAGTGATAGGATTCGCTGACGATACTATCATAATCGTTGAAGCCCTTGAGGAACATGTCCTTGAGTATAGGATGTCAAGAAGCATGGCCACTGTAGGTAAATGGCTAAACAGCAGAGGCCTGCAAATGGCGGTAGAAAAGACAGAAGCAATCTTGGTAACTCGAAGAAGGGAATATAGGACTCCTAGACTCATAATTAATGGCGTGCGGGTAGAATGGAAGACTCAGTTGACGTACCTTGGTGTAGAAGTGGACCGGGGTCTATCTTTTGGACCGCATTTGAAGAAGGTAGCCACCAAAGCTGCAAGGGTGACAGGGAATCTTTCGCGTTTGCTGCCAAATGTGGGAGGGCCGAGAGAGAAAAAGAGAAGGTTATATGCCAGCGTAGTGCATTCAATAATACTGTACGCAGCACCTGCTTGGGTCAAAGCGCTGGGGAAGCAAATTAATAGAAGAAGGTTGCTCTCAGTACAAAGACAGGTGGTACTTAGAATCACTGCAGGATACAACACAGTCTCACAAGCTGCGATATTGGTGGTGGCCGGAATACCCCCTATCGACTTGCTGGCGGAGGAAAGGAGAGAAACGTATGATGAGGAAGGAAATGGAGAAAGAACAGGGTCTCAAATAAAAAGAGGTGCAAGAGACAGATTGCTTAGGAGGTGGCAGGAAAGATGGGACAATGAGGATTCTGGTCGCTGGACTTACAGGCTGATCCCTAATATAAAAAAATGGATGAACAGAGGACATGGCGAAACGAGCTTTTTCTTAACTCAAGCATTAACAGGGCATGGAAGCTTCCGGGCATACCTACATAGATTTAGAAGATCAGAAGATCCCAGCTGTCTTGATTGCGGAGCGGAAGAAGACACGGCAGAACATGCGATCTTTTACTGCAGCGGGGGGAGTCAGGAAAGGGAAGAGCTTTCAACACAGCTTTGTTCACCTATTTCCCCGAATAACATGACAGAAATTATGATAGAGGATGAGGAAAAATGGAAGGCAGTAGAGAGGTTCATTCTTAGAATTATGGGCAAACGAGGATATAAGCTAAGGTGAGCTGAGATAGAGCTCCAGTTTCGGTGTTCGACCAATCTGTCGATGGGATGGTGGATGACCCTGTGTGGTATTTAATTCTTCTCTGCGAAGTAATGTCGCAAGATGATCCCGCAGAGAAGGAAGAAGAGGATGGAAGGTTTGGTTTTACCGGGGTAGGGAGGCCGCCCACCACCTTCAGTCCCCGGACAAAGTCATAAAGATTTTTCCATTTTTCCTTCCAAAAAAAAAAAAAAAAAAAAAAAAAAAAAAAAAAAAAAAGAGGTAAATTGAATGGTTAGAACACAAAACAGAAGAATATAGAATTCCTGAGAAAGTTCTTTATCGACTTCCAGGGGGAGTCAGAAGAGCAGGACATCCGAGGAAGAGGTGTTGGATGAAGTGGGGACCAATTTGATCAGAATGAGTGTCAGAGCAAAAATAAAGAAAGCGTCCAGAATTAGAAAAGAGTGGGCTAGAATTGTGAAAGAATCCAAGGGTATAGTGGCATGGGGTAAGTAAGGTATTGTGTCTTTCCAAAATGATAGTAACACATTCCATGCCATACAAGTAATTTTATGAATCTTAAATTTTTTTTAATTTTTACTTTTGGTACAAAAAAAGTGTTCAAATTTTTTGTGGAAATAACCATTTTGAGTTCCTCTCAGTTTAAAAATATGGTTTTGGGAATGATCTTTTTCGCGTTTGTCTGTCTGTCTGTACAGGCCAAACACATAGACCAATTTTAATCAAACTTGAAACAAATCAAGTGAAATGTTTACTATTTTTTCATCCACTTAAATTTCCAGATACCTACCATAAGAACAAAATTCTGATTTTCTCACAAAATGCCTCCCACAATTATTATTATTAAATTTTGCTAAAATTTAGCTCCAAGTACTCACAAAATTAATTAGTTAATATCTCTCCAAAAGTCCCTGTTCATAAATCATCAATAAAAACTAAAAAATGAGATAACATGCTGTTGGGATGCAATTTCTCAAAATCCCTTCCACTGATTTCATTCAAATGTTGGTCAACTGTGAAACTAATGACCCAGACCAGTGTGCGAAATTCCAAATAACAGAAAATTACCGTTAAAAAATAATTTCCAAAATAAAAAACAAATCTTGACCGTTGAAATTTAAACTGAATTTCATCTTATAATACTTATGTTTCAAGTGAAGCAAGTCTATATCATATTCAAATATATAATTATTCGATGAAAAAACACACACGATATTTAGTAAATTCTACAATTTTATTGAGTCTGACCAACCATGGTTTCGCCAGCAACGGCATTTACAAGGCAGCTTAACAAAGACTGTTAAGCTGACGTTGCTGGTGAAACCACGGTCGGTAAGATTCAACAAAATTGCAGAATTTACTAAATATTGTTTGTTTTTTCATTAAAATGGAGTTCTACCAAGTAGCTTCGGTCAATAGTGTAAATCGTATATAAATATTCCAAAAAACAATCTATAAAATCTAAGATGCTCTTTGTTCATAGTTAATTTTGACTTTTTTAATTACAATTACAAAATGACTTTCGTATTTCTACTTTATAAATGGGTGAAAACATTTTTGGAACTCAGGGCACCTGAAAATGGATATATCTGGAAAACACTCATCATCAATTTTTAGACCAGTCACATAACTTTCTCTGCAATAATCAGTCAAATATTTTGCAAACTCTTACAAAATGGCTACCAAAACAACATAAATGACACAAAATGAAGTGAGTAAAACAGACATGTAGTTAAAAGGGTGTTCACTCATCTGTAATGAGTAGCAATAAAACAGTGTAATTAAACAAGCATAGCGTAGCCACACGACAACGTGACGCCGTACATAGGGGTGTGATGGGGATGAGGGTTAATTTCCTGTAAAATTATCAGTTACCGTCTTAAAGTTGGTGTAACGTTTTATTTTCAATTTTTATAGAATCGTCTGTTTTTTATGTTCAATGGATGGTGTATAAACATTGTACAAACTTGTTTACATATCTGTGTACAAAATCAAATGAATACTGTACTATTTATAACCATTTTTCCAAATATCCTAGTTAAAATGTTATATCAAAAAATTGATAATACATCATTGATGGTGATCTAAAAATTGAATATTCAAATAAAAGGGTCAAACATTTGCTAAAACCACACGACTTAGGGTCCCTATGAATATTAGGGAAAGTTATTTTTATAAAGTCAAAGTCTTTTAAGCTCCAGTTTAAATTGTACAGACAGACAAGCATGTGAAATTATAAGGGACCTTGGTTTTACCTACTGACCCTAATATAGGAAAATTAATGCAAAATACAATCCATCTTTTAATGGCTATTAAATTGTTTATCTCACATCTCACAAAAACTGCTTATAAAATTTATATGTTACACATTTCTCATTGTATGGTTAAATTAAGTATTATTCGTCTCATAAAAAACTATAATAAATGATTTCACAATGCAATTTAATTTCAAATCCAAGTAATTTTTTTTCAGATTTGTAGGTCACACAGCGTTCAGTTAGAGAGGGGGAGACATGATTTCTGACACTTTAAATGTAGTCTAACGCCAACATATTAATACTTTCGTTAAATAATAATCAGATTAACTTCTAATTTTATTTGATATCTCCTACACATGATATTTAAAAAACAAATTTTTTCTACTCAATAGTTTATGTACCTTAACTGACCCAAAGTCTTTTTTTTTATGCTATATTTTTCCTACATGTGTGACAATACAATATAAATGAAAAAAATTTGAAATATGTAGGATTTATCGTCTGGTCTGTATAGATGGGTTGTGACTTACAGACAGGGGTGTGTGAAATTATAAAAGTCCTTACTTTTACCTATAGACCCTAAAACGGCCTAAACTATTTCTATCAAATTTTGTTGCAATGTAAACATTTATGAGCTAAACCAAAATTCTGAATAAAATTGTTGTTTAGAGATAATTTGGAAAATACTAATATTAAATAGCTGACAGAAATTATTTTAAATATTGGTTTCATGACAAATATTTTAATTTATCAAAAACCAAAAAAACACACCTGGTTTCAACAAAACACTTATGCCACTCATAAATGGTATGCCTCCTGGGAGATTTTTGCCACACTCTGTACGAAAATTCCATTGCACAATTGTCGCAGACTTCGATTCTTCAAACTAAAACACACAGTGAGTGTGATAAGGACCAGTGAAAGCAGCCATCTTTGTTACAACTGCCACTTGCACTGCAGTGGTGCTATTCAGTACTATTCACTATGTGAGTGAAAACTTGATCTATTTTACTACAAAATGACACCAAAATTTATATAAAGTTGTGAAGTCCTTTTTAAAGCACTCTGTATTAGAGTTCAAGAATAATTGGAAATCAAAGAAATATGATTTATACTAAGAATATGTTTATAGCAAAAAAAAAACTAAGTTTATACTTTTATATAAATATATAAGTATTATTTCAAAGATAATAATAATTCAAATAATTAGATAATAAGATAAAGCATAATTCATTTTCACTTTTTAATTTAGAACTACTGAACTAATATTTTTGATGAATATTTTTGGTTGGTTTTTGAATGGGCTAAAGTTCCAAAATATTACCAAGATAGGCTAAACCCCTTAAAATATATTTTGTCTACAGTTGTTGGCAAAGTGGCATTTTGTTCATTTAAATTAGTTTGCAAAACAGCTGATTTCTCAACAGTTTCACTTTGCCCACTACTTTACTCACTCCGAATGGCAACCGAACAAAACAAAATTTAGGTTAAGTTTATTTGAATTGATTTATAATACACAGGAAATATCCCGTATGTAGGTTAGATTAATTCTTACATGTAAAATAACATAAATAAACAACAAAACGACGTTTTAAAGTTGAAAAAAGAAAGTAATTATTCACGAAGATGATTGACAGTGTATGTACACGGAGAGTATTTTTCGTTTGCCGAGTTTTGAAGTTGGCAATCCCGTTTCCTCAACAATACACCTAAGTTATTTGTAATATTCATAAATAACCTCAGTTTTGACGTGAGAACTTCTACTCAGTGTTGATGTGTTGTTTAGCACTACTGCTATATTTTGTGTAGTTAGTTTTAAAATATGGATAGTTCAGAGGATGAAAACCTGCCAAATACCCCGCCTAAATTAGCGGGAAAAGCTAACAACTTTGTACTTTGTCAAATCAAGGAAAAAGTATGACCGCCAGTATGAACTGTTTTTGTCATGGCTAAAGGAAAACAATGGTAACAAAATAACAACTGTAGACAAAGTATAATGTGCAATTCGTGAGCAAAGCATCTTTTTTAAACTCGATAAAATTGACGCACGAGGCTTCTCGTTTAAAAAAGTGCCACTTTGCTCACTAGTTGCACAAATAACTATTTCTAATAAAAAGTGAATATTCATTTCTTTGATCCATTCTACGAGTATAAAACAGGTTCTATTTCAGTATGGTTACAAAGTTTAATACATACGCTTCTATAAATAAAATCAGGGAAAAGTTTGTTAACAATCTAATTTGCTATCACTAATTGACAACCATTGTACATAAATGACCCTATTGTCAGCAGATTGCTATTTAGAACAACAGCTATAATTCAATTTATCGGCTCTAACTCAATTTGTTGTTTTCATTAGGTGTAATCTTTTTGACGCTATTCAATGGTACCAACTTTATTAATAGACAGGTGTTTTGTAACAGCATTACAGTATTAGTAATCATGAAAATGGTCGCATGAAAATCAGCTAGTGGATGCTCTCCATATTGGCACTATTGATGGATTTGTTTATATTTTATTGTTATTTAAAAATTTATTTTACAACAAACAAAAGCTATAAACCAGGTAACTTTGTCAAAAAACATTTTACACACAAATATGGGATGTAATCATATTTTGGCCATATTTTGGAAGGTTTTTTCTATTTTTTAATTTTTTTTAAAACATCAAATTTGGAGGTATCTGCAATATGGGGGGGGGGGAATTTTCTTAAAATCGGCAATAACAATTTTGATCAAAATTTGCTCAAGAAATAAAATAAAACGTATTAGTCTCCATCTTTCCAAAATTGCCAGTTATTGAGTTATCGGTAAGAAACCAAAAAAATCACGCATGTGTCTGTTATAAATTGTTTTATTCCTCAAAATCATTATTTTTTCCCTTGTTGTTTAAAGACAGAAAACATCTCTGTAATTATCGCCTTATAAAAAAAGGAAGAAACATCTTAAGCCCTTAAATGGTGTCAGGGTCAGAAAAGAACTTGAGTTGTTCAAGTGAGACCACATAGAAAAGATGAGAGATCTAATCTAAGACTACATGAAAAAAAGTGTAACTACTACAGTGAGCTCCTGAGAGTAATTCTTCAAATTCGACTCTACCGATTTCATTCAAATTTTAGTGAAATGTGTAGATTAATGATCCAAACTCATGTGCAAAATCACGTAGAATTTACTGTATATGGGCATACTTACGTCATATTTCAAGAATTTTTTCCAGTTTTTAATTAACTAAAAATATTTGTCATAAAACTACAATTAAAAATAATCCCTGTCCATTATTTAGTTAATACTATTATTTTCCAAAATATCTATAAACCACAATTTTAATCAGCATATTGGTATAGCTCATAAATCTTTACATTTCTTCAAAATTTGATCAAAACAGTATTTGCTATTTTTTTAATATTTAATTTTTAAGTCAACTTCTATGATGTATTTTCAATTTTTGACATAACATTTTTACTGATATATTTAAAAAGATGGTTATAAATACTTTCATTTGATTTTGTATAGAGATATTTGAAAAAGTTTGTGTAATATTTGTACACAATCTACTGGACTTAACAACAGTTTATTCTGGAAAAATTAAAACTAATACGTTCCACCAACTTTAAGACGGTAACTGATAATTTTACAGGAAATTAACCCTCATCCCAGTCACACCCCTATGTATGGCGTCGCGTTGTCGTGTGGCTCGCTATGCTCGTTTAATTACATTGTTTTATTGCTACTGATTACAGATGAGTGAACACCCTTCTAACTACATGTCTGTTTAATTTTGTGTCTGTTTAATGTTCATTTTGTGTCATTTATAGCTGTGTCTGCCATCATTTATGTCGTTTTGGTAGTCATTTTTTAAAAGCTTGTATCATAGATTTTAGTGATTGTGTTCATTTTACTTTTTCACATAGTAAGTCTATAGACAAAATTATGTAACAGTTTCGAAAAATTGGTGTAATCACTTTGTAGTTGTCGGTAAATTAGTAAAAATTAACCACGGACAAGGTCGGAGATTTTAAACATCATTTTAAACAATATTTATATAATATTTGGGTCTACTCAAACAGTGGCATCCAGAAGGTTTCCAAACCTAACCTAAACTAACCAACTTTGTACATAATATATGAATAAACACACTATTTTTCTGTTGTGACACCTTCCAGATGGTGTTCACAAACAGATCTTCATCCTTGTTCCTACGGCTTGTCATGAATTCACATAAGTAGGAATCTAACAAATCTCTACTGGTTCCACATTCTTTCTGTTCCTGGTAAAATTCTATCCTTAATACATACCAACAAAGTTTCAGCTGTTCTATCTGTTCTATTTATGTCAATAGAAAATTGTTTAAATAACGACAGTCAAAGTTGTTCGTTTTCTTGAAATTATTCCTTAACTGTAATATTCAATTATTAGCTTATTTTCAAGTTTAGTATCTCATTGTCATGAATAAATAAATAAATATATATATATATATATATATATATATATATATATATATTATATATACAATTTAATATATATTCTGACACATAAGAAATCAAAAAAGATGGGAAATAATAAATCCAATTCATTCAGAGTTCAACATACCAAAATATATTGAACTCATGAAGAAAAATTTTGCATTTTATTTGACAAGTTTTCAAATATCGTGAGGTCAAGAAGCTAGCCTATGTGACTAAAGACAGATAAACCAAATAACCCCAATAGAGAAGAACTACAATTACCTCAAAATCCATTGAGAATCAAGAAGGATTTGTCGCCCAAACAAAACACAAAAAATCAAGAAAGAAAAGTGTCAAAATAACGAACATTCATTTCACAAAAACCAAAGTATCAACAATCAATATCTCAGGGGAATAAATAAAAGTGTTTCGTGAAATAATAAAATCAATAATATAATTCATAAAGTAATGATTCGAAGTGTTGAAATTGTGTGAATCTAAATAAAGGTGAAAAGTTTGAATACAATACAGTGTGCAGGAATCTACAATTTAAAAAAATCTTATAAGTGTAAATAATAGTGTTGTTAAATGAAACTTATTATTATCAAAACTAATGTGTAATATCTTTACATAAAAATGCTTAGATAGATTTCAAAGTAATTTAACTTATTAAATCAAGTCAAATGTAAATAAAATAAATCCAAGAATTAAATGATCGTAAGAATTTTGTTTTTAGAGCGACTAGTAAAGGAGATTTTGTAATTAGTCAAGTAATAAGGGCAAACGAAATGAAGTGTATGTGTGAGTGTGTGGAATCTGTTTGGGATTATTAAATTTTATATATCATTGTTATAATAATTCAAAACTGAATCATAGAAGGTAGTTCAAGAATTTTCCTCTGTTTTTTCAACCTTAATTAATGATTAATCTCTCTCGAGCAGAATCTAGTGGAGTCTCTCTAGTGGAATCTAGAATCTAGTGGAGCCTCCAAATTTCGAAGAAGTAGAGTTTTAAAAAACATTAATAAATCAGAGTTTTTCTGTGGATAAATCTGTTATGAGATCGTCTTAGTTCCAGACGTTTATCTGTCGTCTGTGTATCCTCTACAATCCAAAACTATTGGACCATTTTATAATTTCTTGAATAACTCCAAATTTTTAATTCTTATGGAGAAAAGAAATACAAAAAAAAGAGTTGTCATCAAAAATGCAAGTTTTATAAGAAAACATCCGTATTATCAGTTACACCTTCCAATTTTATGCCAATGAAAGGAAAATATGTAATGTTATTGTAGCTCCGATCTAGATAGCTCATTAAGTACAAAAACGTACTTGACTGACAACTATTTATTTGTATATCGTTCACAGTTTCAAGTTTAAAAAACTGACCCTACATTTGTGTAGTCCACATACAGCTCTTAATATATCTACATAAAATCTACAGTTGTGGACACTTGGTAAAGGAAATATTTGTAATTTAAACTATGACCACGGTATATAAAACACACTTTAATAGTTAGACAGTAACATCGTTCAATTGACCATTATATAACTGTCGTAAACGGTGAGTCATCAGTTATTTGGAACGTGACCTAACCAGATGCAATGATACTGGGTGTAACGTGTAAAATAGGTTAATCTGGTTAATCACATACATACCCACTGGTCTACAGTCTGGTTATGGAAGCGTGCTGGGCCTATAACCCAGAGGTCCATGTATCTTAACCACGCTCTGTTAACAATTTATGCAAGTACTAAAGAAAACTACCCTATCTATTATGTGTGTGTGGTGCTCAGGTGTACTGGCTTTATAGTGTCTATAAAACATTAAAAATCTTCTTATTAAATAGTCAAACTTAATTTACCTGCATCAGTTTGGTGTTAAGGAACACTAACAGCATTGCAAACAGCAAACAATGTACAACATGATAGATATTCTGTGCTGTAGGTGCTTGAGCGTAGGCAAAGCTAAGATTGGCCAACACAGCTGTCAAGAGTACAAACAACGCGACTACAGACGCGACAGACGAATGTTGCAGTTTAAAGATGTAACGCTGGTACAAGGATTCCAATTCATCGTTCTCAAAGCGATGTCGGTTAAACAGTCGTGAGAAAACGATCTTACGATGTGACTGCATAGCTTTGACACTGTGATCCATTCTGAGCTTTTGTTCACTCCTGCATTATTCTATGACAGCCTCCATCTGGAACAAAAACGAATACATATTTTAAAAAAAAATGCTTATAACAAATAATTGATCTATCCTTTATTTGATTGCATTTTTTGTTTTATTTCCACACAAAATGTACAAATATTGATTCAAACAAATAACAGTTAAACTCATCACTTATTTTAGACAGTCTAACCTTTCAGCAAGTCAACGACAAGAGCTTATTGTAAAGCTCATTCCAGTTAGTTGTGTTTGAATTTAAAACAGTGTTAACACCAATAACAACTAGACTATTTAAATAACAATGATTAACTCATCATCCTCAGTTCTCAGAAAGGTTTGTGTGTATCTAACAACTAAAGATGTTGACTTGGTCATTGAAACGCCGTCTTGTCACATTCTATTTGTTTTCCTTCATTTGGTTATTGTAGTTTCCTCAAGTAACAGTTTTAATACAAATGATTTGATAGTGAAAAAACCGATGTTCCATCTGTCATTAAAATATTAATGTTTAAAAACTCTCGTAAGGAAAGAAAAAGAAGTAGATTTGTGAATATTACTCATTTTTTCACATACATATTACAATATCTATGAAATTTATTACGTGACTATATTACCCATGTGTCGTAGTATATTTCAAAATATTTACGGTTCACTAAAATATATATATTTTTTTAAATTATATAGGTACCTGAAGACTGTCAGAATCTATTTGGTTTGTTTCTAATATAATTTGCAAACCACAATTTTCTGCTACTTTTTGACTGATAACTCCAGAGTAACGCAAAATTTTGTATTTTTAGTTTATTCTTAAACCGTACTGGAAGGGGCATACATCCACCATTACCTTGAAAGAGGCAAATATCTCAAGAGGGACAACCACCCCAGAAGGGGGAAATACCTTGCAAGGGCCCATCGTCCCAAAAGGGCTAAATGTCCCAAGAAGGACAATTACTTTGAAAGTGGCAAATGTCCACCATCATTCCCAAAGGCGAAAATGTCTATAGAAAAAACCACCCTGGAAGAAGTAAATATCCTAAAAGGGGCAAATATCCCGAGGGGGACAACCATCATGGAAGGGACAATTGCCCCAAAAAAAAGGACGACTGTTCCAGAGGGAACAAAATCCTGGAAGGGAGGAACATCCTGGAAGCGACCATTTCCATTACCCAGAAAGGGAATATAGTCTTAAAAGGGACAAAAATCGTGCAAGGGACAAACATCCCAGAAAGGAGCAATGTCCTTGTGAGAGGGACATCTGAGACGATGTCCGTAAGAGTGCTACTACAATTTATAATACTTCTTCGCTCTCTCTGTTAGAAAGACTCTTCTCCTCTCAAGAATCACATAGCTCAAGCTACACCTTCCATAGTTTCTGTCAACACTATTGTAGTTACATACAAACAATAAAAAATAACTTTTCCAAATTCCATTCTTCAGGAAACATTAATATCAGTCAAATTAAATTATCACCATGTTCAGCCTGTACTATATCCAAGCATTTAACAAAATATTTACGATTTGAAATAAAAAGAAAATAATACTAAAAGGCTGTCGGATACCATTTTGTTTTTTCCATAATAACTACCAAAACATAATAATTTTCTGTAACTTACAGAATTGCTTATGGTTATAAATCATCACATTTTATCAAAACTTCCATGAGTGTGTCGTTGTTAATTTTGGTTTACTTTTTGCCTGATAACTCCCGAATAACATACAACATTCTGTTTTTAGTTTATTTTTAAACCATCCCGAAATGGAAAAAGTCCCAAAGGGGCAAATTTTCAGGATTATGATTGCTAGTATCATTAGATACACTAGCTACCACAACTCATGGCTCAGGCTACCACTTCCATATTGTATGTTAAATTAAAACCCTTGAGTTACCGTAGTTTTTGTAACTGGTAACAAAAAAGTACTATACCAAATTCAGTTCTTTATAAAATCCCCCTGAAGAGCTCTCTTATAGTGAGCACGGTTATGGTTTCCCAAGGTAACCTAACTAGAGCTACACCTTCCTTTATCTGGTCTGGGGTTAGTCCTTCTCTTTCATCTATCCTATCAGGCCTCGCTTGACTAACTCTTGTTCTCTAACATTATTAGAGACTCAATGTCTAAAGAATATTTATTTTAAACTACAAAAACATTAATTAATATAAATCTACAAAAGAAGATTGATTATTCCATGATCCCTATAGTATGTAGTGTAAATCGGTAACACAGTTTCATCAAGTTTGAAAGTTTGTGAGGGAATATTTTTTACTTTGACTTACATATTTTCATAAGAAGGAATTTGTCACCTAGTCAAAGCTTAGGTGGATACAAAAATAGACCCATCACTTCCCACAGTAACTGGCACTTCCTTACATTAGTGATTTATTTTGGAACTTAGGTTTTCTTGATTTCTTTTAATAACAACATCATTAACTTTAATGGGATTTAGTTCAAAGTTCAGACAAAGAAAGTACAGTGCTTTGAAGACAACCAGACCAGACCAGATTGATCCCAATATAAAGCAAGTTCTACATGCATAGTACATATCCAACCCCCATTTGCAATGTAATTCAAGCAGATCCCCTAAATGTAATGTTCAAAAGTTGGTGATTTGTGCATTGTAGGAAATGTTAAATTATATTTGTAAACCCAGGAGTCATATCCAGTAGGGTAAGTTGTTTAAAACGGTTGTTACACAGGATTTCTGAACCTCGTTATTGTAAATATCACTACTTTCTTGTTGTCGGCTAAGCCTCGTAGATATATACATATAGAATAGCCTCCATTCGCTTTGCTCGTGTCAGAATCTCAAAGCTATACATATGAAGTAAGCATCCAATTACTAGACTTTTATCAGTGACTCAGCCCTAGTAAATTATCAGCCGAGTAAATTTTTACATAATTTAGTATGAACAACACAAACTATGAACGAAACACTGTTTAAAATGTGTCACTTAGGCTCGAGACCAATAGTTGTGCAGGACCTACACCCTTTGCCTTACAACAACAGCAAACCACACTAGTCAAACGGAAGGTAAGTACAGAGTTCGTACATGCAAGAAGATGTGGTGCCTGTATCATATTACTTTTTGTTTTAAGACAATTTTTGTAATTACACATGTGTTTAATAAATCGGTGTCATGACGTTTACCGGAGGCCCAATCCCCAATATAGACACATTAATTCATTATTTAAACGAAACAAGTTGAGAATAGCTAATGGCTAATTTCAGCTCATATCTCAAATAATTATTGTGTTGCGTATTTAATTAGTAATTATCTTTGATTCGATAATGTAACATTAAATTAATCTCTTCTAAAACTAGTACCCATGGTGCAAGGGGTAACGATTTTGGCCTCAAAATGGGTGTAGGCCAAAAACAGTATAATTTCTAAAACGTAGACCGTAGGCTAGGGTTAAATAAACTAAACCATATGCTAGGGTTACTGTCACCAAACAGTTGGCAGTCGTTCCAAATGTCCACCATTTTGATACTTTAAATTCGAGGGAATGTCGGGCCTGAAAGGGGCAAACGTTTGAGACAAGAATCACCTCAATGTACCCAAACAAAACGTATTGGTCGCCAACTCTATAAAAAAATGCTGGTTCGTTAGAGATCGGTAAGATATTAACGAAACAATGAATCATGGACACATAAATAAAAGTTGAAATTTCTCAAAATCAGCTAGACCAATTTAATTAAAATTATTGTAAAATGTGAAAAATATTAAGCAAATATTAATAATTAATAAATAATTTTCTGTGCTCATACCAGAAAATTACAATTTTTGAATTAATTTAAAAGAAATTAAACCAACTCTTATTCGGATTCATTGGAATTGTTTTCCCGAACCAGTAAATATTTTCTTTTATAAAAACCTGCAAAATATGATCAAAAAAAAGCTCAGTTACTAAATTTCCACCAGTATATGACTTTTTATAAGAAGTTGAGGAACGTCATCATGATACTTACCCAGCCCTGTAATACAAGCAGATTCTCTAAATGTAATGCTCAAGTTTGTACATTAAAATGCCTCTAATCACATTGCTCTTGGTGCTTCCAAGTAGTACATATGAGAAGAAACCTGCACTCGCTACGTTCATGTCGATAATTCGTCAGTGGATCTTGTAACTATATGAATATCACATTTTCTTCGGCGATCAGTGTTAGAAATTACTATTATGACAATAACTGCGATATTTGGCATCGTAAGAGAGGTGGGGGTTGGTACCATTACATGCAGAAATTAAATTGAAAATTTTATCTGATTTAGTGTGTTGAATAACACACACAATGCGAACAAAATACTATTTAAAATGACAGCCGTTTAATATTTTCCATTTGATCTTTCTGAATTTCAATAGAGTTCTATATGAACCACTATTTATAGTCCCCGATACCAAATTTCATGTTCCTATCTTAATTTTTTTAATCACTAATGTGCTTATGTATAAACAATGACTAGATGGACAGATGGCATGTTTAAAATCAGTTTTTTCGATTTCCTGAGATCAGTTTAAAAATGGATCATCTAACATACCTTATACTTCGTACTTTGAGTAAGTAAAAAGACAAATATCACTATAGTGAGCATTTCTTCACAACAGTTCATTCAATTAGAATGAAACTGGAACCATATCAAGATAATTAAACAAATTATGCCATGCCCTGAACTTCTCTAAGGGGGAGTTAAATATGCCTGACACGTGTAACGAGGGGAATAATCCGTAATAAAATACAAAACATAACAGTAAATACCAGATTTTAAAATAAACACTTTAGTTATCAAGTTGCCTATACCCAAGGGGATGTTTTCCTTCAATGAATTATAAAACTTCAAATAACAATAACAATTTTATTAACATTAGAGAAGAACCGTCTTTCTTTCTGAAGCTTTTATGTCTTTAAGAGGTTTCATTGAAAAAACACAAAATATATGTTTTGTACTGTACATCAACAATACACAAAGTTTTCATAAAACAAACTAAAAATATACCAAAACAGACCATGACTGCCTCTTCTGGGGGTATTGGTATCTTTTGGGACATTTACCCCTTTTGGGTTATTGGTCTCGTTTGGGACATTTGCCTCTTCGATGTCTATTGGAACATTTGCCACTTTCGAGACGATGGAATGTTACGAGATGTTTTCTCCTTCAGCAACAATTGCCCGTTTCGGTCACTTACAGAATGGTTGAGTAATAAACTAAAAATACATGAACAATAATCAATTAGGGCAAAAATTAAAATGCTATAAAAGCCAAACAGGAAGAGCAGTCCATTAAAGATTTAATCAAGAACACCTGCCAAAAAAGAATATTAAAGTCAATCAGTGAAATTGATGAAAATTACAGCTACACAAGTGTTACATCTAATTTATCCTATGTTCAAAAAAGGAAAATATGGATGCCATCAAAGAATTTGAAATATACACAGTATCTCAAGTAAAGTGAACATATAGCTAACTTATTAACAATATATCTGACAGCTTACTTCTATGGGGGCCTCCCCGTACATTTACAAGAATTTTCTGTGCAGGGTATTCAAATTTTGAACAATTGTCCTCCATTTTCCTACATGGGACAAAACATGAACATTTCTTATGGAACCCCTATTTTTATCATGATTCCGGATATAGAAAATGATTTTGAAAAACTTTGTTATTAGATGTGTTTTTTTCATAAACATAACTGTTTAGCTGCTAGAGCCACTCTTTTACGTCACTTTGCCTTTCAGTGGCTGTAGTGGTTTGGTCACTAAATATTCATTTTAAAAGTAACTTTGTCTTGAAATCGAGTTTTGTACATCCTGTTGAAGAAATAAATGTATCTTGTGTTAGGAATAAGTTAATATTAGGATAAAATTAAGGTTATATTAGGAAGAAATCATATTCACAAAGCTCAGAATGACCCAACTATTGTGAAACAATTAAAAAAAATGTTGAAATGCTTGACTTGCAAACTCAACTAGATTACCAAGACTCCTAAAGGTATCTAAGCGATCAGCAGGATTTGGAGAGGTCTCTTGTCTTTTTGGAGCTTGGAAGATACACGGCTGTGTTGCTAGCCGTGGTGGAAGATGGCCCAGGAAATCTACTCAACAAACCGTAAGTAAGCATTTCTATTTTTATAAAATCACTAATAAAATGTAATCTCATTTATTTAAAGAATAACAATAGTTGGAATACTTCTGGGCTTTGAATAAATAATATTGTTTTGTTTTATTGTTTAATTAAATTCCTATTATTGTATTAAAGTTTTGTAGTTAAATTATTGTATTAAAGTCTTGTAGTAAAGCGTTGTAGTAGCGTTGTTTATTCCTAACAAAAGTATCAGGGAAATGGACATAAGTTTAACGTCAAAGATAAGAAATAATAAAATACTGAACCACTGATCTTGATTATTATTTGAAATTAAAGAACCCAGGCAGTTTTGAGGGCCGTTCATGACACTTGTTTTATGAAATGATTTTTACAAATTTAAGAAATAGTAAACTAAATAGAAAAACACATTTTTTGTCTCTTTTATAATAAATAATTTTTCACCGGAGTTCTCCAGAATCTACAAATAGACAAACGAGAATATCAAAAATGGAAATCAAAACATTTAGCCTACAATCAAGTTTCTTTATAATCATTTAGACTTAAAAAATCAAGTTGAAGATGAAATTAATTTTAAACTGAATATTGAGTGACCAAACCACTACGGCACTGAAAGTCAAAACGACGTAACACAATGGTTCAACGGTTCGTTTAGAAGAAAACACAAAGAATTTAAAAAATATTACAATTACATTTTCTACCGGAAATCTCAATAAAATATATAGGTTTACATAAGAATTTGTCATGTTAGGCGCCATATTGGAAAATGGCGGATAAATTTTGAAAATTTGAATACACCACAAAAATATTTCATAAAAGTAAGGGGAGTCACCCCTTAGAAGTAAGCTGTCAAATATATTGTTAAAAAGTTAACTGGTTCACTTTAGGTGAAACACCCTGTATATAAACAGAAGGGAAAACATTATTTAAAGCTGAAGTATTTGAAAACAGTCAATCTTCGTAATGATTTTCTGATATCTACAAATTATAAATTGGAGTTTAAGTCAAAACTTTACTGTTGCATACATGTGTTTAAAATTAATTGATCTTGCAAACAATTTTCTAATCATTCTAATATGGTGTTCTAAAACATCTGTCTATGGAAAAAAAATTAAGGGACGACCCAAAATGGATCTATCAACCAAAATAACTTTCTACGTAAAAACGTTGTTTATTGAATTTTTATTTCTAAAAATTTGGAAACATTTAATTTTAACCACAAATTGTAATAGTTACAGTTTGTTTTTAAAATTCTGATTGACTCGTTATCAGTTAAAAAATGAAAATGCCCCATAGATACTGTCCTAGAAGGACGAATATCTCAAAGACTGAGATATCGACTAATTTTTGTAAAAAGAAAACGTGTGCTAAAACCACATAACATAAGGTCAGTCTTTTAAGCAGTGCATATTAAATTGTACAGACAGACAGACACCGGCCGTTTAAATTATAAAGGTTTTCGGCTTTATCTAAGGACGCTAATGAAAAGAAACCAATGAACTAAATCTTTGTTTGTGTCACATCTCTTAAAAACAGCTTTTAAAACTTATACGTTACGCATTTCTCAATGTATGGGTTAAATTAAATTGTATTCGTCATACAAAAAACTATAATGTATGATTTTGCACTGCAATTTAATTTCAAATCGAACTTTTTTTTCTTTTTTTTTTCTTTTTTTTCAGATTTGTAGGTCACTCCGTGTTCAAGTTGGCGGGAGGGGGATATGATATCTGAAACTTTAAATTTGGCTTAATGCAAACACATTAATTTTTTCGTCAAATAAACGTGCATATTCCTAAACAGAATAACTTCTAGTTTTATTTGATACCGTAAGTTACCCCAAGGTCATTTTCTGTTACCACTATATTTTTTCCTATATGTGGAACAATATAAACGTAAAGTTTGAAATATACAGCATGTGTTGTCTTACAGACAGACAAGGTCTTAAATCTAAAATATTTCTATAGTAAAGCATATCTGCACCGTATTACACTGTCATATGCAACCCGCTCTACAGGACTGTATTTCAATCGACTTTCTGACTTTGTAGGCGTTGATTCGATCAACTTTGATGTCTGAAGGCGTAAAATTAATTAATTATTGTTTGATATGTCTCTTGTATGACTAAAACATGTGTCAACACATATTTTTGGCACCATAGTGTGATGGGTTCGAACGTAATATTTTTTTCTTTTTCTTTTTGTAACTATAACGTTATATGATAGGTTGAAAATGGGTGTAGGCTACAACTTTTTGCGAATACATCCATTTCAAAGTTCCCTTTGTCCAAGTGATTTTTTTGGAACGAGGTCTGTCGTCTGTGCAGCCCAAACACGTGGACCGATTTTAATCAAATTTGGCATACGTTCATATTTAATGTTGAAATAATTTCGTAAGACATGGTATATTTCATCACTAGGACCAAAAGTGAAGCTTTTCGATTCAAGCTTAACTTTAAAAGTTTAACGGAAAATGAGCGAGGATCGAAAAGCTTCTTTTGGTTCAAGTGATGAACTATATTTTTCGTTATACTGCAAATACAATATGAGAAAACGATTTCACAAAAACGAAAATGTTATAACCTATTTACCATCAAATCGATGGTAACAGCTGTTATCAAGAGTATCGTTTGTTTTTATAGATGCTTTACAATCGTTAATTAATTCGTATAAACGCAGCAACAGCTGATGACCTCGACCTCAGATCCTAGGACTAAAAATAACAACTGTAGCATCTCAATGCATGTATTGAAAACAGCTGTTTTTGAAGCAGTATGACGTAAACGCTATTAATGAACGAATTTGCTCCAGTGTAACCTCCTAAGGCCCAAACAAAATATACGAGAGACAGTCAAACGTACATTGCACAAGCTGGTTAAAGGAACATTTTGATTACAGTTGTTGGTAACATTGTTTAAACTTCTGAATCAGCTATAAATTTGTACGATACCACTGTTAACAAATAAAAGTAATAATCTCGGATCACTTGGAGATTGAATCCAAATTGGAAACCCGTGTTTGATACTCGTGTTCTATGGGATAAAAAGGTAATCCCACTGAAATTCATCGGCAGTTAAGCGAAATTGACGGTAAAAAAAAGATTTCTCTCAGCAGGTCATTGCAAAATTATGCTAGTTGTTTGAAAATGGCCGTATTGAAACTGGGAATGAGTGTAAGCAAGGAAAGCCATCGACTTCGGCCACGGATGGCAATTTTAAACAATTGATTCATGGAAATAGAAGAATCGCGGAGGACGAAATCGCAACTGAGATGAATATTTCTCATGGAAGTGTGCACAGTATCATTTCTGTTTTGAAAAGTGTGGGCTCGTTGGGTGCCTCACTTACCAACTTGCAGAACACAAAGACAATAACAAAAGTAATCGCTTCGTTATGACAGGGAAGGCAATGAATTTTTGTACAGAACTGTGACTGGGTCCATCATTTCACTCCTGAAACAAAACAAAGTTCACGCTACTGGAGACATGCTCAATCTCTCCTTTCAAGAGCTCCTTCGACAGCTTCCATCAGGAGGGAAAGTGATGTTACTTATTTTCGACAATCAAGGTGTAGTACAGACCGAGTTCAAACCAAGGCGTACAACAATTATTGCAGCAACTTACTGTGAAACG
The DNA here is from genome assembly GCA_963513935.1 of Aphrophora alni. Classification (NCBI taxonomy): domain Eukaryota; kingdom Metazoa; phylum Arthropoda; class Insecta; order Hemiptera; family Aphrophoridae; genus Aphrophora; species Aphrophora alni. The sequence continues at coordinate 46,616,548 of OY740776.1, read as the reverse complement.
TTGAACAGAACAAAAAAGGCCACAGCGCAGGAAAACTGTCATAAGGTGTTGTGCTTCTCCGTGACAATAGAACTCCTCATTCTGATCTTGTCGCAAGAGTCCTCATAAGGCAGGAGTTCAAATGGGAATAGTGGCAACATCCTCCGTAAAGTCCAGACCTTACGCCTTGTAATTTCAGTCCAATGAAAGAAGCTTTTGGAAGAAAAAAAACTATTCGGAAATGATGAAAAAGTGAAAATCCAGTAAGAAAATGGTTGTCAGACGTTGGATGCAATTCTTCTAATGAAGGAGCTGAAAAACTTGTCACTAGATATAATAAACTCTGAATCGATATGGTGATTATGTAGAAAAGCAAAGTTTTATTTGTAGTTTTAGAATAAATAAAGAATTTTTCTTAATTTTTTTTTTTTTTAGGTTATAATAATTTACTTTTTGACTGCCCCTCCTATTAGTCGTCATAAAAAAAAAAAAAATAATAATAATAATAATAAAATTATATATGCAATGGGGTTGTTATTACTTAATTTCTCAAAATCTGCTCAAATTTCTACCGATTTTGTTCAAATTTTATTGAAACAGAAGTTGTACAGCACACATAAAAGCCCCAAGAGAAGGTGAGTGTGTCAGTAATTGTGTAATGTATGTACGCGTACATGTCTATAAAGACGATATTGTATGTATTGTGAGTATTAAGTAAGCGTTTGACTGGAGACCATGAGGGTCACCAACCCCTTCATATTAAGTGCAGCTATTCTCCACACCCCCACCCCCTTGCGGGGTTAAGGAATTATAGTGTGCTTATATTAAACGATATTAATTTTTTTTATCGATTTAAAATTGTCAAAATGGAGGCCATTTTAAACAGTTTTTTCTTCTGCATTTACTGTACGTTATTGAACTTACAACACACTAAGTTAGATAAAAACCATCCTCACCTCTCTACGACGACAAATGGCAAAGTTATTGCAAAAAAATATAATTTTGAACCCATACCTTGAAGTTGTATTGACACGAGCGTAGCGAGTGGAGGATCCTTCACATTCAAGGACAGGAAGAGTCTAGAGACTGACATCTACGAGGAGTCAAGAAAGTAGTGATATACGAATTACAAGGTTCAGAAAAACCTGTGTAACAACTGTTTTTAAACATAACCCTACTGGATAAGACCCCTTGATCTAACAATACAATTTAACATTTCCTACAAGGCCCAAGATATTAACTTTTGGGCATTATATTTAAATGATATGCTTGTATTACGGGAATGGGTTAGTACCATAACGGCGTCCGTCATCTTATTTGTAGTATGACAACATCAAATTTGTTAGGATAAAATAATCAATATACCAGTTGGTATTGATGTATAGTAAACAGCCAAATAAACAGTCAAATTTTATGATTGACTTGAATTATAATCGGCTGACGAGAGAGAGAATAGTTTACACCAACCTTAGAAATTTACAATTTAATTGATCTATTGGATGGATCTATTTATAGAACATCACGTGACCAAATAAAGGAGCATTCGTTCATATTACTGACTGCTTCATCAGGTTCTAAGTTTAGTTTTTGCATTAATGATCGACAGAGCATTCGTTAAAACCTAAAGTAACAACACGTTTATAGTCGGGGGGGGGGGGTTAAATATAGGGATCGGAGTCATTGCCTCCATATACAGGGTGTCACAATACTTCGCAGATATGTTCAGGTGATCTAAACAAAACGTTCCGTTAAAAAAAACGGATATTATGTTTGTTTTATTCTTTAAAATTCAATTCCTATAGAGTGTCACAGGGGGGGAATTGACAAACTTCACAGCTGTATCCTTTAGTCTAGAGCAAATAGTTCATTAGGGCCCTAAACATAGGTCCGGAAATGCTTCGTTAAATTATAACTTTAAAAATTATCAATATTTCGAGTCGAAATCTGGTATACACACTTTTTAAGCTATATTTTACCAGGTATACCAAGAAATAAAACTTCATCTTGTAAATCACCAAAATAGCGGCCGTTTAACAGTTTTAGAGACATTAAATATTAAAAAGTTTAAACGGCCGCAATTTTGACAATTTTTACAACGATGGTCCCAAGCGGGACGTTTGCTCCCTCCAAGGTGATGGCCTCATTTAAGACGTTTGCTCCTTCCGGAACGATGGTCCCTTTCGGGACGTAGCCCCTTTCGGGACGTTAGCCCCATCCAGGCCGATGGTCCCTTTCGGGTTTTAGCCTCTTCCGGGGCGATGGTCCCTTTCGGGATTTTAGCCCCTTCCGGGGCGATATTGTCCCTTTCGGTGTTTTAGCTCCTTCCAGGACGATGGTGTCCCTTTCGAGACGTTAGCCCCTACCGAGGCGATGGTTAATTTCGAGACGTTAGCCCCTACCAAAGCGATGGTTCCTTTCGGGATTTTAGCTCCTTCCGGGGCGATGTTGTCCCTTTCGGGGTTTTAGCCCCTTCCAGGGCGATGGTGTTCCTTTCGGAACGTTAGCCTCATCCGAGGTGATGGTCCCATTCAAGACGTTAGCCCCTTCCGAGGCGATGGTTCCTTTCGAGACGTTAGCCCCTTCCGGGACGATGGTGTCCCTTTCGAGACGTTAGCCCCTTCCGGGACGATGGTGTCCCTTTAGAGACGTTAGTTCCCTACCGAGGCGATGGTTAATTTCGAGACGTTAGCCCCTACCAAAAAGATGGTTACTTTTGAGACGTTAGCCCCTTCCGGGGCGATGTTGTCCCTTTCGGGGTTTTAGCTCCTTCCAGGGCGATGGTGTCCCTTTCGAGACGTTAGCCCCTTCCGGGACGATGGTGTCCCTTTCGAGACGTTAGCCCCTACCGAGGCGATGGTTAATTTCGAGATGTTAGCCCTTACCAAAGCGATGGTTACTTTCAAGACGTTAGCTCCTACCAAAGCGATGGTTCTTTTCGAGACGTTAGCGATGTTGTTCCTTTCGGGGTTTAACTCCTTCCAGAGCGATGGTGTCCCTTTCGGAACGTTAGCCCCTACCGAGGCGATGGTTAATTTCGAGACGTTAGCCCCTACCAAAGCGATGGTTACTTTCGAGACGTTAGCCCCTTCCGGGGCGATGTTGTCCCTTTCGGGGTTTTAGCTCCTTCCAGGGCGATGGTGTCCCTTTCGAGACGTTAGCCCCTTCCGGGACGATGGTGTCCCTTTCGAGACGTTAGCCCCTACCGAGGCGATGGTTAATTTCGAGATGTTAGCCCTTACCAAAGCGATGGTTACTTTCAAGACGTTAGCTCCTACCAAAGCGATGGTTCTTTTCGAGACGTTAGCGATGTTGTCCCTTTCGGGGTTTAACTCCTTCCAGGGCGATGGTTCCTTTCGAGACGTTAGCCCCTTCCGGGACGATGATGTCCCTTTCGAGACGTTAGCCCCTTCCGGGACGATGGTGTCCCTTTCAAATTATACTCCTTATCTCATCGATTACGACCTACAGAGCACATTATAATAACACTGTTTAGTAAAATTTTGCGATCAAATTCGTGACATGAACCGCGGCTGAGTAATTTGAAATATACAAAATTCAAACACAATATTTAACACCACAATGATGTTTTCTTAGATAACAGAACAGCGAGGAAAGGATAAGCGTAGGAAACCTCGTTGAACGGGCGAGGGAACTCACCATCAGCCCAGTCCTAGTACCAGTACCAAACACTAATAACGTAATAATGTAATCATGTATTTGTATCATCCCGTGGATATGTTTATTATCAATTATTTTAATTGTCTTGACGTCATCTCGCGAGCGACTTTCATACCTGAAGATGATTTCACCTGAAACCGTTGTTAGTGGATCATTTGACGGACCAACAACAGGTCCGTTTATTATAATAACGTTATACAAATAATAGTTTGGATGTGTTATAAACAAATTCCCGCTTAATCGTTCCGATGGAACAGTTCCGTCCTGGTATTGTGTATCCTTCAATCAATAAGGATGTTGATCAACTAGAGTGTTTGTTTCTAAATCTGATATTGTCCGTCACGTTTTCACTTTTTATTGCTCTCTCTCCGAAGCACGTACGTAACACGTGTCCGACACGTTTAACTCCCCCCTTGGTGTCCAGAGGAGTGCTTAATTTGCTTCAATTAACTTGATACGGTTCACATTTCATCATAATTGAATGAGTTGTTGTTTAAGAATTGCCTCGATATCTCTCATTTAATGCATCATCAAGTGATGAGGAAAGAGTCGTTCAATTTTTCACTGAACTTATTCGCTTTTGAAGTCTCCTAAAGAACAAATTTCCGAATATTGTTGTTTCTTTAAACTTATGATGTGAGCATATTTCACACGTCCGAAAGAAATTTTCAAAATATTTACAGTTCGCTACATGGGCGTACCCAGCGAGGGGCAGGGGGGCCCCCTGGAAGCAAAAAAAATAAATCTTTATTATACATTTTGTTGCTGAAATTTAATACAATTCTTGAAATAACTATTTTAATAAACAATTGTATATTGAACTACCATGGCTTGCCCCCCCCCCCCCTAGTTTTGATCCTGGGTACGCCCTTGGTTCGCTAGTGTATAAAGGAAATTGTTTAATGTAGCCGAATTTTAATTAATTCACGCAAAAACCCGCATCTTACTTCTGACAACGTTGTTTTTGATTTTAGGCACATGAATGCAACTATAAGACTCGAAGAGAAATTGAAATTTACAAAACACAGATATCACAAAATTTTACATCATTTAGGCATCATTATTGACAATTTAAAATTGAAAGTTTGGATATATTTTTACGCAAGTTATATTTTCATTTCATAAAATAACATATCATTTCATTTTAAGTTCTAACATATCGACAAGAAACTATGTCCCGGAAGGGGCAACGTCCCGAAACGGACCATCACTCCGGAAGGGACAATCGTTCCGGAAGAGGCAAACGACTTGGAAGGTGCAACGTCCCGAAAGGTAGGTATCATCGTACCATCGTCCCGGTAGGTATCATCACCCCAGAAGGGACAATCGTCCTGGAAGGGGAAACGTTCTGATAAGGGCAATTGCCCCAGAAGGGGCAAACGACCCGGAAGGGTAGCGTCCCGACAGTAACCATCGCCGCGGAAGGAATTAAGTACCGATAGAGATCAGCGCCCCGGAAGAGGCAAACGCCCCGACAGGGAACATCGCCCCGGAAAGGGCAAACGTCCCGGAAGGGGCAAACGCCCCGACAGGGAACATCGCCCCGGAAAGGGCAAATGTCTCAAAAGCAACCACCGTCGTCAAAGGAGTTAAAATCCTCTTCCCCTTCTCGTGAAGTTTTCACCATAAGAGGCGATGGTCACTTTCGGACGATCTAGGAACGCGGCAGAGTTCCGCACTACCAAATATTACAAAATCTGTGCACTATTTATTCCGTAGTTCCAGGTAGGTTCATTTAGTCAGTAATGGAAACAATCATTAGATATTCAATTCATAAATGAATTGTTATCACCAGGTCCGCCTTAACTGTGGAATCGCGTGCTGTATGAAAACAACAATTACTGGCTCTATGTTGAGGGAAATGTCATCAAATCGTTTGTATTAATTCTTATATAATCAGATTTGTTGAGGAGGGACTCGCCTATTGTGAATATAGACGTGGTACTCTGGCTGGATGTACGCTTTTTGCCATCCAGTCTTGGGTCTTTCCTCTCTAATCTCTCTTGACCAACTCTTACTCTTTTCCGACCCTAACCGCTATTAGAGTATTCGAGGGCTAGGCGTGTTTTTCTTCCTTTTATAATTTGGCAATGATGAGCGAAATGTTTCTGTTCGGGACATTAGCTCCTTCCGGGGCGATGAGATGGTCCCTTTCGGGACGTTAGCCACTTCCGGGGCGATGGTTCTTATTGGGACAATTTTCTTTGGGGTCTGTTGCCCTTTTCAGAGATATTATTTCAAAGATGGGATGTTACCTTTTGACTAACTTTAGATATACGATAGGCATGCAGATAAGTTAGTTACTTTCCCATATATAGAGAAAGTTATGTGGGACAAAAAATTAATGTCGACTTTTAGTGTATGTACAGGGTGTTTACAAAAATCGTTCCAAAACTTCAGGAGCTTATTCCTCACACCAAAACCCATGAAAAAGTTTACATTAACCTATTTCCTAAAATGGTTAGCTTTGCACCTAGCTGCCATTTTGTGTTTTTAACTAAAAAATCATACTTCTTTAAAGGTAAATGGTATGGAGCTAACATGCTACTTAGTGCTATAAACACCCATTTCAAAATGGCAGCTAGATAAACTTTTACTGAAAACCCTTTAATGTTACAAAATATTTTCATTTTATACGATAAAGAAAATGTTTTGTATTTTTTCTGAAGTTTAAAGGATAACCCGAGTTATCGACAAAAAATGGAAAACATTAATTCTTGGTAATTATCTACAACACTCAATATTAGCCTAGAACCAATTTTTTTTATTGAATTCTGCAAATATTCATCTCCAAATCATCCTGCAGCTTAAAGGACAAGTGAGTTATACACACACACCCAATAATAACATTGTCTGTCATACAGTGTAGGTAAACAACTTCATTAAGTATGTATTACTACAAAACAAAGAAGTTTATGATATTAGTTATTACATATTATCGTAGAGTAAACTCAGTTGTCCTCAAGCGACAGAAAGATTTGGAGATAAAAATAAATCAAATAAAAAAGAGTTTTAACATACCACGTTTTTAAAACTAACTAAAAAGTGTAAAATATTTTTCCAAGACCCTTCTATAACTTTGAGGGAGGATTGTTAGTGGCTATGGATATATTTGGAATACTTGGAGAAAAAAACGTGGGGCGCAGGCAATCTATGATAGTTAAGGAGGAGTAAATAAATTAAATTACAGTGAATCTCATTTCCGATTCACTGAAAAATAATCTGTTAATTCATCCGGATTGTCTACTTTCATTATTTACTGGCTGCGCCCCACGTTTTTCTCTCCAAGTATTCCAAATAAATCCATAGCCACTAACAATCCTCCCTCAAAATTGTAGAAGGCTCATGAAAAATTATTTTATACTTTTTGGTCCGTTTTAAAAACGTGGTATGTTAAAAACTTTTTTTTATTTGATTTATTATTTTCTGTTTTTTAGTCTTATGTCCGGGTGAAAGATTTCAATCGGTTTTATATATATTGATGAGACTCTGACAGGGACATATATAGGAAATTCCCAATGTCCACATCCTGTTGCATCCAGGAAATTCACATCCTGTTTAGCTGCAATTGTCTGAAATTCTAAATGTTACCTCTTATTACCTATAATAGTTCTTGTAACTCAGAAAATCAAACTAAAGAAGTAAACCAAATGTATTTTATTTTTTTCATATACATGAATTAAAACAATACAATGTCAGATCCTTCTCCATTACAAATTGTAAATGTATCACAAACTTATGGTGATGAAGGTCGTTTTTAACGCATTCTTCCCATCTCCGTCCTGGCATCTTCATTGCAAGGTGTTTAAACTATTGTTTAAACAAATGTAGAGGCAAGAAACCAACTGAATATTGTATTGTCATCCAATTGTGACCTATGTTCTCAGGTCTCTAGCTTATCGGGAAGTTAGTTCTATTGCAAAATTCCACCCGGACAAACAGACAGACGAATATGATGGGAACCGAACTAATAAAAACGTGGTAAAATTAGATTATAGGCTTCTTTAATTTAGGATTAAAACTATTCTTTAAGCTACAAAATGAATTTTAAAAAAAACATTTTATTTGTAGTTAAAAAAAGAAAATAAGTTGTCTCTTGTTAATATTTTATGAAATTAGCTGTTTTTGAGATATTCGACGTTAAAAGTTTTAAAACAGCCGCCATTTTGAAATGAGCAAAGTAAATCTGTAATGTTTCTCAAATTGGGTCTTTACAGCAATCATTTACCGTTATTTTTTTCTTTTTAAAAACACAAAATGCCGGGCTAGATAGAAAACAACGCAGTTGAGGGATATATGTTTATATAAACAATTTTATTGGTTTTGATGTGACGAATAAGCTTTTGAAGTTTTGGAACAATTTTTTTTTAAACACCCTGTATATCTATTTTTGAGGTCTCGTGACTCCAAAAAACAGTAAGTATTGGGAATGATATCTGTCCGTTGTATGTGCAATACTCTAAAGCCAAAACGGGTGGACCGATTTAAATCAAATTTAATATTTGGGTCATATTTATGATTGACTTTTGACGTTGTCCCCAAACTCAAAATTTTCAGTTAGCTGTATAAAACAAACACAAAATTAGCGTTACAAAACATGAGATAACCTCCTCACCCCCGTCCAGAGAGTTCTAGGGATCTTGATCGGTGCACATTTCATCCCAGACTTACGCCTCCCTGAACTTGTTTATTATTTCATACAACACGCGATTCCACAGTTAAGGCGGTCCCGGGAATAACAATTCATTTATAACTTACATCTGGTTGATTACATTACTCGACAAACCATGAATTTGATTCGCTTAAACGGTGCTAAAACCATGCACAAACTGTCTCGTTCACTCACCCCCAAAACCACTCCGTCACCAAAAAAATGTCAAATTCTACAGTTATCAGAGTATAAATATGAACCAAATATTGATACAGGGTCTAAACTTGATTCGCTTAAACAGGTTCTCACTATAAATCATATGGAACTTGTAATGAAGGCGGTTGAGGTACATTTGTATTGTTGACAGTTAGTTATTCCTCAACAGTAAATGTAATTTTGCACATGAGTTTGGGTCGTTAATTTTCACATTTCACTAAAACTTGGTTGAAATCGCATTGGTTGAGAGATCCCTACCAATACGATTTGTATGGGTACTTACATCAAAATCGTAGGAGCCGATATTGAGAAAATCGTAGTTTTGTGTTTTTCCTTATCCTTGGCATCCATACCGAAATAAAAACGAAAAAAAAAAAAAATTTTGCACACGAAATTTAGTTAAAATCACTGTAAACACGTTGTCTATAGAACATTGTACATACAGGCATCATTTCAAAAACTATTTTTTTTGTACTCAGAATGTACATCCTTAAAACTCGACATCGTTTTTAATGTCCTTAAGTAAAACCAAGGACACTTATAATTTAACACGCGTGTCTGTAAGTCACAACCAGTCTACACAGACAAGACGGTAAATCCTGTATATTTCAAACTTTGCATTTATATTCTTTGTATTGACCCACATATAGGGAAAAATAAGTGTAACAAAAAAATGACCTTATTGTTTGTTAGGTGTAAAAATATACAGTTGAACTTTATTCTTTTTTTGAAAATTACTTACGGGGAATCAAAGAAAACTAGAAGTTATTCTGATTACAAATCTGTATGTATATTTGACGAAAAAAATTAATGCGTTAGAGCTAGACAAGATTTAGTGTCGTATTTCATGCCCCCTCCCCCCTCTAACTTGACCTTTGGCTAGTTAAGGTGCAAACATTATTGAGGTGCGCACTATTTTTTTGGAAATGTTATGTGTGGGGTATCATAACATAACTAGAAGTAGTAATTAAAACAAACACTATTTAGAATAAACCACAACTAGAAGTTATTCTGATTACAAATCTGTATGTTTATTTGACGAAAAAAATTAATGCGTTAGAGCTAGACAAGATTTAGTGTCGTATTTCATGCCCCCTCCCCCCTCTAACTTGACCTTTGGCTAGTTAAGGTGCAAACATTATTGAGGTGCGCACTATTTTTTTGGAAATGTTATGTGTGGGGTATCATAACATAACTAGAAGTAGTAATTAAAACAAACACTATTTAGAATAAACCACAACTAGAAGTTATTCTGATTACAAATCTGTATGTTTATTTGACGAAAAAAATTAATGCGTTAGAGCTAGACAAGATTTAGTGTCGTATTTCATGCCCCCTCCCCCCTCTAACTTGACCTTTGGCTAGTTAAGGTGCAAACATTATTGAGGTGCACACTATTTTTTTGGAAATGTTATGTGTGGGGTATCATAACATAACTAGAAGTAGTAATTAAAACAAACACTATTTAGAATAAACCACAACTAGAAGTTATTCTGATTACAAATATGTATGTTTATTTGACGAAAAAAATTAATGCTTTAGAGCTAGACAAGATTTAGTGTCGTATTTCATGCCCCCTCCCCCCTCTAACTTGACCTTTGGCTAGTTAAGGTGCAAACATTATTGAGGTGCGCACTATTTTTTTTTGGAAATGTTATGTGTGGGGTATCATAACATAACTAGAAGTAATAATTAAAACAAACACTTTTTAGTATAAACAACTAGAAGTTATTCTCATTACTAATATGTATGTTTATTTGACGAAGAATTCATATGTTCCAGGTAAGCTACATAAAATATTTTGATTATATAATAACTGTCCCTGTATGCCTAGTCGGTGGTTTTAGCACACTTTTGACCCTATTATTTACCCGTAGGGTGACTTCCACTACGTCTATGTGAACAAATATAATGATAATTGGAAGATTCTTAGATCTACAGTCGGATACCAAATATACCATAATATTTCTTGTTTAATTATGGGTCGATTGATGTTAAAGTCATTTTTTTAAATTTTAATGCTATATTATTTTTATTATGGTTTGAACGAAAAAGTAGACTACTTAAACATCTACCATAAATACCATGGTTTTCTAAAGTACCAAACTAAATTATAGTATATTTGGATTTGTTTTAGGTCACTTGGTTAATTGTATATGAAAGTCCAAACTCGAGTCTCCATACGTTTTTAACCAACATTCAATCAATATAGGGGGGGGGGGATAATTCCAATACTAACAGTGTTCAGTAATCAAGCGCTTAAACAATCACTTCCTGTAAATTCCGTTTTATCGGGATTCGAGTTTGTCCAAACTAATAAGTTGAGGGAAATTAGTTCGAAAAAAGTGATGAGATCTGATGTAACTGGGAAGCTAATTTTTATTATTATTATTTTGTACATGCGATTAAGCGATAAACCGAAAAAAAATAACAAAATCGGTCTGGAGCTTCGCTAGAAAAGTGCATTTGAGTGCATCACTTCACTATCTCCTTGTAGAAAATATGGGTCGTAGAAAAATGAAAATACTCGAAAATGAAGGGAGTATCAAAATGGTACGGTAGGTGTTAAGTAAAGTTAAGAATACTTAAAAACCTAACCTCAAAAATTCGAGTTTCTAGATTTCTGGATTTTTTTTCACTAATATTGCTACAAATGGAGTCAGAATCATCATCCAATCTTCACGAAAATTTGCAACAAAACATTTACTACTAGAAATCGTTGGTCAAATTTGCAACAAAACATTTTCATTTTTACGACCATATTTGACCATTTTCATATGCAAGAATTTGTTTATCAAGGTAAAGTCCCCTTCTTACAAACAAAAAATAAAATTTCATTTTAATCTTTTGTCTTGTTTTTTTTCTTCTTTTTTTCCTTCTTTTTTTTCTTCTTTTTTGTTTCTTTCCAGTAAATCAGTGCCGGATCTAGACGACGACGTCGCTCATTTATGAAATTTCAACATTTAGTTGAAAATGTTTTAATGAAAATTTGTTTATTTTATTGAGAATAGATTTTTTTTTTAAACTCGAACACAGGATCTCACAAAAATTACGTTTATTTAATCAAACGCGTTTCAACGACAAAGTCGCCCTCCTCAATGATACCTGTACGTTTTAACAAAACTGAATGCAACTGAAGTACAAAACAGTTAATTATGTGTAAATATACTAAAATTTATTATTAAAGTGAAAATGTAAAAGTTAGCTTTTGACAGAGGATTCACCAAAAGGTGTGAAACATTTTATTTTGTCCCAATTTCTTTTCATGTTTATTAGAATAATTTATATTATTCAATTAGTAATTATTGTCTTATAGCTGATCCTCCGATATATCAGTTCAAAATTATTTAGTCAGTTTTCGTTTAATTCCTTTTAATTTTATAAAAAATGTAGCCTTTACTTCTCTGATTATCAACCCCAAACACATATTTCGAACTTCCTCGATCCCCCCCCCACCCATTTCTACTATCTGGACCATGAATTCTTTAATTTTACAACCGTCTCATTTCTCCAACCACCTTTTTGCTTTGTTTTAATTGAACACAGATTACAGGTGTAGGCAAAGATACATTTATGTGGGATCATCTGTAAGGTGTACCTCAGGGTTGTGTCCTTGGTATAGTATTGTTCTAGAGTTATTTAAACAGGTTATCAATGACAGTGCGTTTATAATATGACTGCATTGTCTGCCAACGATATATCACCTCGTTGTGATTTAAGTATTAGAAGTGAGAACACTGTCTGAACATAAACTTATATCAACATTAAATTTGTTTTCAACGTTTTGCTTCCGTAGAAACACAATGTTTTAGAACGTCACAGTCAGTCAATGGCAATTTTATCTTTCCTTACCTCAAAAAAACTGTAAAAAATTGAACGAAACCTTTTCATTCGCCCATCTCCAAAATGAAATAAAAACGTAACAAAATAAAATGTCATTTCAGTAGTTGTCTAAAACTCATTGTGTTTGTATCCAAGTCACTCTTTTTTATATAATAAAAGAACAATAATGTCCGTCTATGTGACTTTTTTAATAATAAAGTAGTTACTTACTTTATAATCATATGACGCGTTTCGGAACTCGTTCCATCTTCAGAAAATCGCTCTGCTGAGGTCGTTAAAACATTAAAATAAATTATTACACAACACATTACATTACATTACACAACACGACCTCAGCAGAGCGATTTTCTGAAGATGGAACGAGTTCCGAAACGCGTAATATGATTATAAAGTAAGTAACTACTTTATTATTAAAAAAGTCACATAGACGGACATTATTGTTCTTTTATTATATCAGTAGTTGTCGCCTATAATGAAGTACATGTTTGGCAATCCCTAAGTATCCTAGCTGGATCTACACTTTTTTTTCACGAAGTCTTGAGTTAAATCCCTTTCTTTCCCATCACGTCTCTCTTGAAAAACTCTTTTTCTTCTCCTCTCCAGACACGCTAGTTTTATTTTATTTTTATTATAAACCCACGATGACTGAGAGGTTTTTCGCCTTTAGACAACAAGGGAAAACATTTAAATAGGAGATTAAAATTGCTTCCCTTGTGTTACAAACATATACTTGGTACTTAACGTAAATCATATTAGTTTAAAATCGACTTTTTGCAATTATTTCTGAATCGAATTTATATATTTATTTTTACTTTCGATGTTCCACACGGGTTCAGGTCATCTTCAAGTCACTAAAATCTGAGCCGATTTTAAGAAATTACGCCTTTTATAACAGCCTCGTGGTCGATTAGGGGATCTAAACCGACAAGTCACGCATCGAAATTTTTTTTAAATTGGAAACTAATGTCTTTAGTTTACTTCCTTAGAAGCTATACTTCTAAAAAAAAAAAAGTATAAAAACTTAATTTTGTGGTACCTTCAAATTAAGAGTTACAAAACAATTTGCTTAAAATATCCAGATATCGTCAGAATATATTCATGTAGCAAATTTGATTAAAAACCGTTTATATCTTGTCGAATATGGAAGTCAGTTAAGGATGTGTCCTGCCTCCTCAACAAGGTCAATGGTAGGATCGACCCACTTTAGAACGGCGCCTCACCAATTGGACCGCTACAACAGTGGGTTAGGTTAGGTTAGGTTGTAAGATTAAATTATAAGATTATATCAACTTTTTTGCCCATCAAATACTCGTACATGTGGAAAAGGAATCTATGAATTCGAACGATTTGACAAACCATAATATGCACAATGATTAGATGTCATTAGGTATGTAGTGGCGCTTGATCTTCATCGGGCAAAAAGGTTTCCGTCACTTTTTAGTGGTGGAGGAAGCAAGTCGGTCAGTGTTACGCCGTCCTTTCATCAGTGCGTTTCTAGACAGTGTATTACGAACAACCTCCCCACTCCAAGTTCCACCACATAACAAATGAGCTATATTTCTGTTCTCCATTTAATATTTTGTAGACTAGATCCACCCTAAATATAGTAAAACTGCGCTATTACAAACCTAAAACCACCCCACTCCCTTCAACCTAATTTAATTTAATACAACAATTACGTAAAAAAATCTATCTCTAGAGCAGAAAATTAATAAAAATCGCCCAAAAAAAATTATACAATTTGCGATTTTTTACACAAAGAATACTTTACTTTGATCCCTTATCAAAATATATTCAAAACACGTGCTCTCCTATAGTAGACAAGTTTTATATTACCGGAGTCTATATATCTCCATGACAACGCTTTATAACAAAGAATACTTTACTTTGATCCCTTATCAAAATATATTCAAAACACGTGTGCTCCTATAGCAGACAAGTTTTATATTCCCGGAGTCTATATATCTCCATGACAACGCTTTATAACAAAGAATACTTTACTTTGATCCCTTATCAAAATATATTCAAAACACGTGTGCTCCTATAGCAGACAAGTTTTATATTCCCGGAGTCTATATATCTCCATGACAACGCTTTATAACAAAGAATACTTTACTTTGATCCCTTATCAAAACACGTGCTCTCCTATAGCAGACAAGTTTTATATTCCCGGAGTCTATATATCTCCATGACAACGCTTTATAACAAAGCATATTTTCCCAAGATATACACAAATTGTTTGTTCGATGTGTATTTAGGTTAAAGGCAATATCCCCTTGTCAACTCCAAAAACTGGATCAATACCCATTGCAGAGACACTACCCTTGAGAGACGTGTCTGGTTTTATCACTTCTTCCCTCACGTAAAGTAGCTACAAATAGAAACTTGACACGCATCTGAGCTGCTGGCGTTATAAAAACTCCATCTGTGAGTGGGTTTCGTTAAGTCAGTTTCCAAAGACGAAACTGGTCACGCATCCAGGCGTCATACCGACGCTGTTTTAAAGTTCTTTGTGCAGTTGGTTAAAATAATTTCCACGCTCAAACACGAGCATTTAAACTGATGACGTCATTGACGCTGGTTTTTTTTCGTTTTAAATTTACGTCTCAGCCATCTTTTGTAACGGAGGTGACAATTAGATGACTTTACAGTAGAAAAAAATGGTAAAAATTATTCACTAGCAAATATTTTCTTTGCTGAGCCTAAAGGAATGAAGTTTATTTAACTGTATGCCAATTTTCATCTGGCATGATTGAATAGTCTAGGTATTATTAAACTTTAATTGGCTGTAACGGACGTGACAAGAAATTCACCTGTCTCCTGAGGTTCGCCAAGTCTTATAAAAATTCTGTTAAGTATTTACAGTTAGGGTATAAAATAAAATATTACTTTATTGCTTAATATATAATCTTTATAACCATAATATCTAGTTTTTATTATTTTATTTCTGTTGAGAGAAAAAAAAAGTTTCCTGTCGTCACGCACGTGACATCGTTTTGTAACGGACGTGACGCGTGTAGTGTCACAATATATGAAAGAAATACTTTTTATTTATGAACTTAAAGATAATCCATACTTAACTACACTAATTGTTACATGTTGTTTTGGCTAAACAAATGGAAAATAATTAAATTAAAGAAGTTATTCCAGTAGCCCAAAAATTCATATTTTATCAAATTTCCATAATAAATGCGAGAAAGACACTAAGGCCTATATTTTGTTAAAGTTACAATAACACAACAGCTGTAGATGCTCTTGTAGGCTGTGAATCATAGGGCCTATTTCTATTTTTTTTTTAAATACTGAAATCAATATTATAATGAAAAATTGGGGGAAAATCATGGTTTTATTCATATTTATGAACTATATGGATGTTTATACATAAAGTCAAGGCGTTGAAATTACAAAAAAAAAATATATATTATTAATTTTTTTGACATGAGGTGTACTTTATAAAAGAATGGCTGGTTTGGTTAAGTAAAACATTGTGATTGTATATAAAACATTCTGTATATCGTTATTTTCCATGGGCAAGGCCTTGGACTAAAGCACATAAAAATCAAGCAAACAAGTGGTAGTCGTGCTGCTTGTTTATTTATCTAAAACAACAAAACACACGAAACCTACTTCTTTATGGAGTTTAAATTTTCAATGTTGAAGACTTGTCTTTCACTGAAGGAAAAACTTTTAATAATTTTCCTAGAACAACAATAGCTTTTCTAAAACCTGAGAGTACTGTTTACATTAGAACGAGTAACCCAAACAAAGCTCCTGATAAGAACTGGTTTATTTCAATATATGGTATTTTCTGAGCATGTTGGAAGAGACGATTTACTCCGTCTGACTTTGAACGACATAGAGGACGACAATGGACGTTTTCTGTTAGTGCTTCTTACGTGATATAAAAACTCACATTCCACGATCCTTCCCAATAACAGACGATGGATGCAGACTTCACCCCTGCCATTATATAGTAAACAACTAAGACCCCAAAATATGAAGAGCAGAAGATTTTTTGATTGGATAATGTTTTACTCAGCACTTAAGAAGCCATACTATCGCTGCAGTTCCAAATAAGTTTGCAAATATTTAAACCTTAAGAATATACTGGACATTGTTTTAGAAGATTATCAGCATCAATGTTGGCAAAAGGAGAAAAGGGATTCATTGACGCTAAAAATGATTGGAGGATGGGGCAATCTTTAACAACAATGTAGAAGGATTCCGTGCGTCGCAAGGTAGAAGTTTTACGAACATTATCCAATAATAAAACTGTCACAAGTAAAATATTATGCGAAGTTAATAAGTTAGGTGACACAACAAATTATTGAGTTTACAGACGTTTGTGAGGCAGCCCTTCAATTTTATAATCCGAAACATCTCTCCGTCCACTAAAATGCATTGCTGAGTGAAGGCTTAAACATCCAAAACAACACAAATTCCTACTATCAACATAAAATTATAATTCCAGACAAGTTTGCTTCAATAAAATGATGTAACGAGTTAACAGTATGTTATATTTTCTGTGAAGTTTAATGAAAAATATCGTACGTAACTCGGCCAGTAAGTGTTTTACCGCGCGACCGGAATTATCACGCTCGCACGAAGAAAGTTACTTACCGGCCTTGTTACTATTGAAATGGCCGTCATTTCTCTGAATTTCAATAGGGTTCTAAATGAGAACACACTATATCATTACAAATTTCATGTTCCTATCTTAATTTCTACGTCGACGAATAGACATCATGTCGAAAACAACATTTTCTAATTAACATACCTTATTATAAGTCGATAATAGTTCCTTTTGTATTTGCTTATATTATATTAGTTGCTACATGTTTCGCTACCATAGGCAGCATCATCAGGCCAGCTAATAACATAAACATTTGACACATTGTTCATACACATATCACAAAACATATAAAATTCTAACACAAATTATCATGCACAATCTGCACTTGTTAAAAGTTAAAAAATTAAAAATTACCCATTCTGACTCACTCAGTGAACATGTGGCCATTGGACAGTGAGGAACTAGAACAGTTTTTAATTTTTAATTTTTTAACTTTTAACAAGTGCAGCGAAACATGTAGCAACTAATATAATATAAACAAATACAAAAGGAACTACAATCGACTTATAATAAGGTATGTTAATTAATTAAAGTAATTCTAAGGCAAAACAATGAATTTCAACATTTTTCTGTTTCCTAATGCCATGAAATGTAAAGATCGTTCAAAAAAAATCGATTTTTTTTTTCCGATTACCAACCTTACCTCATACTCCGTACACAGGTGAGTAAAACTAATATAATTCGATACGTCTTGTCAAATTGTATTCCAGCCACGTTTCATATTATTCCCTAGCCTACATATCGCCATGGCAACGTCTACAGTTGTATGCCTTTACTAAAACATATTTGCACAAGATATACCACAAAGTGTTGCATTTCCTTAAGGACGATATCACCACCTCAACTGAAAATAGATCGGATCAATACCCCATTGCAACAAGTCCTGGTTCCCTATCCTTACAGGAGGTCTGTTTTTATAACCTCTCTTCCCACACCTAGGAAACTAAATAGATACTTGTCACGCATACTCGCTTGCTATGACGCTGAATTTAGTTTTTAAAGCTTATGTCGGTTTGGTTATTACAATATACGCGATAGAAACGCTGGCATTAAATGTAGTTTATTATTTTCTTTATAAAGTTCCGTTTGTGGTTGAATAATATTCACAATAGAAACTTGTCACTATATTAAACAAGCAATTTTTTGCATTTAAAAGCTCCGCCAATTGTATTTGATGAACTATGAGTCATAACAGTAACTTGTCATACGACGCTGATTTTTCTTTCTACATTTCCATCTGTGAATGTGGTATAATAATAATTACAATGAAACTTTTCACTATCCTAAAAAAGCTTTTTTTTGTATTTAAAAGCTCCGCCAATTGTATTTGATGAAATATAATTCATAACAGTAACTTGTCATACGACGCTGATTTTTCTTTCTACATTTCCATCTGTGAATGTGGTATAATAATAATTACAATGAAACTTTTCACTATCCTAAAAAAGCTTTTTTTTTGTATTTAAAAGCTCCGCCAATTGTATTTGATGAAATATAATTCATAACAGTAACTTGTCATACGACGCTGATTTTTCTTTCTACATTTCCATCTGTGAATGTGGTATAATAATAATTACAATGAAACTTTTCACTATCCTAAAAAAGCTTTTTTTTTGTATTTAAAAGCTCCGCCAATTGTATTTGATGAAATATAATTCATAACAGTAACTTGTCATACGACGCTGATTTTTCTTTCTACATTTCCATCTGTGAATGTGGTATAATAATAATTACAATGAAACTTTTCACTATCCTAAAAAAGCTTTTTTTTTGTATTTAAAAGCTCCGCCAATTGTATTTGATGAAATATAATTCATAACAGTAACTTGTCATACGACGCTGATTTTTCTTTCTACATTTCCATCTGTGAATGTGGTATAATAATAATTACAATGAAACTTTTCACTATCCTAAAAAAGCTTTTTTTTTGTATTTAAAAGCTCCGCCAATTGTATTTGATGAAATATAATTCATAACAGTAACTTGTCATACGACGCTGATTTTTCTTTCTACATTTCCATCTGTGAATGTGGTATAATAATAATTACAATGAAACTTTTCACTATCCTAAAAAAGCTTTTTTTGTATTTAAAAGCTCCGCCAATTGTATTTGATGAAATATAATTCATAACAGTAACTTGTCATACGACGCTGATTTTTCTTTCTACATTTCCATCTGTGAATGTGGTATAATAATAATTACAATGAAACTTTTCACTATCCTAAAAAAGCTTTTTTTTGTATTTAAAAGCTCCGCCAATTGTATTTGATGAAATATAATTCATAACAGTAACTTGTCATACGACGCTGATTTTTCTTTCTACATTTCCATCTGTGAATGTGGTATAATAATAATTACAATGAAACTTTTCACTATCCTAAACAAGCTGTTTTTTGTATTTAAAAGCTCCGCCAATTGTATTTGATGAAATATAATTCATAACAGTAACTTGTCATACGACGCTGATTTTTCTTTCTACATTTCCATCTGTGAATGTGGTATAATAATAATTACAATGAAACTTTTCACTATCCTAAAAAAGCTATTTTTTGTATTTAAAAGCTCCGCCAATTGTATTTGATGAAATATAATTCATAACAGTAACTTGTCATACGACGCTGATTTTTCTTTCTACATTTCCATCTGTGAATGTGGTATAATAATAATTACAATGAAACTTTTCACTATCCTAAAAAAGCTTTTTTTTGTATTTAAAAGCTCCGCCAATTGTATTTGATGAAATATAATTCATAACGGTAACTTTTCATACGACGCTGATTTTTCTTTCTACATTTCCATCTGTGAATGTGGTATAATAATAATTACAATGAAACTTTTCACTATCCTAAACAAGCTGTTTTTTGTATTTAAAAGCTCCGCCAATTGTATTTGATGAAATATAATTCATAACAGTAACTTGTCATACGACGCTGATTTTTCTTTCTACATTTCCATCTGTGAATGTGGTATAATAATAATTACAATGAAACTTTTCACTATCCTAAAAAAGCTATTTTTTGTATTTAAAAGCTCCGCCAATTGTATTTGATGAAATATAATTCATAACAGTAACTTGTCATACGACGCTGATTTTTCTTTCTACATTTCCATCTGTGAATGTGGTATAATAATAATTACAATGAAACTTTTCACTATCCTAAAAAAGCTATTTTTTGTATTTAAAAGCTCCGCCAATTGTATTTGATGAAATATAATTCATAACAGTAACTTGTCATACGACGCTGATTTTTCTTTCTACATTTCCATCTGTGAATGTGGTATAATAATAATTACAATGAAACTTTTCACTATCCTAAACAAGCTGTTTTTTGTATTTAAAAGCTCCGCCAATTGTATTTGATGAAATATAATTCATAACAGTAACTTGTCATACGACGCTGATTTTTCTTTCTACATTTCCATCTGTGAATGTGGTATAATAATAATTACAATGAAACTTTTCACTATCCTAAACAAGCTGTTTTTTGTATTTAAAAGCTCCGCCAATTGTATTTGATGAACTATAATTCATAACAGTAACTTGTCATACGACGCTGATTTTTCTTTCTACATTTCCATCTGTGAATGTGGTATAATAATAATTACAATGAAACTTTTCACTATCCTAAAAAAGCTATTTTTTGTATTTAAAAGCTCCGCCAATTGTATTTGATGAAATATAATTCATAACAGTAACTTGTCATACGACGCTGATTTTTCTTTCTACATTTCCATCTGTGAATGTGGTATAATAATAATTACAATGAAACTTTTCACTATCCTAAAAAAGCTATTTTTTGTATTTAAAAGCTCCGCCAATTGTATTTGATGAAATATAATTCATAACAGTAACTTGTCATACGACGCTGATTTTTCTTTCTACATTTCCATCTGTGAATGTGGTATAATAATAATTACAATGAAACTTTTCACTATCCTAAAAAAGCTATTTTTTGTATTTAAAAGCTCCGCCAATTGTATTTGATGAAATATAATTCATAACAGTAACTTGTCATACGACGCTGATTTTTCTTTCTACATTTCCATCTGTGAATGTGGTATAATAATAATTACAATGAAACTTTTCACTATCCTAAAAAAGCTTTTTTTTTTTATTTAAAAGCTCCGCCAATTGTATTTGATGAAATATAATTCATAACAGTAACTTGTCATACGACGCTGATTTTTCTTTCTACATTTCCATCTGTGAATGTGGTATAATAATAATTACAATGAAACTTTTCACTATCCTAAAAAAGCTTTTTTTTTGTATTTAAAAGCTCCGCCAATTGTATTTGATGAAATATAATTCATAACAGTAACTTGTCATACGACGCTGATTTTTCTTTCTACATTTCCATCTGTGAATGTGGTATAATAATAATTACAATGAAACTTTTAACTATCCTAAAAAAGCTTTTTTTTTTGTATTTAAAAGCTCCGCCAATTGTATTTGATGAAATATAATTCATAACAGTAACTTGTCATACGACGCTGATTTTTCTTTCTACATTTCCATCTGTGAATGTGGTATAATAATAATTACAATGAAACTTTTCACTATCCTAAAAAAGCTTTTTTTTGTATTTAAAAGCTCCGCCAATTGTATTTGATGAAATATGATTCATAACAGTAACTTGTCATACGACGCTGATTTTTCTTTCTACATTTCCATCTGTGAATGTGGTATAATAATAATTACAATGAAACTTTTCACTATCCTAAAAAAGCTTTTTTTTGTATTTAAAAGCTCCGCCAATTGTATTTGATGAAATATGATTCATAACAGTAACTTGTCATACGACGCTGATTTTTCTTTCTACATTTCCATCTGTGAATGTGGTATAATAATAATTACAATGAAACTTTTCACTATCCTAAAAAAGCTTTTTTTTGTATTTAAAAGCTCCGCCAATTGTATTTGATGAAATATAATTCATAACAGTAACTTGTCATACGACGCTGATTTTTCTTTCTACATTTCCATCTGTGAATGTGGTATAATAATAATTACAATGAAACTTTTCACTATCCTAAAAAAGCTATTTTTTGTATTTAAAAGCTCCGCCAATTGTATTTGATGAAATATAATTCATAACAGTAACTTGTCATACGACGCTGATTTTTCTTTCTACATTTCCATCTGTGAATGTGGTATAATAATAATTACAATGAAACTTTTCACTATCCTAAAAAAGCTATTTTTTGTATTTAAAAGCTCCGCCAATTGTATTTGATGAAATATAATTCATAACAGTAACTTGTCATACGACGCTGATTTTTCTTTCTACATTTCCATCTGTGAATGTGGTATAATAATAATTACAATGAAACTTTTCACTATCCTAAAAAAGCTTTTTTTTGTATTTAAAAGCTCCGCCAATTGTATTTGATGAAATATAATTCATAACAGTAACTTGTCATACGACGCTGATTTTTCTTTCTACATTTCCATCTGTGAATGTGGTATAATAATAATTACAATGAAACTTTTCACTATCCTAAAAAAGCTATTTTTTGTATTTAAAAGCTCCGCCAATTGTATTTGATGAAATATAATTCATAACAGTAACTTGTCATACGACGCTGATTTTTCTTTCTACATTTCCATCTGTGAATGTGGTATAATAATAATTACAATGAAACTTTTCACTATCCTAAAAAAGCTATTTTTTGTATTTAAAAGCTCCGCCAATTGTATTTGATGAAATATAATTCATAACAGTAACTTGTCATACGACGCTTATTTTTCTTTCTACATTTCCATCTGTGAATGTGGTATAATAATAATTACAATGAAACTTTTCACTATCCTAAAAAAGCTATTTTTTGTATTTAAAAGCTCCGCCAATTGTATTTGATGAAATATAATTCACAACAGTAACTTGTCATACGACGCTGATTTTTCTTTCTACATTTCCATCTGTGAATGTGGTATAATAATAATTACAATGAAACTTTTCACTATCCTAAAAAAGCTATTTTTTGTATTTAAAAGCTCCGCCAATTGTATTTGATGAAATATAATTCATAACAGTAACTTGTCATACGACGCTGATTTTTCTTTCTACATTTCCATCTGTGAATGTGGTATAATAATAATTACAATGAAACTTTTCACTATCCTAAAAAAGCTTTTTTTTGTATTTAAAAGCTCCGCCAATTGTATTTGATGAAATATAATTCATAACAGTAACTTGTCATACGACGCTGATTTTTCTTTCTACATTTCCATCTGTGAATGTGGTATAATAATAATTACAATGAAACTTTTCACTATCCTAAAAAAGCTATTTTTTGTATTTAAAAGCTCCGCCAATTGTATTTGATGAAATATAATTCATAACAGTAACTTGTCATACGACGCTGATTTTTCTTTCTACATTTCCATCTGTGAATGTGGTATAATAATAATTACAATGAAACTTTTCACTATCCTAAAAAAGCTATTTTTTGTATTTAAAAGCTCCGCCAATTGTATTTGA
This sequence comes from Aphrophora alni, assembly GCA_963513935.1. Lineage (NCBI taxonomy): Eukaryota > Metazoa > Arthropoda > Insecta > Hemiptera > Aphrophoridae > Aphrophora > Aphrophora alni. The sequence goes on along the minus strand of OY740776.1, from coordinate 46,593,062 downwards.
TGAAATATAATTCATAACAGTAACTTGTCATACGACGCTGATTTTTCTTTCTACATTTCCATCTGTGAATGTGGTATAATAATAATTACAATGAAACTTTTCACTATCCTAAAAAAGCTATTTTTTGTATTTAAAAGCTCCGCCAATTGTATTTGATGAAATATAATTCATAACAGTAACTTGTCATACGACGCTGATTTTTCTTTCTACATTTCCATCTGTGAATGTGGTATAATAATAATTACAATGAAACTTTTCACTATCCTAAAAAAGCTTTTTTTTGTATTTAAAAGCTCCGCCAATTGTATTTGATGAAATATAATTCATAACAGTAACTTGTCATACGACGCTGATTTTTCTTTCTACATTTCCATCTGTGAATGTGGTATAATAATAATTACAATGAAACTTTTCACTATCCTAAAAAAGCTATTTTTTGTATTTAAAAGCTCCGCCAATTGTATTTGATGAAATATAATTCATAACAGTAACTTGTCATACGACGCTGATTTTTCTTTCTACATTTCCATCTGTGAATGTGGTATAATAATAATTACAATGAAACTTTTCACTATCCTAAAAAAGCTATTTTTTGTATTTAAAAGCTCCGCCAATTGTATTTGATGAAATATAATTCATAACAGTAACTTGTCATACGACGCTGATTTTTCTTTCTACATTTCCATCTGTGAATGTGGTATAATAATAATTACAATGAAACTTTTCACTATCCTAAAAAAGCTTTTTTTTGTATTTAAAAGCTCCGCCAATTGTATTTGATGAAATATAATTCATAACGGTAACTTGTCATACGACGCTGATTTTTCTTTCTACATTTCCATCTGTGAATGTGGTATAATAATAATTACAATGAAACTTTTCACTATCATAAACAAGCTGTTTTTTGTATTTAAAAGCTCCGCCAATTGTATTTGATGAAATATAATTCATAACAGTAACTTGTCATACGACGCTGATTTTTCTTTCTACATTTCCATCTGTGAATGTGGTATAATAATAATTACAATGAAACTTTTCACTATCCTAAAAAAGCTTTTTTTTGTATTTAAAAGCTCCGCCAATTGTATTTGATGAAATATAATTCATAACAGTAACTTGTCATACGACGCTGATTTTTCTTTCTACATTTCCATCTGTGAATGTGGTATAATAATAATTACAATGAAACTTTTCACTATCCTAAAAAAGCTATTTTTTGTATTTAAAAGCTCCGCCAATTGTATTTGATGAAATATAATTCATAACAGTAACTTGTCATACGACGCTGATTTTTCTTTCTACATTTCCATCTGTGAATGTGGTATAATAATAATTACAATGAAACTTTTCACTATCCTAAACAAGCTGTTTTTTGTATTTAAAAGCTCCGCCAATTGTATTTGATGAAATATAATTCATAACAGTAACTTGTCATACGACGCTGATTTTTCTTTCTACATTTCCATCTGTGAATGTGGTATAATAATAATTACAATGAAACTTTTCACTATCCTAAACAAGCTGTTTTTTGTATTTAAAAGCTCCGCCAATTGTATTTGATGAACTATAATTCATAACAGTAACTTGTCATACGACGCTGATTTTTCTTTCTACATTTCCATCTGTGAATGTGGTATAATAATAATTACAATGAAACTTTTCACTATCCTAAAAAAGCTATTTTTTGTATTTAAAAGCTCCGCCAATTGTATTTGATGAAATATAATTCATAACAGTAACTTGTCATACGACGCTGATTTTTCTTTCTACATTTCCATCTGTGAATGTGGTATAATAATAATTACAATGAAACTTTTCACTATCCTAAAAAAGCTATTTTTTGTATTTAAAAGCTCCGCCAATTGTATTTGATGAAATATAATTCATAACAGTAACTTGTCATACGACGCTGATTTTTCTTTCTACATTTCCATCTGTGAATGTGGTATAATAATAATTACAATGAAACTTTTCACTATCCTAAAAAAGCTATTTTTTGTATTTAAAAGCTCCGCCAATTGTATTTGATGAAATATAATTCATAACAGTAACTTGTCATACGACGCTGATTTTTCTTTCTACATTTCCATCTGTGAATGTGGTATAATAATAATTACAATGAAACTTTTCACTATCCTAAAAAAGCTATTTTTTGTATTTAAAAGCTCCGCCAATTGTATTTGATGAAATATAATTCATAACAGTAACTTGTCATACGACGCTGATTTTTCTTTCTACATTTCCATCTGTGAATGTGGTATAATAATAATTACAATGAAACTTTTCACTATCCTAAAAAAGCTATTTTTTGTATTTAAAAGCCCCGCCAATTGTATTTGATGAACTATAATTCATAACAGTAACTTGTCATACGACGCTGATTTTTCTTTCTACATTTCCATCTGTGAATTTGGTATAATAATAATTACAATGAAACTTTTCACTATCCTAAAAAAGCTTTTTTTTGTATTTAAAAGCTCCGCCAATTGTATTTGATGAAATATAATTCATAACAGTAACTTGTCATACGACGCTGATTTTTCTTTCTACATTTCCATCTGTGAATTTGGTATAATAATAATTACAATGAAACTTTTCACTATCCTAAAAAAGCTTTTTTTGTATTTAAAAGCTCCGCCAATTGTATTTGATGAACTATGAGTCACAACAGTAACTTGTCACGCATTGTAAACGCTGGCGTCATACGACGTTGATTTTTCTTCCTACATTTCCGTCAGTGAATTTGGTATAATAATATTTACAATGAAACTTCTCACAATAATAAAACAAGCTGGCGTCATAATGACGCTTTTTTTTAGCATTTTAAAGCTCTGTCTTGTGTGTTTGGTTATAAGTATTCATAACTAAAAATTGTCACGGATCTATAGTCTGTATATACTAACTTGGCGTACGAAGTTAATGCCCCCTTTGGCATCTGCCGAACTTTTACGAACAACTCTGTTTTTAGCAATATATTTTTTCCAAGATTTACATAATAGCTAAGTTTTACGCTTCCAGTAGCCATCTTTTGTCAGATGCACCCATTCAGTGTTTGACAGGTGTTGCTATGAAAGCTAGAATACATAATACTGTACAAACAAGTTTTGAAGTTGATAATAATACATAATACATGCTTAACAACATTGTTGTTTTTATTTAATTTCCTGACAAAGTTAAGTAGAAATGAAGTATTGAATAAACACATGGCTATATAAATGGCTTTTACAAACGGAATAGTGTCGTGTTTGGTATCAATTTGCTTATATTTTCCTAAACATTTTAAATATGCTGAAAAAAATTTAAAATTGCGTATCCCATAAAAAAGTTAAACAGTGCAGTGTTAACGCTAGTAGGTTAGTCATCACGGAAACAGCTGGGTGAGGAAGGGAGTGACGGGGGGACGGTCGCAGGTAGTCAAGGGTTCAGACGCCAAGTTAGTGTATACCAATGACTACATAAATACTATAAGACACGACATAGGATAGGGAAATAGTCTACGCTTTACGGGTGCTGTTCGTCACAAGTTTGACACACAGCTATCAGAAAGCGCTAGCAGCAGGTGCTTGACTGTACGCATCCCACTTGGTTGAGACTGTACAACTGTTGACCTCTCTCTCACAAACCTTCTCACTTACTTCCGTCAGCATAGTCAGTGTTGTCAGTTCGTGCGCTGAGATAAGCGATTCTCGACCTTCCCTCGCATCTCTGGTCCCATATGTGGCATCAGTGCGTTTTCTCTTACCCGCCTGAAACATTGTTTGACCGTAGAGCCACCTAGCGCCAGTCACATCAACTTCAGATTCTCTAGCAGAGCGACCTAGCGGGTATTGGTCAACTCAAGAATAAGCGTAGAATATTTAACATGGCCATGTCGTGTCTTATAGTATTTATGTAGTCATTGGTGTATACAGACTATAAAACGCTGGCGTCATATGACAATGGAATCGAACAAACTCGCTTTGCAGTTTAACATAATCCACACTTATTGCCAAATGTTTTTATCACCTCCTTTCCCACACGTAGGAAACTTAACAGAAGCCCGTCACGCATCTAACTAAATAACTTATGACGCTCAATATATTTGTGTTAACACCTTCAGGGGCGTGGCTATCTTGAGGGATCCTGACTGGGTTAGATCTCTTTCACTTTCTCTATCAGGACCTACGAGAGTCCTGAACATGGGCTCCGTTATACTCATCAAGATAAAAAATAAATCTTGCTTAAAGTATAACGCCAGTTTTTACTGTGACATCTACATACAGAGATTTTGTTTTTAAACAATATTTTTTTTTTATTAATTCCAATTTAAATGTCGCCAAACAATTGCCACATCAAAAAATGAAATGACTAAAACTCGTGGCATACTTTGTCACTACTCTGTGAATGAAATGATAATCGCAAATGTTTATCAATGGTTGTCTAATTAGTTCTTGTATAAACAAACCAATGTGCGGGGTCTGGTGACTCATTTATCCAATGTTGGCCAGTTTGTTAGCTTGCATTCATAGAATCACAGGCCAGATGTGACGATACGTCTAACCATTCAGATCCATACAGCCATCTTACAACTTTCTTATTGAAATGAAAATATAAAATACAGGGGCGAATTTATTCAGAAACATCCAAACTGTCATTTATACAACAAATTAAAAATTGTCAATATTACCTAATGATATGAACAGGAGGGAAAACACTACTTAAAGCTTAAGTATATTATGAATGCACATTTTAAATTCTGGGCTATTACAAACCGTCCAGTAAAGGTCAACGGTCCTTAACGAGTAGACATAAGGGTCAATTTCTGTAGAATCATAAGAGACATAATTTCAAAAATCACTTTCTACGACTCGAGAGGCCTCAAAACGAATATGCCCCCCAAAACATCACATCGATATTCGACCCACCACATAACTATCCCTAACCTATACTACGTGAGCAAGTTTTTAGATGAGTTATTTTTAGTGCAACTACCAATGTTTTTTACACTTCTAAGTTTTCTTTTACAATTTATTTTTATTGCATTATTATTAAATCATTAAAAAATATCTACGAATTCTCCCGGCTTAGCCGAAGACTAAATAAACAATTTACAATGGTAAACAATAAATAAAACAATTTACCAATGATTAAATAATGAGGCCTGGATGTTTTGTCTGGTGACTCATTTATTTGATCTCACTTCATTTCATTGAGTCTATCTCAACACAAGCCAGATGTGGCCAAGCACATGACTAAACAATAAATTCATTAACTATCAGCAAACAAATCATTATCACTGACATGAAGTGATGGTCCTTTCATGGTCCTTTGATGGGCGGTGTACTAAGGAAATTTACCCCTTTCGAGGCGAAGGTTCCTCTCGAGTCATTTGACCCTATCAGGGTGAAGTCACGTTTGAAAGTGAAGGTACTTCTAGGGATATTTGTCCCTTTCAGGGTGGTGTACTAAGGAAATTTACCCTTTCGAGGCGAAGGTACCTCTCGAGTCATTTGACCCTTTCAGGGTGAAGTCACGTTTTGAAGTGAAGGTACTTCTAGGGATATTTGTCCCTTTCAAAGTGGTGTACCTCTAGGACATTGGTCCCTTTTGAAGTGACGGTACTTCAGGACGATGTCCCTCTCGGTGTTTCAAATAACTAAACAAAGAGTGGTTACTTGTTTAAAAAAAAAAAGTGTTATTTGTGTTGTGATTATACGTTTTTGACAAAATGTGTTATTTAACTGTTTTTTTTAATTTTTACTGGCTTATATAATGCTCTAAAATAGGTTTTTTAAGTTTATTGAACTGTTTCTCATTGTAGTTTTAATAGTAACAAATGCCTCTAATTAGAGGGAACAGAAACTTATACAGAAGGCGTGTTTATCTCAACAACTACACAAGAATTATGCGTGGACTTAACATTGATAAACGAGCACTAAGAACGTCAGCTCAAGTTATACCATTTACAATTGTATGAACTTATTTTAAGACCGAAATCACTGCACATATATAATATTGCTCGACTTTTAGTAACGGGTACCGTTCTTTTAGCTATCCTTAACAGAATCACGTTAACTCATGTCATTGTAATTATGATGGGTATTCAAGTTTGATACAATTTCTATATTGAAAAAAACCGTTAACGCAAAACATAGATAATTTTCAACTCTTTCTAGAATAAAAATTTCATATTTTAACAGTATTGAGGCCCGACATAGATTTGTCAACAAAACGAGCGAAACGAGTGGAATATTTTTCACAGCTTCGATGCAGTATACAACAGTCACTATCAAGAAAATAGCAATATTAAGAAATCACACAATTCAGAAAACCTAGGTTGAGTTGGGTGAGTACCATGATGGCCTTACCTCAGTCGCATCGCAAGTCCAGCAAAGTCCAACGGTTGGTTCTCCTTCCAGACGGTGACATTTCTAAAACAAAACAAAATCACTGTTAATAGAATCAATGATATTTGTAAACTGTTAAAGTGAACAGAGTGGCCTACTAGTAACATAGATAGTATGGGCGTAATGCGGGGGTGATTACTTTCTGACCTATTCATCTACAAAAACAAATACCTATAAACGTATGGTTTGCATGTATTATTATTAAAATTATCAAAGTCGAAGTCAACCGACGAGCGTACATAATGTCCGAAATCATCAGTTCAAAGGTCTGCCAAGAAACGAAATAAAATTTTATAAAATACATTCCGTCGAGTGTAATTTTGTTTCAAAGGTAATTGAAAAGCTTGACGAAGATGATGAGTATTATGAAGGCATTGTATTCTCAGATGAAGCTAAAGTTTACCAAACAGGATTTGTAAACAGACATAATTGTAATTATTATAACACACAAAATCCACATGTCTTATACGTAATGGGGGTTGAAATCAAAGGGGTATAACTGTTTGGTCTGACGTCACCAAGGATGTTGTTTTATCGTATGCCATATCCAATCAGCCAGACTGGAAACAGTTACGCATCAATAACAACTGATCACATAGTTCATCTCTTTCCGGAGATGAGAGGAACTTTACTCCAACAGGAAGGAGCTCCTCCTCATTATGATAATGTGACCAAAGCTGTTTTAAATCGAAATCTTCTTAAACGTTGAACAGATTGTGGCAGCAACTTTTGCTGCTTTTCCCTGTGAAGCTTTTTGAAAGAAAAAAATTATTATCATCCTATAGCAACAGATGATGAATTAATGAGGCTGATTAGAGGGGAATTTCTGTTAATACCTCGGGAATTTTTCAAAAGCGCTTATAACTCTTTTGTTACGTTGGTATCAGTGCATAGCTATTGATGGAGATCAATTCGAATAAAGGTCAAATTTGGATCATTAACAATGTATTTTTGTCTACAGTTGTTGACAAAGTGGCATTTTGTTCATTTAAATTAGTTTGCAAAACAGCTGATTTCTCAACAGTTTCACTTTGCCCACTACTTTGCTCACTCCGAATGGCAACCGAACAAAACGAAATTTAGGTTAAGTTTATTTGAATTGATTTATAATATACAAGAAAATGTCCCGTATGGTAGGTTAGATTAATTCTTACATGTAAAATAACATAAATGAACAACAAAACAACGTTTTAAAGTTGAAAAGGGAAGTAATTATTCATGAAGATGATTGACAGTGTATGTACACGGAGAGTATTTTTCGTTTGCCGAGTTTTGAAGTTGGCAATACCGTTTCCTCAACAATACACCTAAGTTATTTGTAATATTCATAAATAACCTCAGTTTTGACGTGAGAACTTCTACTCAGTGTTGATGTGTTGTTTAGCACTACTGCTATATTTTGTGTAGTTAGTTTTAAAATATGGACAGTTCAGAGGATGAAAACCTGTCAAATACACCACCTAAATTAGCGGAAAAAGCTAACAACGTTGTACCGTACTAAATCTCCTTCCTGTCAAATCAAGGAAAAAGTACGACCGCCAGTATGAACTGTTTTATCGCCAAAATAACAACTGTAGACAAAGTATAATGTGCAATTCGTGAGCAAAGTGTCTTTTTTAAACTCGATAAAATTGACGCACGAGGCTCTCTCGTTTAAAAAAAAAAGCTACTTTGCTCACTAGTTGCACAAATAACTATTGTTATTTTTCTTTACTTTCCTTTATTACGTTTTACACATTTTCATGTTGTGTGCAAAACAAAAATTTGTAATGGTTATTCAAATAAAACCATTTTGGGTGAAAACGTACTATTTTTTCGTTATTCCGCCATATTGTTTTGACTAACTCGAGGACAATTTTTTTAACATATCTATATAACATAACTGTAAAGTGTCAGGTTTGTAGAGTGTTCCATATGTCCGACATATTTATTCAAAAATAGCGACCACTTTGTGTGGGACACACCTCGTAATAAAATAACACACGCTATATAAACAAACAAAACCCGTTTAAAATGGCCGCCATTGTGATAAAACACTTCCATATACTGAGTAAACAATAAAGATGCCACCACTTTATCCAGTATTAGAATCTTGTAAATTCTGGTTTTAAAGATATTTTTTTGGTGATAAATTGTTCATTCTACGTATTAACATTGTTTGTTCGGACATTTGCAATCAAAACTATCACACTCATTATCAAGCGTTGCTTCCCGTCCTTTATGTAGTGTGGCCTGCGTGTGGTGGTTTTATCTAATCATGTACGTATTTAGTCTTAGCTTTGACTGCTCAGGCCTAGTTTCAGACACGCACCTAATAGGCTATGTTGGCGTTTTTCTCACTTGATAACGAAAGTTGATTTATACTATCGTTTGTTATATTTGGCGCTCAACGGCAGGGCTCAATTAAAAGTGAAGTTTTAATTGTTAAACATAGAAATTGTAGAATAAGGACATAGACATTGTTGTAGGATATATTGTGTATTGTGTATTGTGTTAGAATAAGAGAATTAGATAGAGATATATGTTGACGAGAAGTAGGAAAAGAGTATTAGATTCAAATATGGCCAATGAAAGTGAAATTTATAACCAAATGGGGCTAGGGAGCGAAAGCTTAAATTTCAGCGAAGAGGGGAATCAAATTGGGGAAGTAGAACAAATTAGAGGGTTAGAAATTGAGGGTAATGTAGAATTCCGGTCGGGGACCAGCGATAGGAATCCAAGGGTAGAAACAGCGGTAGGACAGATAGGAGGAGACGGTATGGCGGGATTGCAGGAAATGATAAGACAAATGGCCGAGGAGAATCGTAAGTTAGCTAAGTTAGCGGAGGAAAAAGCCGAGAAGTTAGCGGAAGAAAACGCGAAAAGACAGGAGGAGATGTTAGGAACAATTCGTGGGGAGTTAAAAAATAGTATCAACGAGGTCGAGGATAGGATTAACAAAAAATTAGAAGAACGATGCGACGGCGTAGAAAATCGAGTCCGAACGGTAGAAGAAACGGTAGCGGAAATCCGGACGAATTTCGAGGGACAAGTCAAGAAAACAGGAGAAGAATTCGGCAACCGAATCCAGGATTATCGTGCGGAAACCGAGATTCGCGTGCGAGAGATCGAGGACCACGGAATCGTTGTCGACGTTAGGCTACAGGAACTTGCGCAAAAAGACGGAGAAATACGGGAGAACTGTGTAAAATTTAATGACGTTAATACTGCTAAACTGGAAGAAAACGCGAAAAAGACGGATGAGGTCGCGAAGAAATTAATAGAGCTTGATAGAAGGTTAAGAGCGGTTAAAAACAACGGAGAGGGATATATACAAGAGCCGGAAATAAGGAACATAAGTTTCTCAGGAAGGGAGCGGTTTCCTATGCAATTCGTAAGCGTAATGAAGGAGATTAGTGAGAATATGGTAGGGAACAATATGAACTGGATCGACCGGTACCTGAAGGACGACGCGTATATCTGGTGGCGTTTGCATAGGGGAAACGTGCAAAATTTCGAACAGTTCGAAGAATTATTTAAGGAAAAATATTTCAACGAAATAATCCAGGCCAAGATTAGGGATCAGTTGGAATTTGGAAAATTCAGAGGTAGAATGGGGGAAGAAGCGATCGCATACGTAGAGACATTGATGTTGCAATGTTCGGAATTAAATCCACCATTAACGGAGGATCAATTAGTAAACAAAGCGGGGAAGCATTTCCACCCGAATGTGCTCATTGCAATAATTACGCGAGGAATAAAAAGGAAAACAGATTTCATAAAGTTATTGATGGAATTTGAGCATGCTAGAATAGAGCAAATTAATGAGAGTGCTGGAACGGAAATAAACAGAAGGAATTACCAGGAAAAGGGAAATTATAACTACAATAGTAGGCAAGATAACTGGGGTAGACGACCGAATGACAGACAAACCACATGGCGAGAAGAGGGGCGTAGACCTTTTAACGAAAGGGAAAACGTAAACAAACCTAGTACGAGCAATGACCCGGGCAGCCAAGACAAGAGGGTTGTCAAGGAACAGATGCCTAACGGTCGGACTAATTATATGAAGGACCTTACTTAATTAGAGAAAAATTAGGAAATACTACATATAAATTAGGATATTTACATAAGGATAAGATTAAGGGTACGTTTAATTGTAGATTATTAAAAGCATATCATCACTAGGAAATAAGATTAGAAATAACACATGTCAGGGTAAACAAATAAAGGAATCTAGGTTAGGACGTTGTAAATAAACAAAGGGGAAGCAGACATGACCCAAAACAAATGGTCAACAACCTACCACAAGAGAACAATGGAGAAGGGATCCATTGTCAAACACTGAGGTTTACCACAATTAACAATGGCATTGTAGGAAAAGGTTTTGGGACAAATAGTTTTACAATTCCACGGGCAAAGATTAAATTTATTTCTTAGCCAAACCAGGAAATTAATTTAATCTGGGGACACTATAACGATATCGCGTTATCAAATAAATAATAAAATAAAGGATAACAACGATCTCTATAAAAAATGAGTAATTACATGTAACTTATGATATAAAGGGGAAACTAAATTAAATAATAGAAAAATAATGAACAACTAGTATCATCTGGTAACATAAAATATTATTTTAACAAAAAAATAATCAAAAGGACATCTGTGCACAACAAATTAGGAGAGAAAGCGTGCAAAGAGAAAAGAAGCCGTTTCGCTAACCTTGTACTGTACACGTGTTAACGTTAAACAATTTGTAACGGTATCTAAAGGGAGATTTTATGTCACGCAGCTGGATGTATAAAAAAAAAGAGAAATCTACAGGGAGAGAGACCTGATGGGACACGCTAGAAAGCATAACGGTACTTCTAAAAAACATGAGAAACCGACAAAAGGAATTAGGTCGGCCAATCGGAAAACAGCCACATGGTGAAAGCTAACGAATTTAAAAAAATACAGCCACTAGGAAAAAAGAACAACATCTGGGGAGAAATCGAGAATTCAGCGAGCGAATCGGAGGAGTGAAAGCGAAGGAAAGTTTGGGAAGAAGGGAGAGGTTTTTGGCGTCGAAAATTTGAAGAGGAGTCTAAAATCTGGAGTGGTGAGAGGAGGTCTTAGGGACAGAGAGCATTCTGTGGGACAGAAAAAGGGAGTTAGATTGACCACGAGACTAGGGTTCTCTGTGTCAATACGTCGAGAAAATTAATTAGTTGAATCAAAGTTGAAAAGAGAGTTAGTAGTTTTTAGTCAAAAGTTTGTTGAGATTTTGGAGCAGATTAAAATATTTTGGAAGAATTGTTCGAGAGAAGAGTCGGAAGAGCTAATTCATCGCTAGTGAAGATTTGAGGAGGATCATCAGTCCGAATTCCAGGATTAAGTTGTTGGAGATAGTGTGTGGAGTGTTTTGTTTTTTATATATCTAAATCAAATTTAAAGCCATCGTTGTGTTGTGTGTGGAAAGTGTCTCGTCGATCAAAATTGGAAAGCAGTACCAACGATAAGTACAATTTAAAATTCTTGTTCACTTTAAAATTATAAATTCATTTTTCTAAAATAATTCACTTTAATTGAGCCATAAAAGAACCTAACGACCCTAAAAAGAGATAAGAGAATTAATTAAATAAATTAATAACTAACAAATTGAATAAAGATTATAATAAAGTTTAATTTTGTAAAGGAAATAATTGTTTGTGTAAAAAAAAATAAAAGTAATTCAAATTACAGATTAATTTCATTAAAAATTAACGCCAATTGTGGAAACTTGATGTTTTTTTTTTAGTAATAAAGTCTAGCATAAGGAAAGACAATTAGTTAAGATAAATTTGTATATTACATAACATTAAGGAATGCTTGTGGAATGAATGAAGAAATTTTAGACACTAATGGAATAGATGTGCGTTTTTATGATTCTTTGACATGTTGCTTAAATAAATTAAGGTTTGTTTTTTAAGTAATACGTTGTGTCAGGTGTGTTATTTATATTTCCACATTTTGCAAGTTTAGGAACAACTAAACATATAGCAGGTAATTAAAATAATATTGAATTATTAATATCTAATAATAATTATTGTTCAAAATATTCAAAATAAATAAATTAACTTAAATAAACATATATATAACGTCTTAAATGTTATATTTGGCTCACCAACGTGTGGCTTTTGTTTAAAATTATAAATCAAGATTAAAAATAATATAACTAAACTAGCGTTTTTGTTATATTTGGCTCACCAACGTTTGGGCAAGAATAAATTAAATCATAAATCAAAAAATATAGCAAACAAGTTGTTTGTTATAATCGAAATGTCGTGTAATAACTTTTATATACACAAATGTCCAACTAAACCATATGAATATCTTGTAAAACATACGATTTTCAAGATATTTGGACCTTTTGTGATACACTGTAAACTAATAGTCTATTCTGCAAAATTGATAACAATAGGTCATCCAGTTCTGGAGCTGTATCTTGTTTTTGAAAACAAACACAGACAGAAAACTAAGGGAGTTTCGCACCCTACTTACGAGACATCCTGTATTCCCTTCAAGTGAGAAAGTTAGTGCAACTTGTTTTGCACGATTTATTTTGTTATTAATTTACACAAAGTCAACTAACAATTGACAGGAATGTCCTCCTTTTAACCATTGAAGCTGTCATAATTGTCGAGGCTAGGCGCATCTCTGTGATGACCTCATCTGTGAATAGAGTGTTTACTTTGTGATGACTCGATGCAAATGGAATGTCACAAGTTTTGTGCATTTAATAGGACAAGAATCAGAGGAGCATCAGTCCGTAAAGCAGTCTGCAGTATTAACACTTTCTTATCAAAATGTAGAGATAAACTGAAGGTGGAATTTGTAAACAACTAACTGTCATTTGTAAAACAAATTTAAAATTGTCAATATTACCTGATGATATTTATATATGAACAGAAGGGAAAACACTACTTTCAGCTGAAGTATATATACTTTGACAGCATATTTTAAATTCTGTCTCAGAGAAGTCGCTTTGAATAGGAGAAACGTCCCCAAGAGTTATTTTATCCCAATAGGGACCACCGCTCCGGAACTGGCTAAAGTCCCGAAAGGGGGACATCGCCTTGGAAGGGGCTTAAATTTCGAAAAGGAACATCGCCCCGGAAGGGAACAAAGTCCCGAAAGAGTCCACGGCCGCGAAATGGACAACGTCTCTCCCTAGGGAATAGCCCTTTCCGAGGAGATGATCCCTTTCGGGACTTTAGCCACTTTGGGGTGTTGGTTCCTATTGAGAAAAACATCCTTAGGGACGGTTTTCCTCCTATTCGTAGTGACTTCTCTTGGACAGAATTAAAAATGTCTTTATCCAATCGGGACTAGCCCCTTTCGGAGCGACTTTTTATTTTATTTTTTTTGGGAGTATTATTTTTTAATTTCAATTAGACAGGGGTTTGGATAATTAATTTCACGTTTTCATAAAATTTCAACGAAATCGATTCTGTCGGTATTGAGAAATTTATTATTGTATTTGATATTTTGTTTTGTGTATAATTTTGGAGAAATGGCGACCAACACGATGTGTTTAAGTTGCTAGAAGTACTCTTTGATACAAATCGTAAATTTTTCTTTTTTAATGGCAAAATCCCAAATTTTAATTTATTGAGCAGTGTAAGTATTTCCAAAAATCGTTCCAATAAATCGTTCATACATGGATCCTCAAATCGAAACCAATAAACATATTTCCTAAAATGATTAGTTTTGTATCTAAAAACCTAAACGAAACCTATAAACGGGGTTTTTCAATGAAAAACTAAACATAGATAAAACTTTTTCTATACGTAACTACACGCCAGTACACGTCCGTCCCTTACCTTTCCGTGCTTCAAATTACTGTCTTTGATTCAAACATGGGAACCAAAAGACAAAAGCAGTTATGAGAAGAAATGTATTTGAACACAAGTGGCAGGATTTCCCACCCCTCCCTCCGTCGCTCTGCTCTGCGCTCCAATGCATCTTAGATCAACAGATACCCCACTCAGCCTTCTAGACGTGTAATTAAGCCTTCCGGATTCCGAACTGAAAACATTCATCTTGTCGGGTGAAAACTTTACTGTGAAACCACTTTTATATAAAACTCAAAATGTCGTTTTGCTTTCAATTTAAAACGCAACGTCTTTCAGTCTCGAGAACTGATGATACGATTTATAAGCGACTTTTACTTCCGAAGTTGGTAATTGCTCAAAATTACGTCCTCCGTTTTTTTGACTGAACGTCACGTTTAATACCCTGAAACGTTCTTCCGTCGTCAGTAGGTTCATACAAGGTGCTTATAATAGGCTATATATATTATATATATCGAATTAAAATAGTCAAAATCAACGAGGGTACGTATACTGGGTAAGATATACAAAGTAACGTCCCTACATTGGGAATAACCACTTAGCACCTTCCGGGGCCATGGTCCCTTCCGAGACTTTAGACCCTCCCGGGGCGATAGTCGCTTTCGGTACTTTATCCCCGTCCGGGGCCATGGTCATTACGGTACTTTAGCTCCTCCCGGGATGTTAGCCCCTTGAGGACTGAAGGTCCGCCGGAGCGATGATTCCTTTCAGGACGACAGATCTTACCGGGGCGTCAATAACAATGTAAGTTATCTGAAAAGGGCAGACGTCCTCAAAGGTATTTTGCCCCAAAAGGAACCATCGTCCAGAAAGGGGCTAAAATCTTGAAAGGAACAAATCCCAGAAGGATCTGGCATCTCAAAAGGGTACATCGTACCGGGAGGCCCTACAGTCCTGAAAAAGACCATCACCCCGGAAGGAGCTAAAGGCCCGAAACTGGCCCTCGGAAGGGGCTAAATCTCGAATGTACAACGGACGTAAAAGGGGTAACATCCCTCCCTCCGGAATAGCCTCTTTTCAGAACCTTAGCCCCTTCCGGTCAGACAGACACGCGCGTGAAATTAAAAAGATCCTCGATTTTAACTAAGAACTCTAATAAACAGAAATCCATGAAAATGCAATCCGTAGTTTAATAGCTATTGAATTGTTTGTCTTACATCTCAAAAACTGTTTTTAAAACTTTCACGCTACGCATTTCTAATTGTCGGGTTAAATAAAGTTGTATTAATTATACAACAAAACTATAATGTATTGATTTGTTTTCGAATGTGTAGGTCACGCCTTGTTCAATGTGGAGAAGGGAGAGGGGGGTGTTATCTAACACTTTATAAATTTAGCCTAGCGTCAACATTACTTTATTCGTCAAACAAACAAACATATTCCTAATCAGAATAACTTCTAGTCTCATTTAATACACGACACATGATAGTTTTTGCCCCGTAACTACCACAAGGTCGTGTTTTTGGACAGACGGACAGATACGCGCGTGAAATTATAAAAGTCCTTAATTTTACCTATCCACCGTAAAAAGCTTCGTTTTCAATCTATCGGTTTAATTTTCAAAAACAACTTTTTGAAATATTTTTTGGATTATTCAAAATTTCGGGGTATCTGGCATGAGACTAAAACACAAAATTACATTTCTCTTAAATGAAATGTATTGGTCACGATTTCTCAAGTTGGAGTGATGGGCCTATGAAGCTGTTTATATACAGGGTATGTCACACCTTGGTGAACTGACTCTTAGAGTTAAATATAAGAAACTTCATATATACTCATTGTAAATGTGCCCAAGTCACGATTAAAATAACTAGAATGCATTTCCGTCTCTGTGACTTATTAATTATGTAGTAATTCTACTTACATTGACGCGTTTCGGAAATATTTTTTTCCATCCTCAGAATAAATCTCAGAATTATTCTGAGGATGGAAAAAAATATTTCCGAAACGCGTCAATGTAAGTAGAATTACTACATAATTAATAAGTCACAGAGACGGAAATGCATTCTAGTTATTCATATATACGTACAGTCAATGTAGATTTAGAAGACATGATGATATTATTATTGCCTACTTGATTGTTATTAATTAATTTTTATGAGAGAAACTTTGGAGAAATAAATTTAACTAGCGTATCCGTTACTCGAAACCTAGCAATAATCTGGGATATATAAATATTTTGAATTTAAACACTGTTGTAAATTGATTTAAAGCGTTCCATTCCTTGGTCCAATTGTAAATGAAACTTCGGTTGGCATCCTTAGTGCTCATTTATAGGAATCAATGTTGTTTAAGTCCACGCATAATTCTCTTGTAGTTGCGGTGATAAACACGCCTTCTGTATAACTTCCTGTTCCCTCTAAATTGCTGGCATTGTTACTACTAAAAACTAAAATGAGAAACAGTTCAATAAACTTTAAAAAATGTCATGGAAGAAACATTGCAAAATCTATTAGGAAACTTTAAAAATAGTCATTTTAAAATATTGTATAAGCCAGACAAATACAATACACTGACAATATATCACACTGACAAAAAATACCATATTTTGTTTATATCAATAACAGCTGATATTATTTGATTGGCGTAGTTTATTCAGAACGTATGTTTTTTAAACAAATTCTTTATATAAAGCCAGATGTTTTTAATTACAGATGTTTATAAAATTAGCAAGGGGTTAATGGTAAAAACTTCAAACATCCCTTTTCTACTTATGTTCCAACTTTTTGAAATTTTTGGCGGAAACAACTTCAAAATCTTTGTAGGATGAATTCTACTCACAAAAACCTCCCGTAGCCTATTAAATAAATACAGATTTTTTTTTGTTTTATTTTGTTTACTTTTAATTAAAAGCTAACTTATGAAACCCATATTTATTTGAAATAAAAAGTTTATTCACATCAGTTTTCTCAGATTAAAATTCTCTACAAATTTAGTTGGCAAATCTGTTCATTAGCAAATTGGTAAAGTTATTTAACGTCAAAACTTTTTAAAAAAAATGTGATTTTCAGAGATAAAAATGATCAAATTCAAAAATATTTTGGTTTTAGGGGAGTTTTGGATGTTGCAGACAATTACAGATTTAATTATGTTTATAGTTATATTAAATGTTGAGCTTGACTTATGAGAAAAACTATACAGTATAACAAACACACAGAACACAATTCTCATAATAAAAATACGCCTAAGTATCAGACGCGTTTCAACGACAAGGTCGTCCTCTTCAGTGATACACCAGCTACACCAACCAAACCACAACTCACACGATACTTAGGCGTATTTTTTTTTATGAGAATTGTGTTCTGTGTGTTTGTTATACTGTATGTTTATAGTTTTTTATCGATAAGTCGATTTGAACTACAGAAAAAAAAAATTAAAACAATTTTGTTTCAAGTTAAAAGAGAAAAATATTTTGTGTCTTCTACATTTTCCGACAAAACGAACGATTTTTGTAAAATTTAACATTAAACATTTTACCGGGCGCCATTTTGAAAATGTATATACAAAAGTTTTGGTTCTTGGTATACTGGTAAAAAATAGCATAAAAAATCTGTACACTAAAATTTAAACTTGAAATTTTAATAATTAATAAAGTTATCATTATTTTTGAAAAAATACAAAATGGCCGACAGACGGAGATCGGAGCGTTTCCCGACGTATGTTTATACGAAGTATTAGCCTCGTATTTAACTCTTGAATCACTTCACGAAATGAACTTGTACACCCTGTATAATGTAATTTCTAAAAATCTTTTAAACCAATTTCGATCAAATTTTAGAAAAATGTGAAAATTAATAACCCAAACCCGTGTACAAAATCGCAATCACAAAAACTATTATGGTTCAGATGTTATTGGCAAAAAACCAAATGAACCATACTACCGTCATTAAAACTTCGATTACCGCTGAAACCTATTTAAATATTGTTTTCAAAGACAGCGTCTATGGTTCAAATTCATTTTTGATTGATAATTATCATCAACTTGTTTATCACCAATAAAACCAAAATGATTTACGCAAAAACAATGTAACATGCGGCCGTGTTTTAACCGGTACAGCACCACCTTCACGCACACCTGCATTCCATTTCGTGCAAACCAAATTATAGACCAGACCAAATTGGTTCCGTATGATGACATCAGCGACTGACGCATGCGCCCTGGAGCTATCGTCTAAGTCAGCTGTGTCTGGTCATGTGACCTGGTGGACACGCGTAAAACAGGTTTGTTTTTTTTTTTTACATTTAACACAATTAATTAAATTTAGCTTCCACATTCTTTAAAAGATTTGTAATTTGAAACGAGTGTTGTGGGAAACAGTGGCGAGAAGAACGTTCTATAGATAAATTAGGCGCCTAGTGGCGTCATGTGACTGGGGCGCCCACAATTTGCAAAATCTTCAGAATTTTTTTTTTTTTCTTTAAGGAGTAACTTTAAGGAGTTCAGAATATGTAACTTATAGTAATTTTTTTACAATATCTACAGCGCAAAATAAAAATATCAAAAACCGAATCCAATAAATGTAAATGGATTTTTTTTTATCAATACAACATAATATAACATAGATGATTGGAAAAAAAAATCCATAACTAATCATGATTTTCCGAGCGAATTTATTGAATATCTAAATTTCGTAATATCGTTTGTTAAAAGATAAAATGACCTAGGAGCACTGTGACTATACCCTTGAGAATGACGACTATATCATCGAAACGTACATACAATAAACATAACTGACTTTAGTTTTGTTTCCAGTTTTTGTGGTTTGCTAAATCCCTATTTTCCTTAATATCGGTTGCGTTGAATTCTCGACAGAGAGGGGAATACCAGGAAATTAGGGGGGGGGGAATGCATGATTTTCGAATAATAATAATTATTATCAATTGTTTGAATATATATATATATATATATATATATATATATATTTCAAACTTATCAAAAAATAACCTTGGGGTAGTTAATGGGCTAAAACTGTTGAAAATTTTTATTTTTGGAAATATGTGTGAAGTATGAAATAAAACTAGAAGTTATTCTGATTACGAATATGCGAATTTGACGAAAAAATTAATATGTTGACAAAACTATATCTACATCGACACCTCAACCTATAAAATCCGTTCAACCGTAATCGATTTATGACTGTGACAAAAAATACCTTCAAATAATAAACAGACAATAAACACCTTGTATTTAGTCCAGTTACAGTCAATGCTGCACGTGTCAAAGAATGATATAATTAAACTTTTTAACGATGCGCGTTGTTTTTATTATAGATTGCTGTAATATATGATTAGTTCTATTGACATTTCCAACATAGTTCAGACAATTGTAATAGCTGTACAAGCCGCCACAAGTCGAGTCCGTTGAGGAAGGAGCCAGTAGACAGTCTGACCTTGAAAAAACCAATAGGCACTGTGCGGGTTTCCCCAACTTGTTTCCACTCTGTTATTCTTCTGCGGTTATGTTCGGTTAAGGAAAAATCATAGATATTGCATTCCATTTTGCATAGAGCATACGGAAACAATATTTCTCTGACTAAACAAATTAATGTAAAAGAAATCTTTTTCCTTTGATTATAAGAAACGTCAATTAATAACTTATATTTTGTTTTTGTTTTTAGTTATACCGTTATTACAAGGGAAATAATTATTATCATTAAAGCAAATATATATAGACTAAAAATGTTTACATTATTAAAAACTATCGTTTACACAAAACAAAACCACGCAAACATAATAATACTAATTATTCACGCAAATCTATTAGCACTGCAAGACGTCGGTAGCCTTACTCGGTGGTTAGCCTCGTGCAGGGTGCTGTTCGAATTGACAACCGGGCGCTACTCTGCTCTCCTATTGGCCAACGGACATGATTCTTGACGCCATAGTATTATCATTTGTATTGACACTTTCATATGCTAAATAAGTATTACAATTTTATTTTGCCGCTTAAAAGACTTCCGACTTTATAAAAATAACTGTCCCTTATATCCCTACGGACCCTAAGCCGTATGTTTGATCCTTTTATTCAATTTTATCCCACCTTTTTAAAAGTAATTTAAATCTATTTTGACTGTCATGGGCGTACCCAGCGAGGGGCAGGGGGGGCAGCTGCCTCCCTCTGGAAGCAAAAAAATTAATCTTTATTATACATTTTGTTGCTGGAATTTAATACAATTCTTGAAATAACTATTTTAATTTGTATATTGAATGACCATGGCTTCCCCCCCCCCCCCGAGTTTTGATCCTGGGTACGCCCATGTTGACTGTACTAAATATCCAGAATATCTAAATTTAAAAAATAATAAAGATTCACACATTTTAAGACTCAAAAACAATAATTTTATAAAATTCATTGTATCAACCAAAAAACGATAATATTACACGCAAAATTCTAACCTAAAAACATTTCCTCTACTGTTGTTTTTTTTTCCTTCTTCACAAGTCCAACCAAAAATACAATTTGCCAACACTGTGCCATTAATAATACAAAGTGCCCATTGGCAGAACGCCATGTTGTTTTACTGGGCGGGGAGAAATGAAACGGAAAATAACAGTGTGTCACTAATTGGGCTTTTTGTAATTTGTAACACTTGTAAACGATTTCTGAAATGGATTCTGTAATGAAATCTTGGTCACGTTAACAGCTGTTGTTAGCTAATTTGCACACACAACATTGCACAACTGGGGTATGAAATGTGTCTTGATGACTGACTCTGTCTCATACAGAAAGTTGATGGGCGTCAACATACGTACCCAGCTCTATCATACAATGTAACGCACAAAAGTTGTTTGCTTGGATCATTGTAGTTTGAGAGACTTTTACTATATGGAAATCAATCACTGTAGTATGAGGAGAGGGGGAGGGGAAGGTTGTTTATTAAACAACTAGTTTGAACATTCATAGGTTATTTCTTTCTCATAACATAGGGTTCTAGACGAGTACACAGTCTGATATATACAATTTATGTGGCCGCTAACGTCCTTACGTACGACAACAGACGGACGGCATTTCGAAAACCTCTTTTATTTCTGAGACTGATATGAGAAAATCTGTATACCAACGTAGATATTTTTTGCGATTACTAAACTCACTTTACTTAATTCATACAAGTAAAAAAGGAAGAAAAAACATAATATATGTCACCCCTTCTTGTTCAAAGATAAAAACCTCTCGGTCATCATCGACTTATAAAAAGAAGGAAAAAATATAAAACAAAGACCCCTAAGCGTAGAATATTCTAATAGCGCCAAGTCGGAAACTAACAAGAGAGATCTGATAGGAAAGATTGGTTGATCCAGCTAGGTTATCTCGGGATTGCTAAGTCCGTACTCACTATAGTGAGCTCCTGAGGGTAGAGAGAACATTAAATAAAGGACTCCTTCCTAGCCCTCGAATACTCTAATAGTGACAAGGTTAGACGAGAACAAGAGAGACCTGATAGGTAAGATGAAAGAGATGTATCTAACCCAAGACTACATGAAAAGAAATGTATGTTAGGTTAGGTTAGAACAAGAGATATCCAATAGGAAAGATGAAAGAGAGGTATCTAACCCATGACTACATGAAAAGAAGTGTAGGTTAGGTTATGTTAGGTTAGAACAAGAGAGATCCAATAGGAAAGATGAAAGAGAGGTATCTAACCCAAGACTACATGAAAACAGGTATAGATACAGCTAAGATACCTAGGGATTTCACGGCTTGAGAGTGTCTACTTCTAAACACGCCTCAGACGATTGCGTTTGTCCGCGTTAACCCGCGGAGTTTTCTTTTACCGTATCATAACTTTCTCAATAAATGTTATGAATAATCAATGTGTGCACTTCGTCTATGGTGAACGGGGATATTTCAAACGGGAAATGAACTCAGAAGACCACTCCTTTATATGATAGAATTGCATCACTGGTAGCAATGAGCAACAGTCGTAAATAGAATCATAGATTTTGATTTATCTTTGAATATACGCAATGAAAATAACAAATAAATCACGCACAAACTTTCTCACTCTCATATTTCTAAAAGCTAATAAAAACTATCGGTAGGTGTCAATAGAAGAAAGTTAAAAGGAATCATGCAAATTGTATATTTGAATAGGAGCTAAGCTTACTTCGCTTGGACACGTCCTTAGCGTAAAGTAGTATTCGGTCGATAACGTTAATCATTGTTTTTGGTAATTAATATGGAACACTAATAGTATGTAAAAACCAAGGTCACATGTGTCTGTCCGTCTGTCTAAAACCAATCAACAAAGACAAGACTATAAATCCTATATATTTCAAACTTTGCATTTAAATTCTTTGTATTGTCTCACATATAGAACAAATATAGTAAAAAAAAAAAGATCTTGGGGTAGTTTTTAAGGACCAAAAGTAGAGTTTAAGGATTTTGTTTGAAAATATTATGTGTAGGGTATCAAATAAAATTAGAAGTTAATCTGGAATACACAAATAAAAATGTGTAGGCTATTTCACGGAACAAATTAATATATCGGCGCTAGACCAAATTTAAAGTGTTAGGTGTCATCCCCCCTCCCCAACTTGAACACGACGTGACTTATAAATTTGTAAATGAATTGTTTTGGATTTCAAATTAAATTGCAAAGCGAAATTAGGTACTGTATTATAGTTTTTTTTTTTTTAATGACGAATACAACTTAATTTAACCACACAACGTAGCGTATAAGTTTTTGTGAGATGTGAAACAAACAATTCAAGTCATTAAAAGAAGGATTACATTTCTACTAGCGTCCGTAGGTCAAACCAAGGACCTTTATAATGTCACGCGCGTGTTTGTCTGTCTGTAAGTCTACACAGACAAGACGATAAATCCTGTATATTTCAAATTTTGCATTTATATTCTTTGTATTGTCCCACATATAAGAAAAATATACCGGTAACAAAAAAAGACCTTGGGGCAGTTAAGGGGGGGGAACTAACAGAAAGGGGTAGATCTTATGCTTATGGACTGTAAGCCGTGTGGTTTAAACACACACTAGACCCTTTTATTTATTTTGTATGATATTAACTCCCAAATTTTGAACTATAAAAAAAAAAAAAACGAAAAGAAAAACCGAGATATGGAAAAAATAATAAATTTTATCAAAATCGGTCAAAGCGTTTAGGCTGTAACGTACTACAGACATCAATCCAAAAACCGTTTTTTGGAATCGACCCATCACATCACTTTTCTATACCAACATTAAGTTAAAGAGTAACAATTTCAAAATGGCGTCCGTTTTTAAACTGTATTTTGATAGTTATTTTTTTACAAAGACCTACATAAAACAATATCTCATCACGCCTACAGTAAACTTCTCGATAACAAATCGCCAAACGAATACATACATACACTAATTAGTGCAATCTAATCAGTCAATCAGTATATTTATTCCACCTTAGTTTTATAGTTTGAACTATAGGTTTAAGGTAACACACAAGGCCTTGCGATGTTGCCAAACTAGGACAAACGTCAAAATGTGACAGCACTGTTGGAGTTGTTCCAAAAACACTTTACTTTCCCTTCACTCCGGCACCTCGGTGTTAAAACGTGCCGTTAATATATTATATACAAAGGCATTCAAAGACGTACAAATGTAGGCCTACTGTTATTATTTATAATTTAACATTATATAACAACACGTGACAAAATAAACTGTGAAAAAACCATTGCACTGCTGTAAGACCAAAACCTAAAATATTATTGTATCTTTCTGCGCTTGTATCTCTCGGAGAAGTTAGGCCCTTTCGGAAAGTTAATCCGCTTCCAGGTCAATAATCCCTTTCGGGACGTTGGCCCCTTAAGAGGTGACGGTCCCTTTCGGGACGATAGTGTCTTTCGAGACTTGAGAACCCTCCCGGACCAATGGTCTCTTTCGGGGGCGATGATCGCTTTCGGGACGTTAGCCCTTCAGGGGACTATGGTATCTTTCAAGAAGTTAATCCCCTTCCAGGTCAATAATCCCTTTCGGGACGTTGGCCTCTTAAGAGGTGACGGTCCCTTTCGGGACGATAGTGTCTTTCGAGACTTCAGACCCTCCCGGACCAATGGTCTCTTTCGGGGCGATGATCGCTTTCGGAACGTTAGCCCTTCAGGGGACGATGGTCCCTTTCAAGAAGTCAATCGCTTTTGCGACGATCTATTCTTTCGGAAAGTTAGCCACTTCCAGGGACCACTATCTCTTTCAGAGCGTTAGACCCTTCCGCTGCGACGCTTTCTTTCGGGACGTTAAACCCTTCCAGCAGCGACGGTTCCTTTCAGGACGTTAAGGCCTTTCGGGGCGATGCTTTCTTTTGGGACGTTACACTCTTACGGTAGCGGCGGTTATTTTCAGGAGGTTAGCCTCTTCCAGGGTTATAATCTTTTTTGGTTTTTGACTACTTCCGGAGCAAGTACCCCTTTCACGGTGTTTGACCCTTTCAGCACAATACTTTCTTGAGTTGTTACCCCTTCCGTGCTGACGGTTTCTTTCAGGACGGTAGCCCCTTTCCTCGAGATGCTTTCTTTCAGAACGTTAGACCTTCCCTGAGGCGACTGTCCCTCTCAAAAAGTTAGCCCGAACTACAAATTGGCTAATAATTTTGTAATTGTTAGCGGTCTCTGTGATGCGGTCCCTTTCTGGACGTTAGCCCCTCCCGAAGCGATGGTCCCATTCGGGACGTTCGCCCCTTTCGGGACTAATCGCCTTTCCAGAGAGAGATGGTCCCCTTCGGGAAGTTAACTCCTCCCGGGGCTATGGTCCCTTTCAGGACTTTAGCCCCTTCCGAGATGAAGGTAAATTTAGAGACGTTAACCCCTTTCGAGGTGATGATCCCTTTCGGGACAAAATCTCTTTGGGGTCGGTGGCCCTTTTCACAGCGGCTCCTCTTAGACAGAATGCAATTAAGCCCCCAATAGTGTACTTCAGGTTAATTTAGTGAATCCCCCCCTGTCCATATATAAATATCATTAGATAATATTGACAAATTCCCGCCTACAATGTTATCTTGACATTTCGATAAGAAAGTGGTAAGATTGCAAGAGATCGCACAGATCAATTACAACTTTATAGGAGTGTCCCGTAATCGGTCATATGTAGAAATCGCTAATTAAATTACAGTTAGACGAGCAAGTTACACCACTAGTTGCACTCAAGACATTAATTATTACAAAATGGGGTTAATTATTCATTAATTTTATCGCGTAGCCTAGGCTTATAGAGAAATGTATTAACAATTTTGAGAACGTGTCAGATTTGAAACCCCTTTGAGTATAAAATTGTTACCATTACAAAATGTATATCTGTTTACAGAGAGATTCCATAGCGCATGAACTCTCTAACTAGACTAAAGTTTCACACGGCCATTCATTCCTTTAATATAACCATTACTTTATTCCAATTTTTTGTAAGCTCTGAGCAAAAGAAAACCGACTGTACCGTTGAAATCACGGCTAAAAACAAAGTGTCACATTTAAAATAAACGATAGTCATACATACAACTGTCTGCAATATTACCTACCACTCCCTTATCGGAATAAAAAATAACTGATAGGAGAAGGAATTTATCTTAAATGTTTTGCAAGTGAGTTTCCAGACACTGTAATGAGTGAGAAGCGTCACATCGGTCGCCTGTTCTATCATTGTGGATGTGGCACATTTTGGACGCAGTTGCTTTCAAAATTAAAACTCTTAGGTTGTGCGTGCTCGTGCACTAATGTTAGTAAATCAATTGACAACCTATAAAAGAGAGGGGGGCAATAAAAATTAACAGAAAGCAGATGCAGGCTACAGTAACACATGGCATCCCCCTCCCTCCCTCTGTCTCGTATTTTAGTATTATATATAGACACGTTCATGAACTCTGCTTGGCTATATCGAGCACTGGCAAGCTTAAAACAAAATTCTTTATTCTTTCTTATGTTGTGATATGGTGAAAAAACAATGCACAAACTTTCTCATACACCTCTACACAACCAAATAAAGTTCACTCATGAACCGAGGTATTCAAGCGGATTCTCACATTAAACCTTCGCTTTTCATCTAACATTTGTTCGACACAAGGCGGAATGGATTTGAGGTATTCAATTTTTCCCTAAATTCAAACATTTTCTAAAAAATATTCATATTTATTTTGAACATATACGTAGTAGAGAATTCATATACACTGAGTCAGTACTCGGGGGAGGGGGGGGGGGAGCGATCACAAAATGGCGGCCCTCTCCTTCCAGTATACGAAACATCACAATCCTCACTAGGTGAAAGAAATTCTTTACATCTTTAATTATCATTTAATATAATTTGATTTTCGATGTAAAAAAAAATAGTTTTTGAGCTGCGGCACACAGATTTCGCTATCATCGTGTGTTGAGGATCAAATTAAAAAACATATTCCCGTCAAAGTAGCTATTTTTTTTTTAAATCCCATAAAACAAAATTAAACTTGCGGTTTGACTATTGCAATCACAATAATTTATATCGTTTGATAAACCCGGCAGTTATTGCATTGCACTAGGTCTATTAATTCTCTCGCCATTATAGATAGCCGGGTCACAGTGCATAGCGCCGTCAACTGACATAATTAAGTCTTACTCTCTACTATATCAAGCAATAAACTAATCTAAATGATAGTGTAATTACCCCTTAACACACAATAACTGATAGCCTAATAATTGCAATGATAAACATATTCAACTTTCATTTGCAACGCGGTTTTCTTCAAAAAGCAACTAAATAGTGAGGGAGTAAATAACATCCATGTAATTAGAATAATTGACATATGAATAAAATAAAGTGCAACAACACTGCACAAACTTTCTCACTTACTCCATCCCATAAAAAAAAAAAAAAAAAAAAAAAAAAAAAAAAAAAAAAAAAAACAATCAAATCTCACTAAAATTGTCCTTTCAGTAGTTATTAATCAAAAAAGTGTGTATTTAAAACAAAAATGTTTTATATTTAATAAAAAAAGGCCTAAACTTTTGTTGCTAACGTCATAAAACAAGTCCTCAACGTAAATCGTATTTGATGAAACTCGATCTTTTAACGGCAATAATTTTTTATACTTACGATTCTGCGCATAGTTTTGAATAATTAATCCACACATTTTTAGTAAAATTTGAACGAAATCGGTACAGCCGATATTGAGAAATTATTTATTTTATAACACCCCTATAGCAGATTTTTGTTTGTTAACGATAACTCCGACGATTTTTTTTTAGAACTGGAGACCAATACGTTTTGTTTCGTTCTATAAAGGCTACACTTGACAAAATTTCATCACAATCATTAAAACCGATTTTGAGTATCATTCTTATGGAAGCTACCCCTGAATTTTGGGTTATCAAAAAAATAACTCCTTAGAGGTACTGCCAAAAAATCCCCACACAACAAATTTTGATAAAAATCTGTCCACGCGCGTTGATAACGGAGTACACAAAAGTCCACATTTTTGGTGACGATTAATTTTGGTTCGTTTGTATTTAGTTTTGAGGATTAGAGAGTGAGAAAGTTTGTTCCCTTGTCGTTAGAGGCAAAAATACCCCTCATTTATCATCCCATTAACAAAAATAGATATAAAGACCCCCCCTCCCCCGAATACTTAATAGCTTCAGAGTCGGAAAAGAACAAGATTTGGTCAAGAGAGATCGGTTAGTAAAATTGAAAGAGAGGGATCTAACCCAAAACCTACAAACTTGTTTTCCTTGAGACCTATAATTATTTTATTTTTATTTTTGGATAGATGATGACCAAATACGTTTTCCAATAATTTCTTCCTAACCTTTAAGAATTTAATCTCAAATAACATCAATTTTAGAGAAAAACGGTAAATAGTAGAGTTTAAAACAAGTTCAAAACTTAAAACCAAACCAATATAGGATGTAGCTAGGTAACAGACGACCCGTCACACGGCAAGATGACGCCATGCTTGGAGGGATGACTGGGGTGTGGCAGAATAACCTTTACCCCACTGTAATTGTTATATCTATTATAGACGGTTAGGAAACTATTATTGAATTGCAATTGCATCACTTAAAATCTGTTATCTGTTGCGATTAAAAACCCCTAATATTCTATTCATATCCATTACCAAAGCCGACTATTTCATCCCCATTTTAAATTTTATTACCATTTTCACATTCTCACATAAACGTAATAAAGAAAGCTATGCGATTATGTCGACGGTTTCGTATAGCCTACCCGTATTGAGGAGCTATGAAGACGCTTTGTAGAAGGTTATCTTGTTATTTATACAATATATGTTCCTTCCTACATATTTCAGTTTTGCAGTGAGCTAAATAATTGTAATGGTGGTCCCTTCCAGGACGTTAGCCCTGTTCGAAGCAGTGGTAGTCCCGGGACTTTAACCCCTTTCGGAAAGGTTCTTCCTAAAGGGACGTTAGCCCCTACCAGGGCGGTAGTCCCTGCCGGGACGTTAGTCTCTACCAGGCAGCTAGTCCCTTCCAGGACGTTAGCCCCTTTCGGGAAGGTTCTTCCTAAATGGACTTTAGCCTCTACCGGGCAGGTAGTCCCTGCTGGGACGTTAGTCTCTACCGGGCAGGTAGTCCCTGCCGGGACGTTAGTCTCTACCAGGCAGCTAGTCCCTTCCAGGACGTTAGCCCCTTTCGGGAAGGTTCTTCCTAAATGGACTTTAGCCTCTACCGGGCAGGTAGTCCCTGCTGGGACGTTAGTCTCTACCGGGCAGGTAGTCCCTGCCGGGACGTTAGTCTCTACCAGGCAGGTAGTCCCTTCCGGGACTTTGGCCCCTATCGGGGCGGTAGTCCCTTCCGGGACTTTAGCCCCTGTCGGGGCGGTAGTCCCTTCCGGGACTTTAGCCCCTATCGGGGCGGTAGTCCCTTCCGGGACTTTAGCCCCTATCGTTGCGGTACCCCCTTTCGGGACTTTAGCCCCTATCAGAGCAGTAGACCCTTCCGGGACTTTAGCCCCTGTCGGGGCGGTAGTCCCTCCCGGGACTTTAGCCCCTATCGGAGCGGTAGACCCTTCCGGGACTTTAGCCCCTATCGGTGCGGTAGCCCCTTTCGGGACTTTAGCCCCTTTCGGGACTTTAGCCCCTATCAGAGCAGTAGACCCTTCCGGGACTTTAGCCCCTGTCGGGGCGGTAGTCCCTTCCGGGACTTTAGCCCCTATCGGAGCGGTAGTCCCTTCCTGGACTTTAGCCCCTATCAGAGCGGTAGACCCTTCCGGGACTTTAGCCCCTATCGGAGCGGTAGTCCCTTCCGGGACGTTAGCCCCTAGCGGGGCGGTAGTCCCTTCCGGGACTTTAGCCCCTATCGGGACGGTAGTCCCTTCCGGGACGTTAGCCCCTATCTGAGCGGTAGTCCCTTCCGGGACATTAAAACCCTGTCCGGGCGGTAGTCCCTTACGGTACTTCAGCCTCTGTCCGGGACGTTAGCCCCTTTCAGGTCGATGCTAGTCTCCTACAGGACGTTTAGAACCCTTATTATTTTTTTATAAGTCTGTCTGTCGTCTGTACAATGCTCTTACAGCAAACACATGGAGCGATTTCAATCAAATATCTTACATGAGCATATATTGGCCATATCTCGGGATTTTTTAAAAATGTTTTGATAACTCAAAATTTAAGAGTAGACACAAATTTTTTTTTAAAACACAAAATTATGATTTTATAAAAATTGGCTTTAACGATTATCACCAAATTTTGCCTACGTGTAGCCTCTAAACTCCCAAACTTTTTGGTCACCTTTCCAAAAATACCGGTTTTTTGGTCACCTTTCCAAAAATACCGGTGTGCGAGTTATCCTTAAAACAACGAAAAGTCCACCATGGGGCGGTTGTAAAACACTTATTATTCCTAACCGACTAAACTGATTTTTTTTTTAATCGTAGCAAAATGTGAAGATTAATTTGAATAAAATTGGTAGAGTTGTTTTCGAGAAATTGCGTCTAACAACCCAATCACGATTTTTTGGTTTTATCAATAATCCAGGAACAGACAGTTTTGAAAAGTTTAAAAGATGGCGACCAATACGTTTTGTTTGAACACTACGTGGCTACACTTTAGAAAAAAAGTGATAAATATTGAGAAAAAATCAAAAGCGTTGTCTTTTTGTATCACCGCAGGTATCACAGAACTATTTGTTATAGAAAAAATGGAGGGAAAAGGTTGTGAAGAAGGTCAAAATATGAACACGTACCAAATATGTAAAATTTGATTAAAATCTGTCCACACGTTTGTGCTGTAGACCACTACACAACGACATACACTCAACATTCCAAAACATTTATTTGTCCCCCCCCCCCCACCCAGAACGGATTTGACGAGTGTCATAATAAATGTACTCCAAAAACAAAACCCCTACTCGTCCTTTTCCGCTTAAAATATCTCCACTATTAGTCTGAGTGTAGGCCTGTCCAAAGATAAACTTCCCACCAGGTTGTAATGTCACTGTAAACATGATAATCAACCTGTAATTATAACAAACAGGATAAGAACGTCTGTCCTTGACTATTAGCAATAATTAGACAGTCACACTTCGTCTAGCGTGACCAATAGATCAGTTTACATTTAGAGGATCTGTCCTGTATAATGTGAGTGGGTTAGTACCATGATGGCACTGGTTGGATTAAAAGGGAAAACACCCTTAATGACATGTTTATAAACATCGCTTTAAACGTTTGAAATATTAGCCCGATACTATGTCAATACGAAGATCGAGGTCGGCAAATGAACGTATAAACAGAAGAAATTCGCGTGTCGACGCCTAGTGTACTTGGTGAATAAACAATAATTAAGTTTCTTCCAGACAGTAATGTTATTATTAGCAAAATGTCTTTGCGTGTGGCATTCCACCCTCCCCCCCCCCCACGTCCATTAACTAATGACTCTGACAACTGCTCTGGAATTAATTTAACACACCTTATAATAAACATCCGTACTCGCAGTAAAACAAACCAAGTTGATGAGGCGCCGCCATCTTGCTACCTAACCCAACCCTTCACATAAAACAACGCGTTAAAGAAGTTTATTCAATTACGTAATTGTGTATTTTGCTTTTAGTCGTTAAGGACGAACTTAAAAAAAATAGATTTAAAAGATTCCAAAAGTCCTGCTCATAATTAAATTTACAACGAACGAGTGAATAAAAAAATTAACGGTGTAAAAACATTGCACAAACTTTCTCACACAACTAAAACAATAAAATTATTTGTCATCAAAAACGTTAGTTAGATAATTGTACAAAACAAAACCAAGTGGACCGAGCTTTCCAAAAACGAGTGTACCGATTTTGACATAATTTGTCGGCATGTTTTGGTCATATCTCGGGACATTTTTTTTATTTTTTCGTAAAATAAAAACATAAAATTCAAAGTTTCTCAAAATCGACCAGCCTATTACGATGTTGACTTTTTTTAAATTTTATAATATAACTCGAAATTTATAGGTAGCTTCCATAAGAAATAAAAACACCAAATTACCTTTTTTTTCCAAATCAGCTCAAACGATTTTCTCAAGTGTAGCCTCTAAGAATCCATAAACAAAACGTATTGTTTTTCATCTTTTCGAAAATCTCGAATCGTGAGTTATCGGTAAAAAATTATAAAATCGGCGATGAGCCCTGCTATAGAAGACGTAATTTCTCAAAATCCGTTTATTTGATTTCATTACAATTTTGCTTAACTGTGAAAATTAAACTCAAATAATTGTACAAAAGTGAACCGTAATATTTTGTTTTCATTTGCAATTCTAGGCAGGAGTTGGAGTCATCAATTTTCACGTTTTACGACGATTTGATCAAAATCGGTAGGCCTACAACCTATTTTAAGAAAATAAGATTATACATCCTACATACAGTCTACAGTATAAACAACTCCATAGCCAATTTTGAAAGTTTTTTTTATCAATAAGTCATAGTTTTAAATATGGTGACTAATACGTTTTGATTGGGCCCTTAGTGGCATTCGCCCCTATCCGGGACGTTTGGGTTTTCTTAACACAGACGACATTTGTCACTTTCGGGACCAATGGTCCCTTTCGGGACTTAAGCCACTGTCGAAGCAGTAGTCCCTTCCGGGGCTTTAGCCCCTTCCTAAGCAGTACTCCATTCTAGGACTTAAGCCACTGTCGGAGCAGTAGTCCCTTCTAGGACTTAAGCCACTATCGGAGCAGTAGTCCCTTCCGGGGCTTTAGCCCCTTCCTAAGCAGTAGTCCGTTCTAGGACTTAAGCCACTGTCGGAGCAGTAGTCCCTTCCGGGGCCTTAGCCTCTTTCGGGGCGATGGTCTCTATTGGGGACCCATGCCCTTTTCGATGTGTTGGTCCTCTTTCGGAAATTTGCCCCTTAGTTAAAAAAAAACTAAAAACACACTGTTGTCACGAACTACGGAGGGTTTCCAATATTAAAATGAAAACAAAATCAGTGGCAAATTTCCCTTCTTAAGGCTAGGATCAATGGACATTTCACAAGGGTGATACAAGTTATCCTTGAAAGTGTGCAAATGTCACATCCTGATAGAATGACATCAGGCGGAGCTGAGTCACTCGACAATTACATTAACTACACAACACGTACAGTCAATGTTTACTTGATGGAGTCAAACTGACTGTCATAGTCTTCAATCAGTGTGGGGGGGGGAGGTACGAGGATGAAAAGCCAAGGGAAGAAAGAAAGTTTATGTCTAGATTTACTGTACATCAAACATTAGACAAAGGAATATAACAGCTGATGAGTGACATCATGGTACTTACTCATTCATATCGTACAAAGCAGATATTCTAAATGTAATGCCCAAAATTTAGTCTATTGCGCATTGTAGGAAGTGTTAATTAGTATTGGTGGTCTTACACAGTAGGGTTAAGTTTTTTTTTAATCAGTTGGCCTGGAGGACCTCGATTTTATTTAAAATGTGAAGATTTAGGACCGAAATAAATGTGTAAAAATGAACCCTATTTTTTTTTTAAATTGTGATTTTGTGAATTTTGTTGGTGTTTTACCAATAACTCACGACCCGGCAGTTTTGGAGAGATAGCGACCAATACATCTCGTTCAAGTCCTTAGAGGCTACAATTGAACAAAATTTTATAAAAATCGTTTGATCCGATTTTGACAAAATCGTAATTTGTTGGGATTTATTTTTTCTAATGAGAGCTAATTCTAAATTTGGCGTTTAAAATGAAAAAAAGTCCCGAGATAAGGTCAAAACATGCCCAGAAATTAAAATAAATCCCCACTTTTGAGATGTAGAGTGACAAAATAAATTTCAAAATGAATGTATAAAAAGAGTTTAACGTTTAGCCTTGCCATGTGGTTGCTCTTAACTTTACACGTGTACAAGTTCTGTCTTGCGTAGGTTTGTCATCATAAATTCTAAACATAGCTTAAGGCCAAATCCTCGCTCTGCCAAAATAATAATTATTTAAGCAGATAATATTGTGGGTGTGGCCTTTCTTCTTTGTGCTAATCTTTAGGCGCCGTCGCAATAATAAACGTCAATTGCAACTGTAACCTAACCTCAAAAATATAAACCAAATTACGGTAAATTAAGCGAATAAATTAGAAATATCATAATAAAACAATACAGCTGAGGACAATACAATCTCTTTCAGGAAGAGAGCCGCATTTGATGTCTGCCTTTTTCTGTCGATGGTACTTGTTGGGACGCTAGCCACTTTCAGAACGAACGACCCTTCCGAGGCTACATCCATACCCCTTCCAGGGCAATTGTCTTCTTCGGGACGAAAGCTCGTTCCGAGGCAATGCCCCCCCTCGGGTTGTTTGCTCTTTCCTGGACGCTAGCCTCTTTTGGGTAAAGATCTCTTTAGAGATTTTGTGATGTTTCCTACTAAGGACAGTCTGGGTTAAGCAAAAATGGACCCTGCTCAAGTAGGTGCACTGTCACAGGGGGGCGAGGACTCCTACTGACGATGGTCTCACGACGTTTGTCCCATCCAGGCGATCCAGGTAGCTTCTATTAAGACGATAGTCCCTTTCGGGTCGCCAGCCTCCTGCTAAGCCCGAGCCCGTTTCAAGGCAATCGTTGAGAAAGTTAGTTCATTATTTTAAAACAGTTTATTTTATCGTGATCTCGGATGGGTCGATACATTGACTAAGTTCGAGTTACAGCAGCCAAGATGTGGCAATGCCAATTACGCCATACTGCTAAGGAACAAAGTGTGTTCGTGCAAAAGCTTAAATGACATTAGTTGAGTTTACCGCCGTCTATCAGCTGTGGGGAGAGGACAGATGGAACTACCTTAACATAGATAAAACACGAAGTCCCTCTCTTACATGAACTGTTGATGTAAGAGGGGAATACAATAACGGCCAATACATTTGGGGCATGTAAACACAATATTTCTGCCTTCGCAATGGAATAAACATTTCTTTACGAAAATTATCCTTTAAGGTTAAACTAAAATAAACGGCGGAAAAATATTGCACAAACTTTCTCACACATACATAAAACCAATTAAAAACTAACCAACGAAAAGAGTGGACTGGCTATTCATTTTCGGATTGTATACATTAAAACCAAAAAAAGTCAAATAACATATAGTCGAATTCCTCTTCATTTTCCATCTATCCGCCATTTTCTTTTTTTCAAAAAAAAAACTGCAGAAATAGTAAAAATATTGAATTAAAATTTAGTGCAAGTATTTTGTATGTTACGTTTTATAAGTGTACCAAACATCAAAACTTTATTTAAAAAATTTTAAAAATGGAAGTCATTTAAGTTATTTAACGAAAGATATCTCAAAAACCGTTAACTTTACAAAAAACTTACAAGAGACAAAATATTTTACTTTCCTAACGACAAACCAATTTTTTTAATTTTTTTTTACTTTTTCTGTAGACCAAAGGATAACTAAATTATCGAAAAAAAAAACTAAAAATAAAATTTCTTGGCGATTGTCTGCAACAATCAAAACTAATCTAACAACAACACATTTTTGAATTATTGTCATTTGTATCCATGGAAACCAAGAAAATATACTATTATTTAATAAACAAATCAACTGACAAGTTTACTTTTTATTTTAGCATTAATAATAATGGAAATATGACAAACAATACACACTGTGACACAAATCACAATTGGGTCTGAGGAACAACTACTTAAACTGCACATAACAATTACAAAATAAAGAAATGTACAACTAATTCAGCAAACCATCATTATTACAACATTTAATTTATATTTTCTTGGTTCTTTGTATCTCAGCGTAGATCGTATCTGATTTTAATCAAACTTTTAGTTATTAATCTGCACTTTTCACTAAAATTTCAACGAAATTGGTAAATCCGATTTTGATAAATGTCGCCTTTTATAAACTGCCCCATGACAGATTTGTTGTTTTTTTATCGATGAACCGACAGTTTCGGAAAGATGGCGACAAATACGTTTTGTTTGTGTCCTTTAGAATCCTTCAGGAACCGATTTTGAGAAAATATTATTTTATTTTTATTAAGACAGCTGGAATCTTAATTAGAAGGGTCAAGCGTGTGCTAAAACTAGATGACATGGGGTTCCGTAAAAATATAGGGACAGTTATTTTTAGAAAGTTGAATCCCTTTAAGCGGCAGTTGGAATTGTACAGACACGCGCGTGAAATTAAAAAGGTCGTTAGGACCGTTTTACTTCGGACCCTAATAAAGAGAAATCAAAGAAATTGCAATCCATCGCTAATGGCTATTGAATTGTTTGTCTCACATCTCACAAAAACTGCTTTTAAAACTAACAAGCTACGCATGCTCTCATTGTGTGGTTATAAATTAAGTTGTATTCGTCATAAGAAAAATTGATTTCGAGCTGCAATGTAATTTCAAATCCAAATAATCTTTTCCTTCAGATTTGTAGGCTACGCCGGTGTTCAAGTTAGAAGAGGGTTATGTTATCTGACACTTTAAATTCGGGCAAGCGCCATCAAATAATATTTCCAATAGAAAAATCACCTTCATAGTTTTTTCTCTCAAAGGTCATTTTTTTGTTACCGCTATATTTTCTCAATATGTGGGTCAATACAAAGAATATAAATGCAGAGTTTGAAATATAAAGGATTTATCGTCTTGTCTGTGTAGACTGGTTGCGACTTACAGACAGACAGACGGACAAACATATATATATATGATATAGGTCTCTGGATTTACATAAGAACCCTAAGTAAGTCCCCCGTGATGTGGTTAAAATACACCCACATAACAAATTTCATTCAAATCGGTCCAAGCATTTAAACTGTAGAGCATTGCATATACAACAGACATTATTTTAAAGAAATTCATTTTAAACTGAAAACTGATATATCCATACTAAACTTGACATCGGTTTTTTAACCCTCATAATACTTTCTCTACTCTAAATATAATATAATAATATATTTATATAACATGTGAAAGTAATTAATCTGGTCGTATGAACCTGCTTTAGAATTTTTCTAAGAATGATCAAAATTTTATATATCTCCCAAAATTTCCACTCAAACAAAATAGCACTTATTCTATAGCAAACACAAATTTAATGGAAGGAAACTTAGTTTCTGTTTACTTACCAAAAGAATGGTAAACAATGTTAAGAACAACAAAAAATTCCACTGCAGTTACCAACCTAAAAACAAAAACAAAAATTTATTTACGAAACTAGAATATATTCAATCTTTAAAAACAAACAACACATTGCAATTCTTTTAATGTAAACAGTGAACTGCAATATCTTATAATTGTTCAAAAAAAAACGTTTGAAAAAAGCATACATTAAGGTGCATATTTGGTGCATATTAAGGTGCATACATTCCATAGGATTTTTAAGGTCTCCTTCGCTGCTTACTTAAGTAAGTCCCGTTATGTGGTCAAAATATCTTCCCATAACGATCATTCAGTTTATACACGTACTTTTAGTAATTCCTTTATTAAGGAAAACAAATTGTAATGGATTCCTTAAAGATTTAACTTGTTATCCTTCCTTAGCGTTAAGGTGGAGTAGATTAAGGTGCGTATTTATGACCGTTCCTTGGGATTTTTAAGGTCACTTTATACACGAACCTTTAGTTTTCCTTTATTAAGGGAGAAAAATGTCTATGGATTTCCTTAAAGATTTAACTTGTTATCCTTCCTTCGCGTTAAGGTTGGAGTAGATTAAGGTGCGTATTTATGACCGTTCCTTAAGATTTTTAAGGTCACTTTATACACGAACCTTTAGTTTTCCTTTATTAAGGGAGAAAAATGTCTATGGATTTCCTTAAAGATTTAACTTGTTATCCTTCCTTAGTGTTAAGGTTGGAGTAGGTTAAGGTGCGTATTTATGACCGTTCCTTAGGATTATTAAGGTCACTTTATACACGAACCTTTAGTTTTCCTTTATTAAGGGAGAAAAATGTCTATGGGTTTAATTAAAGATTTAACTTGTTATCTTTCCTTAGTGTTAAGGTTGGAGTAGATTAAGGTGCGTATTTATGACCGTTCCTTAGGATTATTAAGGTCACTTTATACACGAACCTTTAGTTTTCTTTTATTAAGGAAGAAAAATGTCTATGGATTTCTTTAAAGATTTAACTTGTTATCCTTCCTTAGTGTTAAGGTTGGAGTAGATTAAGGTGCGTATTTATGACCGTTCCTTAGGATTATTAAGGTCACTTTATACACGGACCTTTAGTTTTCCTATATTAAAGAAGAAAAATGTCTATGGATTTCTTTAAAGATTTAACTTGTTATCCTTCCTTAGTGTTAAGGTTGGAGTAGATTAAGGTGCGTATTTATGACCGTTCCTTAGGATTATTAAGGTCACTTTATACACGAACCTTTAGTTTTCCTTTATTAAGGAAGAAAAATGTCTATGGATTTCTTTAAAGATTTAACTTGTTATCCTTCCTTAGTGTTAAGGTTGGAGTAGATTAAGGTGCGTATTTATGACCGTTCCTTAGGATTATTAAGGTCACTTTATACATGAACCTTTAGTTTTCCTTTATTAAGGAAGAAAAATGTCTATGGATTTCATTAAAGATTTAACTTGTTATCCTTCCTTAGTGTTAAGGTTGGAGTAGATTAAGGTGCGTATTTATGACCGTTCCTTAGGATTATTAAGGTCACTTTATACATGAACCTTTAGTTTTCCTTTATTAAGGAAGAAAAATGTCTATGGATTTCATTAAAGATTTAACTTGTTATCCTTCCTTAGTGTTAAGGTTGGAGTAGATTAAGGTGCGTATTTATGACCGTTCCTTAGGATTATTAAGGTCACTTTATACACGAACCTTTAGTTTTCCTTTATTAAGGAAGAAAAATGTCTATGGATTTCCTTAAAGATTTAACTTGTTATCCTTTCTTAGCGTTAAGGTTGGAGTAGGTTAAGGTGCGGATTTATGACCGTTTCTTAGGATTATTAAGGTCACTTTATACACGAACCTTTAGTTTTCCTTTATTAAGGAAGACAAATGTCTATGCATTACTTTAAAGATTTAACTTGTTATCCTTCCTTAGTGTTAAGGTTGGAGTAGATTAAGGTGCGTATTTATGACCGTTCCTTAGGATTATTAAGGTCACTTTATACACGAACCTTTAGTTTTCCTTTATTAAGGGAGAAAAATGTCTATGGATTTCCTTAAAGATTTAACTTGTTATCCTTTCTTAGCGTTAAGGTTGGAGTAGGTTAAGGTGCGGATTTATGACCGTTCCTTAGGATTATTAAGGTCACTTTATACACGAACCTTTAGTTTTCCTTTATTAAGGGAGAAAAATGTCTGGATTTCCTTAAAGATTTAACTTGTTATCCTTTCTTAGCGTTAAGGTTGGAGTAGATTAAGGTGCGGATTTATGACCGTTCCTTAGGATTTTTAAGGTCACTTTATACACGAACCTTTAGTTTTTCTTTATTAAGGGAGAAAAATGTCTATGGGTTTAATTAAAAATTTAACTTGTTATCATTTCTTAGCGTTAAGGTTGGAGAAGGTTAAGGTGCGTATTTATGACTGTTCCTTAGGATTTTTAAGGTCACTTTATACACGTACTTTTAGTAATTCCTTTATTAAGGAAGAAAAATGTCTATGGATTTAATTAAAGATTTAACTTGTTATCATTTCTTAGCGTTAAGGTTGGAGTAGGTTAAGGTGCGTATTTATGACCGTTCCTTAGGATTATTAAGGTCACTTTATACACGAACCTTTAGTTTTCCTTTATTAAGGGAGAAAAATGTCTATGCATTTTCCTTAACGATTTAACTTGTTATCCTTCCTTAGCGTTAAGGTTGGTGTACACTAAGATGTGTATTTATGAACGGTCCTTAGGGTTTCTAAGGCCGCTTTACGTCCTTAAGATCTGCTCTATCTGGCGTCTGTACAGTATTCTACAACCCAAACTCGTGGACCAAAGTTAATTAAATTTGATATTTGGTGGTATATCATGAACATTGTTGTTGCGCCACCTCGCCTTAATCCTCACGGGTTCACTTTAGCAAGCACGGGTTTGACAATCCTAGCTGGATCCTCACCTTTATTTAACTTGTCTTGGGTTAGATCCATCTCTTTCAACTTTCCTATCCGGTCTATCTTGACCTGCCGATATTAGAGTATTCAAGAGCTCGAGGTCTTTGTTTCTTTACTTCTTCTTTTTTTTATAAAGCGATGATGAATGTTGGGTTTTTACGCCATAACAACAAGAAAAGTTATTCCTGTTATAAAAACGACACAAAATCAGCTTTAATAATTTTCATTTAATTTAGCTTCTAAAGACTCAAAAATGAGAAAAACTCGTTTGGGCTAGCCTATAGAGACACAAGACAGACAGACAGACAGTATTTCCGCAATAACTTTTTTATCTCGTAACTACTTATATTTTGGAAAATAAATGTACCATTTAAAACGACACCCAATAACAATGGTGAATGTAAAAGTTGTTGCACTTTTCTAAATATAACCGTCCCTGATTTAAACAAAAGAAATGTTGTCCTTGACAGATGCTAAACTGTGATATTTGTACTGTATGGACTATAAGTTATGACAGGCCATCACGCCATGTATCATCCTGTATAATCATAACACCACTGAACATTTGATATCATTTGTGTAATTTAAAAACTGATACATGACCTTTTGACAGTATTGATCAACTTTCGTAAACAAGTGAAATCTAGCCAACAATTTTTATCAAATTTGTCCCATCCGGCGAGATGGTCCCCATTGGCATGTTTACTCAATCCCGGGCGATGGTCCCTTTGGAGACGACTTCCCTTCCGAGCAATGATCTCTTTCTCGACTTTGCGCCTGGACCCTTTCGGGACGTTAGCCATTTTCGGGATGATGGTCCCTTTCATGAAGTTAGCCCCTTCCGGGGAGATGATCTCTGTCCGGGACGTTTGGCTATTTGGGCGATGATTCCTGTCAGGACGTTTGACACTACCGGGGCGATGATCCCTGTCGGAAAGTTTGACCCTTCTGGGTGATGATCCTTGTCAGCACGTATGAATCTTCCGGGGCGATGATCCCTGTTGAAACTTTAACTCTTTCGAGGCGATGATCTCTGCCAGGACGTTTGGCCCTGCAAAGACGATGG
Source organism: Aphrophora alni (assembly GCA_963513935.1). Lineage (NCBI taxonomy): Eukaryota > Metazoa > Arthropoda > Insecta > Hemiptera > Aphrophoridae > Aphrophora > Aphrophora alni. The sequence continues at coordinate 46,552,337 of OY740776.1, read as the reverse complement.
ACTATGATAGCTGACGGAACGTTTGACCCTTCAGGGGCGATGATACCTGTCGGGACGTTTGACTCTTCGGGGCGATGATCCCTGTTGAAACTTTAACTCTTTCGAGGCGATGATCTCTGCCAGGACGTTTGGCCCTGCAGAGACGATGGACTATGATAGCTGACGGAACGTTTGACCCTTCAGGGGCGATGATACCTGTCGGGACGCTTGATCCTCTCAAGAAGAGAACACATTTCCGGGTTCTGTTAAATAGACTTTTAAAATGACCCCTCAAAATAGTGGTTAAAATAGTTTTTTCACTCCTGCTTATATACAAATATCTTTAGGTAATACTCAAAATTTAAAATTTGTTTTTTACAAAAGTTAGTTTGGATGTTTATAAACAATCCCCCCCCCCACTGCACCAGTTTAACTTCACATTTCTAAATAAAAACTATAACATTGCAGTGTACATGAGTCAGTTACCACCTGGTATTGCCTACCTGAAAATAAAAGATAGAACCGTCGTTCTAGCACAAAATTAAAAGAAAAATCTAAATGATTACATAATTTTTTGTATTTATTCCACGTCATACACGCGCTTCCTTGTCAACTCCAGATGTCTTTGTGTACACATGCTAAAGACAGCTGAGTTAGGCACAAGCAGGTCATGCTTCGTAAATTTGTTTTAAATAAAAAATAAAATATTTACATCTTTTAACTTGTCTAAATGGTCAGAAAACCTCCTGATTTTTCGGGCATTTTGATAGTTTTTAGGGCAGAACGCTAATGCGTTCCTAAATCGATGGGGTTTTTCGAGACGGTTGTCCTTTTTCAGGACATTAGCCTCTTCCGGAGCGATACTCCATTCCGGGACATTGGCCCCTGTCAGGCCGATAGTCCCTTCCGAGTCATTAGCCCCTGTCGGGGCTGTAGTCCCTTCCGGGACACTAACCCCTATCGGGGCGGCAGTCCCTTCCGGGACGTCTGCCCCAGTCGGAGCGGCAGTCCCTTCCGGGACGTCTGCCCCAGTCGGAGCGGTAGTCCCTACCGGGACACTAACCCCTATCGCGGCGGTAGTCCCTACCGGGACGTTAGCCCCAGCCAGTGTGATAGTCCCTTCCGGGACGTTAGCCCCTGTCAGGGTGGTAGTCCCTTCCGGGACGTTAGCCCCAGTCAGGGCGGTAGTCCCTTCCGGGACGATAGCCCCTGTCAGGGTGGTAGTCCCTTCCGGGACGTTAGCCCCAGTCAGGGCGGTAGTCCCTTCCGGGAAGATTAGCCCGATCCCAGATGATGGTACTTATAAGGACTTGTTTAGTCAACCTGTGACTTTAGTCAGTACGAGCTCCGAGATACCATAGCTGGATCTACACCTATTTAGTCGTGGGATAGATCCCCTTCATCTTTCCTATACAACAGATCTCTCTGACAAACTCTTCTCTTCCGACCCTGATACACGTTACAAAATTTTCTGGATGTTAGTTTTAAGGCGGAACGCTGCCGCCTTCTTAAATCGTGCGTGATGGACGTTTCGAGGCGACAGTTCCTATCACACTGTTTCTCCTATTTCAAAATATAATACTATTCTACATTTATGGATTCATTATAGGCTACGTTCTTCTTACATTTCCGTCAGTATAGTATATTGTAATATGATTAATTCGTTCAGTGAAGACCTTGGCAATGTTCCAAGCACTGCATATTCATAACGGATTGAACAAGGCGCGGGTCAATTCACAACATATGGTACAATAATTTAACCAATTACCGGTAGTAATTTGAAAGTCTTCAAATTTCACCACTATGCCTAAAAACCTTTAAGCTGTGCTTTAAATTTTGGGTTAAAAATGGAGAATATCAATAGGCGCACGGCTCATTCCGAGTTGAAACTACTTAAAACCAATATTAACAGTTTACTAGGCATACAATGAGAGAGTAAAGCCTAGATAGTTTCCTAGTTAATATAACAAAAGTAAGTTTAAACTATAATAATGGTTGTGGTTTAGTTATTTGTTGTCCAAGAAAACCCTTTATTGTATGCAGATGTAATTGGGATTTATATAAATAATCAGCTGTTATTTTAAGCAATATTTTTTACTTGTTGCCATAGCAACTAATTTTAGTCGTTGTTGACTAACTTCAAACACTAGAGTAGGTGGTAAACTTGTAGTAGTAGGTTTACAATTATTTGATTTTTATTTTATTCCATCATGACTTTACCTTTACAAACACGCACTTTGTGGTAATTTGAATGTGAACGGAGTTTATCAGCCGGGTTATGAAAGTTTCGAACTCACAAAGGTTTGAGGAACGGGCTGTAAAGTGTCGTCACGCTTTTTGAAACCACCGTCGGAGACATCGAGAGGCCAGGAAGACCTCAATCCTGAGAGATGAAATTCTAAGAAATTTAAGAAGCAAATATTCAAAACGTAGCTGAGATAAATGTCAACACGTTAAGAAATGCCGCGCATAGTATAGAAGAAAGATTGTTGCTTCTCCATGAAGAGAATGGGCACTTGGAACATCTGTCTTAATAACACATAAGAATATGGCTTAATTTTTTAAAGTTTTTATTAAATTCCAAAATAATGTATGTATTTTATTCTGTACAACACACATAATATTTGGAAAGAAAATTTTTCAACGATAGTTTTGGCCCCTTAACTGCCATTTTTGTTACCGGTATATTTTTCCTAATTGTGGGATAATGCAATGTTTGTTTTATATAGGATTTATCGTATTGTCTGTGTAAACTGGTTGAGACTTAAGGTGCCTATATACACGTACAGGCAAGACTGTCAGTCTTGCCTGAACAGTCGGCCGGAGACCGACGGCCTGTTGGACTGACTACCCAATACACGTTCAGTTCAATTCTGTCCGGCAAGCGCATCAAAACTCATTGATTTCTTCGTGCGTTGAAAATTTTTAGTAGTTTTAAGTTAATAGATTTGAAAGTTTTTTTTGTGTAGTTGTTTAGTGTTTAGTATTTTAATTAGTGTATAGTTTGCTTATGAATAATTTAATTAGTGTTTAGTTTTTTTTTTTCGTTTTAAATTTATTTTCTGAAGGTTATTTATAGTTCAAAATGTCTAGTGATGACGATGATTACGCCGTTTTAGGTTTATTACTAGCATTATGGGCTACCAAAAAACGGCGAAAAAATCGTGAGTGTTGGTCGAAAAACTGACTGATGAAGAGGGACACGTATTCTCACGTAAATTTATTAAAAGAGTTAAAGGTGACCCCAAAAGACTGGCATAATTACTTAAGAATGGACGAAAATACTTACCTACATCTTTTGTCATTGGTTGCTCCATTGGTTCTGAGAAAAAACCTTCCGGCAAGCCGGTTGAACTGATGAGTTTTCATTCGATCACCTGTACAGTCCTAACTGACAGTCTTGCCGGTACGTGTATGGGGGCCTTTACAGACATGCGCTTGTAATTGAAGAGACTTTGGTTTCACCTACGAACCGTAGAAATTTAAAAAAAAAAACTGGTGAAAGACTTAATTTCTCAAAAACAGATCTACCGATTTCTGCAATACAAATAAAATGACGGCTGTTGATAGAAATGCAGTTTAAACGACAGCGCCTGCGCAGGAGAACAAGATAACATAAAAGCACCAAATGTTGTAACAGCGGGTTATTTTAAAACAAACAGCTGTTTCTTTTATTTCAGATCATTGCATTGTTGACAACTTTTATTGTGTTCTCTTAGGCACAGACATAACCTAGTTTGTTCTACCTTTTTGCTATGTTGTTTACGATAGAGCAGACGGTATTATGCTGTGCTTGGTCTATTGCTTTTAATAATGACAAAGAAGCACAGAGAATATTTCAAGCTACGTATCTTATGATTGAACCTCCCTCAGTCATGTTTATCGCAAAGTGGAGGAAGCTCTTACTTGAAACTGGTAGTGTACAGAAAAAGTATTGCCGGCAGCCACCTGACTTAGAAGTGTGCTACTATTTTAAAGTCTCCTAGTAAACTTTCTGTGGGGGGGGTCTAAAAGAAAAGGTGTACTCCCATGACAATGAAACCGACGAGGATTTAAAAAAGCCAATCGAAGAAGAAATGCTTAACATTCCTAGGGAATTCTTCAGGAATGCCTTTGAGGCTTTTGTTCATCGATGCCACCAGTGCGTAGCAGTAGACGGGTTTAAATTTGAATGATTTCTTTTAGAAACATGTTTAATCATAAATTTTTTTTATTATTTGTTATATTGTGACAATTAAATTAAAAGTTATTAAAGTCAATAAAGAATAAAAAGTTATTTTATTGCTTGCTATCGTTTAAACCATAAATCGCTGTCAACAGCCGCCATTTTATTTCTATTGCAGATATCAGCGTAAAACTTTGTTGATACACTTTTGGATATGTTTCCAATAGGCTATGTGTGAAAGAAATCTTACAATTTGGTTGATGCATATGTAGTTTGGTAGTTGTTTACAAATGTAAATAACTTCGTGGGACACCCTGTATATATTTTTTAATCGCCGTTTTATAGTTCATGTCCATTTTTTTGTATTGACAAACTACAGAAGCTGACATTGTTCACGATGATTAGATTTGGGTCGTTTTTATAAGTTATAAACTATTAATTTGGACAGCTGAGTGATTTGTATACATCAATATCAACATCGAGATCGTCAAACGAGCTGATTCACTGTAAAAATAAGAAGTCACATTTGCGTGTCAATTACAGTGAGTTTTTTTTTTTTTTTTACATTACTGTAGTCGGCTGCTATTTTGTTATTAACATAAAACAAATCTATTTGCGTTTAATGTATTAAGACGCCTTGGAACAGGCCTATAATATAAACATTAAATTGACCCCTTGAGTCATCCCCTCTTATAAAAAGCAATAGACATCCCTCATCACAGCTTACGGACAGAAAATCTGCATCTTATGAGAAGTCTTGTGTTTGTTCAAAGAATTTTATTGCTTTTTGCGTAGATGGAATAGGTTTACGTAAGGATTTATAGAAACTTGATACAGCGAAAATGTTATGTTTTTAGGGAGATTACTTTACAGTGACAATCCGAAAGTACCCTAGCTGGATCTACACCTCTCTTCGTGTAGGTCTTCCCTATAAGTCTTCTCTTGAGTAACTCTTATTCTCTTCCGATCCGCTATTTAAAAGTATTGGAAGAGGGGGAGGGGCATTATTTTTAAGCTCTTTTCTCTTTTTTTCTCGTCCATTTTTTTAATAAGAAGTATGGGTAATTTTTTCTCCGACGAGTGAAAATTGTCAGTACCATGTTTATTTACCACGATTGACTTTCCAGATTGTCAAGTAAAAATGATCAGTCAGTGTCACACAGAGCGCGTTATGTTGTGAACAATAACAGCTTAAATAAAATATTTAATTACCTCAGGTCCGTCTTGTGACTTCGTTGTTGATTGCTTCTTACATGTTTCGAGGCCGTAACCCCATCATCAGAAAATTACTTTGTTCACTTTGAAGAACTCGTCATTGATTATATTAAAAAACACAAGAACATACACTGATACAGTACTCCTATAGACACGACAACAGAGCACACATTGTCAGACAAGCTCATATAATGTGTTTTTATTGTTTTTATTTTTGTGTTAAATGTGTTTTTTAATATAATCAATGACGAGTTCTTCAAAGTGAACAAAGTAATTTTCTGATGATGGGGTTACGGCCTCGAAGCAATTAACAACGAAGTCACAAGACGGACCTGAGGTAATTAAATATTTTATTTAAATTGTGACTTGGAACCAAAAACATGCATATCAAAATAACAGCTTAGCCTAGTGTTCCCTGCTTATAAGAGAAAATCAGTCAAGAATTGAAATTATGCTAATATCTATCGTATAAAGATTCCCACGTCTAGATATTAAAATATGCGCCCTTGTGACCTTGGTGGGTTAATTTACATAGTTAGGCCTCCACCCACAGGCAAGGCCATTGTAGCTCAGGTCTTATGAAGAGAGGATACTATCTACGCTTCACTTACAGGACATTATGACGCCGCGTGTACAAAGAGAAAGTAATGAGATGTGTTAAAAAAACTCGATATCCCGTTTATAAGGATGTATCAGTTTTGAGATTCATAGAACCCAAAAAAAAAAAATGCCGCTCGCACTGAAAGGGGCGATCTTCCAGAAAGGGAAAGCGTCTTTTGAATCGGTAGTCTTTCTGGATACTGTCACTTACATTTGTTTCTTCCAGAGCGGAACCTCTCCATGTCGCCTTGAAGCTGTACAAGAGTAGCCTCCACTCGCTACGCTCCACTTGGCTCTGCCCGATCTCGTAACTATAGAAATATCACATTTTCGTGAGAAGTCTGTGTTCGAAATGACATTTTCACAATAACTTCACTATTTGTCATCGTAGAAAGGTGGGGTTGCTACCATTACAATACATGTAGAATTGGAAACTACACATTGTTATCTAATTTAATTTGTTATAAGTTGAATAACACAACACACAAGACTGTTTAAAATGTCAGTTTTTTTATTAATTTAGGTATTTTGTGAATCATAAGGACGCCCCCCCCCACCAATTTAAGTTCAAAATTAGAAAACATCCTTTTGAAAATATTTTCAGCCTGTCATCTGTCTACTAAAATAACAACAAAAAATAACATAACTGCGACTTTCACTCCACCCCCACTGCAATTCTTTCAAGTTCGGCCGTCCACCCGGTCTAGACCGCGCCACAAGGTTAGTACTATCGAAACACTCTAACGAGAATCATTGTTTGTATTTAATAGCGGTTTGTGTTGTTATTTTGCTGATTTATTAACTTCTGTTAGTTTTAAATTGAATAATTTCCATAAGTCTATTTGAATAAATAACAACTTACCCTAAACCGACTTATTCGAGTTTTAGACAAACGAAAGTATAGATTAGATTTGTGGTAGCAAGAATCACCACTAATAGGTTAGGTTAGGTTATTATAATACTAAAATAAATACTGCAGTATAAAAAAGGAGGCCCGTATAATATACAACTTCCAAAATTTCTAATTCAAATTTTTCTGAGTCCTCTATCGTTCTTATGACATCTCGAAAATCATACTTTTTTTGGTTTCCAGAGAAAAGTATTGAACACGTGAAGTTCAATGGAAGTAGAAATTTCTTGCGATTTCCAAAATTACCCTATGCTTCATATACTGAGGAAATAAAAAATGAAAGAAAAGAGCGTAAATATAAGACACCCCTCCTCCCTCCTCCTCCTCCAGTCTTCGAATACTCCCAATTACCGCCAGGATCGGAAGAGAATAAGAGTTACTCAAGAGAAAACCTACATGAAGAATGGTGTAGATCCAGTTAGTATACCTTGGGATTGTCACTATAAAGTGAGCTCCGAGAAACATAATTACATTTTTCGCTGTCTCAAGTTTTTACGAATCCTTACGTAAACCTCTTCCAACTTTGTACAGTTATTCTACACAAAAAGCAATAAAATTCTTTGAACAAACACAAGACTTCTCATAAGATGCAGATTTTCTGTCCGTAAGCTGTGAAGAGGGATGATTCTATTGCTTTTTATAAGAGGGAAAACGCACGCAAGGGGTGAATTTAATGTTTATATTATAGAACTGTTCCTTAATACATTAAACGCAAATAGATTTGTTTTATGTTAATAACAAAATGTTAGCCAACTAATGTAAAAAAAACTTCCATTCTGTTGACACGCAGATGTGACTTTGTAATGTGTTTATTTTTACAGTGAATCAGCTCGTTTGACGACCTCCATCTTAGTATTGATGTAAACAAATCACCAATCTGTCTAAAAAATACGCCATTTGGCTTATATTAGGAGAAACGAACCGAATTTTAAATGTAGGTATTTTTGAAATGATATCCAATCTCCTATTGTTGTGGAGAACTCTAAAACCCAAATTAGTTGCGACAGATTTTTATAGAATTTAGTTTTGAGCATCCTGGATACATTTTTCCGATTCCAATTTTCCACAAATTGGATTTAACAATTTTAATGTAATGTAACGACATACAAAACTAACTGTTCGGAAATTAGGTTAGGTTAGGTTAGGGGAAAAAATTAACTTTGCCGCCGACGTAAATCTACAAGTAACAGAGAAAAACACAGCGTGTTAGTTATTTTGAAGTGGGGGCGGGGATATAACAAAAATAATCCAACATCGATCAAGGTCCATTTCAGTATTTTCAAACTTATTCAAAAACCGTAATTTCCTTTCGCTACAGTTAACACCGCAGTTGTAGTTTTATTATATACAGCGTGTTCTTGAAGTCCCGGACCCCCATCTATTTTTGAAAATTTAACTTTTGATTTGGATATGGTTTTACTTTATAATTACATATACATAGCACAGAAAAAGTGTTGTAATAGGTCAACAAATGAATGTCGACGGTTTCGTATATCCGTATTGTTGAGGACCTCTGAAGCCTATATATGAGACGTTTTATGAAAGATCATCCTCTTATTTTTAACAATGAATATTCTAACAGTTTCCTTACTGATGTTTTGCAGTGTTAGACGATTGGAGTAGAGGTCGCTTGTAGGTTGTTAGCCCCTTTCGAGGTGGTAGTCCCTTCCAGGACATTAGCCCCTATCGAGGCTCTAGTCCCTACCAGAATATTAGCCCCTATCGGGTGGTAGTCCCTGGCGGGACTTTAGCCCTTTTCGGGACGGTTGTCCCTTCAGAGGCATTAGCCCCTATCAGGGCGGTAACCCCTTCCACGACTCAAGTACCTATCAGGGCTGTAATACCTTCCCTTTAGCCCCTTTTGGGGCGGTATTTCCTTCTAGGACTTTCGTCTCTGTCCAGGCGTTATTCCCTTCCGAGACGTCAGCCCCTTTCGGGACGATGGTAGTACCTTCCAGGAAGTTAACCCCTTTCAAGCAAAGGTTAATTGAATTATTACAATGACAGTTAGGACGTCTATGAATAAATTCCCGCCAGCATCAGTTTATCTTTACATAAAATGGTAAGATTTCAGACCGCTGTGATCACCTTAACTCTAAACTAAACATTCATCGTTCATAGTTGTATACTATTCTTATTGAAACAAAACTTGTGTCCATTCTAAGTATCTCAGTGCAGTGTGAATCATTAACAATCCTCTACAACTGGCTATATTGTCAAACAATTCAAATGTTAGGTTATTTATCATCCGATGTCCTACATTTGGGTAGCCTCTATATTCCTAATGCGCTGCTCTTTGGAATTGATCCAAATATTTTACAGTATCGCATATTCGTGTATACAGGGTGTCTGAAGTCCAGGGCTCCTTTCTCTTTTTGAAATAATTGCAATAAAATATTAAATTTTTGAATATGGATTTTATTCTTTACTTACAGATTACTGTATTAACAAATTTGGTATATGGCCATAATTTGGACTTTTTTCCCCATTTTTTCGATAACTCAAAATTTAGGATGGCTGTCATAAGAAAAAATACAATTTTCTCAAAAACGACTCAAATTATTTTGATCAAATTTTGCTCAATCGTAGCGTCAAAGAATCCAAACAACACCTATCGCTTATTTAATACCGGTTATCGAGGTATCGGTAAAAAAACTAAATTTCGGAAATGTGGTTTTATAAAAAACGTAATTTTTCAAAATTAACTCTTACCAATTTCGTTTAAATTTTAGTTAAATGTGAAGATTAATAATTCGTGTGCAAAATGGCAGTAAACAAAATAATACGGTTACAAATAATGGACAGAAATAAAAATTAATCTTAACTTCAATGATTAAAAACTTAATTTTAAACCAATACAATGAGAATGCGTTTAAGACACAATAGAAGGAAGTTCAGCCGTTACTTCAATATGTAAATATTTTTCAAATATGGTGTCCAGGATTTCCAATTTCACTTTGTACCTAACAATTACCGAAATGTCTGTTTGTCCAATACATCGAGTGATTGTGCGATGTTATTACACATTTCATTTTATTTGTTGTAATCGTTCGTTTGCTAAATGTGACTGTTTGATTATTTTAGGTTTTAGTACTAGTTGTTGTGCTATGCATTTTAAAACTTCTGGATATAAATCAAATGTTTTAAAATAATCATACAACTTAAAAAAAAAACAGAAGCCATGCAAACCTATAAAATGTGTTCCAACAAGAGGGTTGGGTAAGTAGGTACCATAAGAGCGTCAAGTCATTTTAAACCGTTTACAGAACCTTACTTTGTGTGATTCCGCCTAGATTAATTTCTCGGTAATTGTATAGAATAATGTGCTTATTAAAGAACCAGGGAAAACAATTAACTAGCCCAGTTCCCGTGGGAAGGAAAACATCCTCTCTATTCAAGGCCTATCTCACTTTCTACTGTGTGTCATCTCAAACTACGATGAAAACACTTTACACGTTGCGATTTAGGTCCGATTTTAGTCAAATTTGTTGAGTATAAACCGGAAAATTTGTTTATGTAATTTCAAAATTGCGGCCAATTTTAAAATTGCGTAAACAAGTGAATTTTAGGAAGAAATTGTTAATTTGAAGCATAAAACAAAAACATTTTAAAAATATTGACGTTTTGGAAATTTCCAACAAGACCGAATTTAGAGATTTCAAATGAATAATTAATTATTGAATAATAATTAGAAGAAAATAAATTGTGTAGTGAAGAATAAGAAGAAATGATAAAATGTGAAATTTCATTTGTCCTGAGATATTAAAAGAAACTTACTATTAATGATAAACAAGTTGTTGGGCGCCATTATCTCGGCCCTTGTGAGCCTCTATCCTACAGGATCTCGTAACTATGCGAATATCACATTGTCTTAAGAGAGGTCAAGGTACGAAATTACATTGTTGACAATAACTTCGCTAGCCTATATATGTTATCGTAGAGAAGTGTGGGTGGTAACATTACATTTGTATCTAATTTAGTGTGTTATAAGTTGAATAACACACGAAATAATGGAAAAAAAAATTGTTTAAAATGATTCCTATTTTGACACTTACAATTCGGTTTTTAAGAATTTTAATAAATTTCTATATGATTACAACATAGTCAACTATAGCAAATTTCAAGTTTGAATATTTCTCAAAACTTTACATCTATGGTGAAAGGTGAAGAACGAATTTATTCATTGTGTTTAGCTAACGTTCTGACAGGGACCTTCGCCCTGGAAGAAGCTAACGTCCCAGGGCAAAGGTCCCTTTCAGGACGTTAGCCCATTCCGGAGCGAAGGTTCCTCTCGGGCGTTAACCCTTTCTGGGAAGATTAGCTCCTACCGGGAAGAAGGGGTCCCTCTCCGGAACGTTATTACCTCCGGGGCGATGGTTCCATCCGGGACGTTAGTCCCTTCCGGGGCAATGGTCCTTTTCAAGACATTAGCCCATTCTGGGACGATGGTCCTTTTCGGAACGTTAGCCCGTTCGGCGGCGATGGTCCCTCTTTCTGGACGTTTTCCCCTTCCAGGACGATAGTCCCTCCTCGTGATTGCTACATCCGTTTCACGTTCAACTCACAACTATGAAACAGACTATACACATTCTTTGACGTATGTAGGCAACATACCGATGGACTTGCTAAGGGACAAATAGTTCAGATATGTCAACATGTAGATATGGAGGTGTTACATGTGTTCTGACTAATTGTTAAAACATTTTAATTAAATCATACCAAGACTACAGTTGTAAAACCCGCATAACACAATACACGGAAATAGAGACAACAAATTTACTTAGTTTCATTGTCCAGGCTGCTATGGTAAACAAGAATTCTTGTATCGTTGCGTTATACTTCATAATATGTACAGAGTGTCTAGTAAGTACGGTGGCAAACTTTGAAAAGTGATTCTGTAATACATGAAAATAAAGAAGAGTAAAGTACTTGTAAACATTTGTCGAAAAATTCTTCTTTTCCTTGTAAGGCGTGTGAAAATTCGCAACTAAAGACAATTGAAAAAAATAGTTGGGTTCATCAGTTTTGGCTAAGCTCGAGAGTTGAATCTGAATATCAAATTAAAGAAAATGTTTCCATATACAACTCCGTAACTGTGCGTAAAGATTAAGGAAATAAAATATCAACAGCGATGAGAAAAAGAAGGTTAGTATTCTATGGATAGCTGAAAAGGATAAGCAACTGATAGGACTAGGGGTAAAGATCCTCTGCTACCAAGTAAACAAGACAAAGTTTTTGGATAATAGAGGTTCACCGAAATCTCGAACTGATCGGAGTGACAGAAGAAGCTGACGACAGAGGTTGGTTCAAGAAAAGGATTGAGGAGGAAATGATTTCACAACAGTCAAAGTCCATAGAAGGTATTTTGAGAAGAGGGAAAAACAAACAGAAGCCAGAGAAAGAAAGAGTTGGCCTATTTACAAAGCCACATAATACAATTTAATAAAAACATATTCCCTATAGTCTGTAAAACGAACGAAGACGGTTGGCAAAACCCTCTTACGCACGCACGCTCACACACATCCTACCCCAGACAAGCTGCCCAATTAGTGACTCACCCACTGCAAATTCTTTTAAAACAAAGACAAATTTCTTAATTGTTAAGTAACACCTACTGAATGTGAATGTTTATAAAATGTTATTAAAAATGACTCCAAACAAGCCATTGTTAAAACTTAAGGGAGAAAGAATGTGAATGAAAGAAAAGTAGAATAGTAAAGAAAGAATTTTGAAATACATTTGTCATATGATTGATAAAATTGTATTGAAAAATTACATAATTGACGAAAATGTAATCTAACATGTCCAAACTCAAAATATATACATACAAACATAATTATGTACAAAAAAAAAGCAAAGCACTAAAAACTACACCCTGCTTCATTTTTTTAAAAACTAAAATACCGTACGAAATAGCAATTCAGTGGATAGGCCCACAGTATCAGCAAAAAAAAAACAACTTTATGGCCAATTAGCATTATGACATATTAAAAGAACATAAAATATTGATATGATTTAGAAAAACAACTCACAGATATTAATTGATTACAAATAAACATAGTCTATAAAGTTGCAAAAAAAATCAAGCTCTCTATAAATGCCAACATCCTATAAACTTTAGGGTAATTATATAGCAGAGTAGCCTCACGTCAAAATCAATTTTTATGGGTTTTATTCGTCAAATAAATGTTGGAAAAATATTTTATTTTCGAAAAAAAGTGTCGGAAAGATGATTACATAATATAATTACACAAGAAAATCTTAATCAGAGTCAAATTCTGCTGCAAATTCAGTAGAATTTGCAAATTTGCTGCAAATAATGTTTTCTTCGCTGTAAATATGTAGGGCTGTACTATTATATGTCACGAAAGGTTTGGCCAGGTTGCTATATATATATATAAAACCACCTGGCCAAACCTTCCGTACGTTTATTGAAGTGAATGTCATGAGTATGAAAGATAACACAGAGTTAATTTTTTCACGAAAAAACAACTTGTGTAATTATATTATGTAATCATCTTTCCGACACTTTTTTTTCGAAAATAAAATATTTTTCCAACATTTACCAACAGACGTAAACAATTTAAAAAATAAATGCTACCAGGAATTTAATTAATTTTTCGGTTCACTGCGCAGTTTTAAATTAAGAACACACACATAAATTTGGAAACGCATACAGACTTCAAAATGGATACTCAACATTAATTTTTTGTCCCACATAACATTTTCTATAGGCTATATGGGAAAGTAACAAACTTATCTGGTATGCCTATCGTATTTCTAAAGTTAGTCAAAAGGTAACATCTTGTGATAAAAATGAAAGTTATCACGGAAGTAACTCTAACCATAGATTAACGCCGCACAGATACCTAAAGTGAATGTGTAACCTTCTATCTGTCTGCACGCTTGTGCATATAATAATGTGTATATCATACTGACACCTCAATGTACATTGTCTACATTTTATAAACAAAATGGATAGAAATACATCCTTGTAGCTGTCTGGAATCTTACGACTTTCTTATAGCAATATAAAGCTTGGGGGGGGGGGGATTATTTATAATCATACAAACTGTCATTTGTAAAACAAATTTTAAATTGTCAATATTACCTAATAATATTTGTATATGAACAGGAGGGAAAACACTATTTTAAGCTGAAGTATGCTATGAAGGTTTAATTTAAATTCTCTCTAAAAGAAGCCACTCTGAAAAGGGCCTTTTTTCCGTTAGGTAATCAATATTAATATGAAAAGGGCAACAGTACTGAAAGGGATCATTACCCCAAAAAGGACTACCGTCCCGGAAGGGGCTAGCGTCCCCCCAAAAGGAACTCCCCCGGAAGTGGCTAAAGTCCAGAAAGGGACCATCGCCCCGAAAAGGACTAACGTCCAGAAAGGGACCATTGACCCGAAAGGGATCTTGCCCCGGAAGTTGCTAACGCCCCGGAAGGGACTACGTCCCGAAAAAACACAATCGTTCCAGAAAGGGGCTAACGTACCGAAAGGGACCGCGGCCCGGAAATAGTTAACATACCGAAAGGGACCATCGCCCCGGAAGTTGCTAACGCCCCGGAAGGGTATACGTCCCGAAAAAAACAAAATCGTTCCAGAAAGGAGCTAACGTACCGAAAGGGACCGCGGCCCGGAAATAGCTAACATCCCGAAAGGGACCATCGCCCCAGAAGTGGCTAACGTACAGAAAGGGACCAACGAGTTGTAAGGGACTAATGTCCAGAAAGGGATCTCGCCCCGGAAGTGGCTAACATACCGAAAGGGACCTCGTCCCGAAATTGGCAAACTTCCCGGAAAGGGCTACGTCCCGAAAGACACTATCGCCCCGGAAGGGGCTAACGTCTAACGTCCCGAAAGGGACCATCGCCTTGAAGTGGCTTAAAGTCCCGAAATGGATAATCGTCCCGGAAGAGGCTAACGTCCGAAAGGGACCATCGCCCCGGAAAACGCTAAGTCCCAAAAGGGACCATCGAAAAAAAAACAAATATGCTATAATAAACTTTACAAATGTTATGAAATAAAATTGCTAGGTTTATTAATTTTGTTTCTTCTTTTTGTGATTTGGGGAAACTTTGCTCACCTTATAAAAATATCACCAGTGTTCCTTGGACATTTGATCAAAAGCCAGATGTAAAAGAAAGGTAAAATATACCAATAAATGTCGCGAAAACATTCCATACATATTCTTACACTTATCTTCAAAACCAAAAATAACATTTGTAATAATACTCCTTAAACATTGTATTTTTGGAAATAAACTACCTATCCAGATATTTTAAGAAAGATAGTGAACAATACGTTAGGTTTAGTTCCTCAGAGGCTATATTTTAGCAAAATTTAATCAAAATTACACAAGTGGATTTTTGAGAATATTGAAAGCTTTAGTTTTGGTTTTATACTTGCCTAAAATTTGTTATTGAAAAGTTTTAAAAATAATGGTCTCGAGATATGCCAAAAATCAGTCCACTCATTTAAGCTGCTCATACAACAGACATCTTTTGGGGCTCAGGGCACCTCTCTATACGGATATGTAAAAAAATGCAATATACTTACATTTCTAGAAAATACGAAAATAATAAAATCCATAGTCTACCACAAAATTTAATTTTTAACAACAAAAAGGGGGTGAGTCAGAACTTCAAGAACACCCTGTATATATACCTAAACTATGCTAATGTAAACAAATACATGGCTTCTACATGTAGATGCCAGACTATTAAATATTTGGATAGACTCCAGAGAACAGCACATTAAGAATATAGGCTACCCAAATGTAGGACATCGGATGATATACACATTAGAATTGTCCTATATTCCTTGACAATGGACCTAGTTCTTGAGGTTTATTAATGATTCACACTACAGTAAACTACCTAGAATGGACGGAAGTTAACTTTAAATAAGAATAGCATACCTTGAAGAATAAGCGTTTAGTTTAGTTTACAGTGAAAGCAATCAATTTAATCCACTAAGCCGCCTGCAATCTTACAGCTACTTTATTAACGAAATGTAAAGATAAACTGATGCAGCCGGTAATTTATTCATAAGCATCCAAACTGTCATTTTCAATAATGACATAGAGGCTGAAAGGGGTTAACATCCTGAAAGGGACTATAATCACCCCGAAAGGGTTTAACATCCCAGAAAGGACTATCGCCCTCGACAGGGGCTAAAATCCCGGAAGAAACAACCGCCCCCAACAGGGACTAAAATCACGGAAGAAACAACTGCCCCAAAAAGGACTAATATCCCGGAAGGACAACCACCCCTATAGGAGCTAAAATCCCAGAAGGGACAACCACCCTGAAAGGGGCTATAGCCTAGTCCCGAAAAGGACAACCGTCCTAATAGGGACTCAAGTCTCAGAAGGGACAACTACCCCGATATGAGCTAAGGTCCCAGAATGTGAGAGTGATACACTCCAAAAAGATGCAAATAACCCTAGAGTGATCACCTCGAAAAACACTTAGGACGTTGTTCCCTTTCAAAACATTGGTGTGTTCTAAGACATCAGTCCCTTTGAGGCGATAGGCCTACTTTGTTCTTTTGGAGCAAGAAGGACATGGTTTTACTAAAATAACAATAAATGATTTTGAAGAATAATCATTTCGTCTATGTACTTTATTTACAGCCAGGTTATCAATTTATTTCTAGTCCAAAATTGTTCACAGTTTTTTGGAGTAGTCACAAAATAATGTTTTTGGAGTAGGTAGTCTTAAATGTGTGGTATATTTACTATTAAAAATACTGTACTATAGACCTAAATGGAATAGAAGAGGAGAGTAATTCAAAATTTACTAGTGCAACCTATTTGAATTTTAATTAAGATGGACAGATGGAAACTACTAACAAATTTGTGTTAAGTTATTTTTAGAAAACAACAGGTGTTGTGTTTCATTAAAATCAGTTCATAATACAAAAACTTGATTTATGCTAAAATAGGCTAATTATAAATGGGACAGGCCTTCCATTTTAAAATTTTAATATTTAATAATGGATAAGCTACAGTAAAACTAAACCTAGTTATTCTACAAAATTACATCCAGTGTAACAAAATATACCACAGGAAAACAGACTTTTATCCAAATTATTAGCATATAGGCCCTACATAATTTTTTTTTTTTTCAACTGCCATTTTGATTTTTTTTTAATTGAGTAGGCTTTATTGTGGATTATTTTTACCATCCTTGAACTGAAATTACATAATAGTTAAGTTCACTATTTATCCATGTTTGTATTGTATCTTAAATAATAATTATAAATGCCAATTCCCATTAAAACCGGTGTTAATTAAATAAATGATGCAAAACATTGCATAAACTTTCTCACTCACTCAAAAAACTAATAGTCCCCAAAAATTTCATTTCAGTAGCTAACAATCAAATAGTGTAAGTGACCATTGTCTTTGAAAAAAATAGCCTATTTAAATAAGGTTGTAAACTTACTTCACTTGTCCCATAAACACATCCTCAGTGTAAATCATATTTAATTAAATTGAACTTTTAATGACACTTATTTTATTTCCTTACAGCCGATTTTGAGAAAGACATATTTTTTTTTCCCTTATGGCAGATACCCTTAAATTTTGAGTTATAGCCTATATTAAATAACTTCCAAGACTATCAAAACAGGATCACATGCCAAATTTGTTAAAAATCGGTCCACACGTTTGGGTTGTAGCACAGCCACATACAATGCATAAACCACATAACATTCCAAAAACGTTTTTAGACTCATACGACCTCAAAAAGGATACCAAATTTGCAAAAAACTCTACATCGATTTTTCTTACCCATCACATAACTTTCTCTATAAGTTATAACAAAAGAAAGTAAAAAGTTACTTATAAAACCAAGCCCATATATTGGAGGGGGGGGGGGTAATCATAATTAGAGCTTAATACAGATTTCACGAAACATTTCAAACAAAAGCTACACATATAAATAAATATTTAACGTAAGTGATTTTAAAAATAAAAATAAAATGTGAACATAATTTTTCACAAATACATTTATTGAAATGAACCGTGTTTCAAAAATAATCTCACTATCTTCAATGATTAATGAGCTACAATAAGTTAACT
This sequence comes from Aphrophora alni, assembly GCA_963513935.1. Taxonomy (NCBI): domain Eukaryota; kingdom Metazoa; phylum Arthropoda; class Insecta; order Hemiptera; family Aphrophoridae; genus Aphrophora; species Aphrophora alni. The sequence continues at coordinate 46,534,372 of OY740776.1, read as the reverse complement.
TTAAGGGTCTACTTATACATTTTCTCGACACAGCTCATGTTGTCTAAAACAGCTTGTGCTGTTTAGATAGCACCAGGTCTAAACAGCCGTTTTCATTGTTAACTGTATCTTTAAGATTATGTCTCAACAAGTAGCCTATATAAGTTATTTAAAAATAACAATAGTTTGATCACTCTTGCTACACTGAAGATGGCAACACTGTGATTGAAACACATTTGATTTAGTTAACGTAGCCTACATTATTTGTAAGAAATTGTGTTAAATTTTTATTTTAATATTAAATATGAATACGTTATTTAATAAATAAAGGAACATACATGCACACTGTAAATAAATTTGAAAAGTATAGAACCTTTAAAAATAGTCAAGATTATTTATTAAACGACCAGTTCAACTTTCATTCTGGGTACAGGCAATATCGGTACAAATGTTGCTACATATTCTGAAAGCCTGGCAGCCATTAAGACAATAATAGCTTACAAAATGACACTAAAACTTTTAAAGGGACGCCAGTCGTTGCTTGATCATTTTCTTGTCTTGGATACAGATGAAATGCATTTGGGTCCCTGGATATGTCCAAATAAAGAGATATGAAACAGCTGATAAAATGATAAATATTTCCTTGTGTTTAAAGACAAAAAACCTCTCAGTCATCATCGCCTTTAGAAAAAGGAAGAAAAGAACATTAAAACAAAGACACCTAGCCCTTGAATACTCTAATGAAATCAGGGTAGGAATAGAACAAGAATTGGATAAAAGAGAGGTATCTACCCCAAGACTACATGAAAAAAAAATAGGAAACCACCAGCGGCTCCTGAGCCAGTTGTTGGAATCTCAAGAAGTTATTAGAAAGATGTTCATTCTGGACACCCTCACAAATGGAGGAGGATAAAATTAAAATAAAGACCCCTCGAATATTGTAATAGTGTCAGGGTCAGAAAAAACAAGAATTGATCAAAAGGAACCCAATAGGAAAGATAAAAGAGGTGTCTAACCCAAGACTACAGCTAGGTCTCCTCAATAAGCTTATATTTACTACAACTGAGCCTCTAAGATAAGAAGAAGCATTGGGAAACCACCAGCGGCTCCTGAAACAGTTGTTGGAATCTCAAGAAGTTATTAGAAAGATGTTCATTCTGGACACCCTCACAAATGGAGGAGACAAGCATATGATTTCAGAGACAGGCTGTCTAGAATTCTAAGTAAAAGAACTGTTGTGTCTTATCATGCCAGAAATGTAGTTCATGATTGGCCTTCTGAGCGGGCATAACTCCCTTATGGGCTTGCTGGATGAGAATGTGTAGTCATTCTTTCACATTCTTTGAGAGTGTAATGTCCTGTAGCCCAGCCAAGGAGCCCACCAAACCAAAACTATAATAAGCATAAATTAGTATGTAATGGAAAGGGATTTTAAATAATAAAATATGAATTGGCACTTGCGATTTTGTTGAGCAGTGCAATATGACGTAGAATGGGGGGAGAGACGAGGAGTGGAGGGCTTGAACCAGCAAGCCGAGCGGGAGTCTGTTCCGAGAGCCGTGAGAAGAAAGACAGCTACGGGACGAGGTCAGTCCATTTTCGGCCACGTGCTAGCTAAATTAAACGGTATGCTTTTCGGCCACTATTAAGGCTTTATCTTGCCGTTATGTCTTTTTTTATAAATTATAATAATTCTGTAATCTTTTAATTCAGCAGTAAATAAAATATAACATTTAATTTCACTTGCGTTACGTGCGTTAATTAGCGTCCTAACCCGACTCCTTGGTCCATCCTGACAAGATTCGGCTAAAGTGAACGCGGTCTCCAGCCAGCCGGAGCTTCCAGCTGGTCACAGTCCTGACATCCCTGAGACAACAGTGTTTAAGTGAAGGTTATCCTAACGCTAACTATATATGAAGGAAAGGTCTTCAACACCTGCGCTTCCCTAAATGGGTGGGTTTAAAGTGAACTGCTGTCTGAATCATACGACACAGAAGACCTCATAGTTTACAGGTTCACAATTTGGATAATAATAATCATAATAAGAAGTTCAACTGTTAATCCAACTCACTGTACAAATACAAGATAATATAAATAAAGGAAGTAGTCAACAACTATTGATGAATCCAATCACCTTATGAGTACATGAGTACCCACTCATCATCTTGAGTCAATCTCTACATTTTATTCAATAAAATTGGAGTGGACACTTGAAAGATTTTTAAAATTGAGTTGCCACTCATTTTTATTCACTTCACTTAATGTACACCTGTATCTTGACATCCTATTATGAATGATCTAGGCTATTTTCAAAGATGAAACAAATGCTCCTAAATGTGCCATAGATAAACAAAGTCTCTAGAAGAAGAAAAGGTGGTACAATAATAATATTTCTATTTACAATATTAACTAAACATCATTCATCCTATCCAAACTCTTGCAAAAGATTGTGTACAAAGTAGTCATTCATATTATCCAATACTTAGCACAGTCTAATTTATAAATTGGCTGTTTATTGGGAAAATATTAATGAAATGAAGTTTTGTAGCTTATTAGATTCCTCTTAACTAAATTTTAATTTTTTTTAAAACAAAACAAAACACCCTTTCTTTTGATATCTACTACAACAAGACTTTCCAACTTAACCTATTTTTACAAATAAAATTAAAAATGCACAACAGAAAACTACTCTATACAAATAGTAGACTCTATAGGTCGGCTCAAGATTAAAAACTTATCTTTAACAAAAAACACTCTCAAGAAGTAAGGACTGATATGTACAATCAAATAACAAGGCATAATAATAAATAAATAAACTTGGTTTCAGAATAATCTCATCACACTTATTTCTTAAACTCTTCTTTTTATAGTTTCTTTGGGTGGCCTATAAATAGTACTCCCATATTTCCACTTCTTTTATAAAAATATTCAAATCAAGATTCAGTATTTTTATTACCATAATATTTACTTGCAAACTTTGTACACAGGTTTGGATCATTAAACTTCATTTTTTTTTTAACAAAATCAATAGAACAGATTTAAAAATATGACTATGTATTTTATTTAATAGCTCCATGGCGATTCTCGGCTTTATATTCCCGATAACTTATGAAGCGGCATATTTGGAGAGATATCAATCAATACGTTTTGTTAGAGTCCTTACAAACTATTAAAATTTTGAGCTGATAAAAATAATTTTAAAATCTTTTAGATATGGCCACATACCAAATTTGACGAAAATCTGTCCACATGGTTAGGTTATAGAGCAATCCAAATATGACAGTCAGATATCATTCAAAAACCACTTTTTTAGACTCAGGTGACTTCAAAATAGACAAATCAACAAAAAAAAAGATGATATAAATTATTTTACCCATCCCATAACTTTCTCTATACTACATAAACTTGAGAATGTCAAATATTTGTGGCGATTTGAAATAATTACTTAAAAAATGAGATATCATTACCTATCAAAGATAAGCCAACAATGTAGTACAAAGAAGATACACTTCTACAGTGCCGGTAGATCAACTAATAGAGCATGGAACTCGGATAATGTGGAATTGACTGAATGATATAGCGAAATCCCAACTCATTACAATTTTAGAGGATAGGCTACATGTAAATTTGGGGTTTGAGAATTCGAATTCGGGTTTGAATTTGATGGGGAAAAATTAAAAATGTTATTTTAGAGGTTTTTCTTGTTAAATGCTGCACGTGACATTAACGTGGGGTTGAGATAGTATTACACTTGAACAAAAATAGCGTGAAGTAGACACCTCTCCAGTATATATTACAAGAGTGTGAGACAGGCCAAATGGTGTTGTCAAATCCATAGAATTTCAGTAGACTAAGTTATGACATTTACAACCTACGCGAGGAATATTTGATGTCTATGACAAATTAGGTATTACCATTTGAGCTACAATTTATAGGTTATATTCTATGCTTTTTTGCAACTTTGTAGAATCTATGGTGTTGAGAACTATCAATTGTTTTACTGTTATCTCCTGAGGCAATGTTTTTATGTTGTTGTTATTAGATGAATAGCTCATGTGTTCTCTGTTATGACTTAAAACAGTCATGAATGTTTCTTACATCAAGTTCAGATAAGTATAGGCTTAGGCTACTGTGTTGGCTAAATTACGAAATACAGCATTATTTAAAATAATTTACGCCTTTTTTAAAAAATTTCAACGTAAGTTGTATGTAGTAGAAAGTAATGTACCGTACTTTAGGAAAAGTCATGTGATGGGCTAGAAATTAGATGTTAATTTTTTGCAGAAATATCCATTTTGATATTCTTAGAGTTCAAAAAAGTGAATTTTGGGAATAAAATCTGTCCCCAAAGTGCTTTACAACTCAAACGTGTGGACTGTTTTTAATCAAGTTTAGTAGGATGGGCATATTTTGGTCATTTTTCAAGACCTTATTTAATTTTTGTTTACAATTCAAAATTCGGGAATAACTGCCAGTAGGAAAACAACAAAATTACCGGTATTTATGATTTTCTTAAATTGGCTCGTTCGATTTTCCTCAAATTTTACTGAAGTGTAGCCTCTAAAGCTTCCTCAACAAAACGTATTGGTCCGATCTCTTCAAAAATGGTGATTTGTGAGCGTCTTCGGTAAAAAGCCACGAAATCACCCTTGGAGCTATTATAAAATTGTTTATTTCTCAAAAAAATCGGTTCCAACCCTACCAATTTTGTTCATATTTAATGAAAAATAAAGATTAATGATCCACACTGTGCAAAATCATAAGTAGCCTAATCAATTATTATGGTTCTAGAATAATTGGTAAACAAATTATCCTTAACAACTGATATTAAAAGCTTGATCTAATCAAATAAACTTTATATTGAGGACATCTTTATGGTACAAGCGGAGCTATTTTTAAGCCCTTACTTAAATATACAATACCTGTTCAAAGATGGCATCCATGGATCACTTTTTATTAAACAATTACTGAAATGACATTTTTCGTATTAATTAATTTTGGTTCATTTTTGGAGATAAGAGTAGGAAAATTGTCTAAAATGTTTGTGGACTGTTTTTAAGAGCTTCACTTTAGCTCAATTTAATACTTATTTATTTGGTTGTAAAAACAATAAGAACTCCTAAACTATGACTCACTCAGTTTCAATTGTTTAGAACTTTAAAGGTACACAATACCAGTACAAAACTGATCCCTACAACAGTCTGCAATCTTACCACTTTCTTATCCATGTAAAAATGTAAAGGTGTAATAGGCTGAAATTTTTTTATAAACATCCAAACTATCATCAGTTATACAACATATTTTCAATATTTAAAACTTATTGAGACTTGCTTTGCTCAAGGATATAAACACAAACCTAACTCATTAAATAATTTATTAAAACTTTGTTGGGTGTCAAGGTTCAGTTAATTTTATGCCAATTATCAATAGTACTTCCGAAACATAATTTTCATATAGTTTATTAATCTTCATACGGTAATTAAGGATATCATTGAAATCTGAAAAGTTTATTTAGATAAAGTAATGCCTTTATAACATCACCATAGATGTTATTTGTATTTAATCAATAACTTAAAACCAAAACTTTTGGATGGATAGTCACCAATAAATTTTGTTTAGAACCTAAGGAGTAAGCAAAATTTGATTAATATCATTACAGCTAATTTTGAAAAAAAAAACGATCTTTGTGTACCCCTGAATTTTAAGTCCCTACAATTATTATTTTACCTGCACACGTATCCAAAAATTAAATTTTGTAACCTACCAAATTTTTTTTAGAAATTAATTCTAATTTAGGCCTACAAATATTTCGTAAACACACTTATTTTTACATAAAATATATATCTAAAAATAGAAATATTTCCCTTATCACAATAATTTCTTACTAAAAATAATAGTGATAAAGGCCTATTTAGGCTCATCTAATTTTGTACAAGCTTAATTATTTATTTGTTATTTATTTTTAAGCCTACCAATCATTTTCCTACTTTTAATATTTAGATCTACTGCTTTATTTCACAAAAACACTTAACATCAATTGGATCATTTAATAATACACCAAGTTAACTTGGTAAATTGTATTTTAAAAAACTATTACCTATGCCCTACCTATTTTACTATTAGTATTTAAAGGCTAAGAAGGGTAGATAAAACGCACAAAAACCAAACCCACTTCACCCCCCAACATAATCACCCCGTATTTACTAAATGCAAGTCTCGCTTACCTGTTTTAAAATCCGTGAATTTAATTAGTGTAATTATATTCACTTCCTTTGGATTCACACAAAGATAAATGGTTTCCTATGCACCAGAAACTACCGAGCACAAAACACCGAACACTGTCGCTCACAAAATCCATAAAAAATACAAAGATTATATTTGATTATACACTTGTAAACACCACAGCACACACTATATATTCAAACACTATTTTATTTTATAAACTTGAACTTTAATTTCATATAAAACAAAGAACTGTAAGCCACTATCGTTCCACTAGTTGTCAAACTAACAATGTTTTCATCTTACTTCCCCCCTCGGATCTGCATAAGGCTTCCTCCCACAACAGACGGAACACTGCATTCAATGAACTGACGCCATTGTTGCCAACGCAATTGTAAATTTTACGACCGTTTCCAACTATAATTTTATGAAGGCTTTTAGTTTCAATAAAGTCAGTTTTCCTATTCATATTTATCTCGTTAATTTTATTAACATTAAAGTTTGTTTATACTGTTATTTAACCTTTTTTTAATAAATGAATCAATCTCAAATATTTCGTTAGGTAGTAAACACAACAAGCCTGGTTCACGTTAGATTTTCGCAGTGAAACGCTATCTATGATTCTAAGCTCAAATGTATGATTTTAAAGTAATATTTTAAAATACATTATCCTCACCTTCACGCTATCTGTATCTAAAATCAACAACTTTCTGCAAGTTTATATTATAAATTAATTTGTATACAACATTTACGTACATAAAATTATTTTATTTCTAAATTTATTATTCAATCATTTTATTGCATATAATTTGATTTGTAATATTCTTATGATAATAATTAGTAACGTTCTAATATCATACAAAACTCGAATTATTCTTAACATTCGACACTAAAATCGATAAAATTTATATCACAGTGAGAAAATGGCTTCTTGAAAATTATTGTACATACTTAACCTTAAAATTGTGTAAATAAAAAAAGTTTGTCAAAATAAATGTTTTGTAAGGTAAATTAGATTTAAATTAAATAATGGCTGGTGATAAGAGACTACCGTAAGAGCAGTTTTAAATTATTTTCAATTTATATTTAATCTAGTTATAAAATAATTGTGTGTTTATAATGGTCATAGGTTAAGATGCAGAAGTTGTGTATTATTATTATTTATCTTTGATTTACAGGCTCAAAGACTACTGCATTCAAATATTTAAAAACAAACCCTATCAAAAATACAAAAATGTCATTTCAATTTCTGTATTTGTGTTAATCTGTTTGATGTTTTCTTTTGATCTGTCAAACTGAAGCTAGGCATATATTATTGCATTTCAATTTAGTTAGAAATAATTTCTGACAATGATAACTTTACTTTGAATTTCTTTAAACATTTAAATGCTGAACAATCAAATGAATCAAAGTTAATACTAGGCTACTTTCCGAAAGAAATTCTAATTTTGCCAAATTTATATATTGTAGGTTCACGACTATCAGCCATAATTAATGTGGCAGTCAACTGGGGTGGAGAACAAAAATGCCGGATGTGTGGATTCTTTCTTTATAATCTACTCTCAATTTGTGGAGATGCTAAATTTCACTTGTTTTTCTAAGCATATTTATTTAAACAGTAATTACGCATTGAAGCTTGCCGTAAAATTTAATTATGAAAATCGTTGAAATCATTTACTACTTACCTTATTTTGAAAAAATGAGATCATATTAGGTGTCGCCAGACATTTTTCAAGTACCAAAATACATTAGTTTAGTAACAAATAAAAAATATAAAAGTACAAACTACAGCTTAGGTTATGAATGCATAATGCATACGTTAATATTTATGACTACGTTAGTCAAGTTAGTGGATGTATGATCGCATGCGTATTATATCGATGATGTATATCACATGCGTATTATAGAATAATATATAATCACCTATCCAGACGTATTAAACAATAATATGTTTTCATACTAACTTGAATAATGTAGTCATTGCCAGAGGTAGATTTCGATTCGTAATAAACTAATGATCTCATTATTTTTAAATAACCTAGGTATAGTAAAACGAAACAATGATTTACTTAATTAAACTTTAAGGCAAGCTTCAATGCATAATTACCATTTAAACTATAGACTTTGATCAAAGAAAATTTGACCTAAGTTAATTAAAATGACAATAATTTTTATAAAATCTTATTAACAAATACAAGAATATAACAAAGATTACTTAAATTGGGGAACATATTTCGCACACTTATCCCTTGTTAGTATTTAACAAACAGTTATAAAACTATACAACTGATCATAAATCAATATAAGAATGTACCAATAAAAGTTGAATGGCATAAAACAGCCGATCATGTTAGATATCTTTTGGTAACATGAGTACTGAAAATAATAGAGCCTTCATTTGCTTTTGCAGAAGTGAATAAAGTTGCATATACGGTCACGCATCTACAGTGATAATCTTGTCAATAAAGTAGGTACTGTAGTTATAAAAACAAGCACCCTCCTATTAAACTGTGCAGAAAATTTGTACTGTGGTTATAGGTTACCTAATTTAGCTCTTACAACACCCCTTACAACCATATATAGGCTACTTTATAAAATACCTAACATTAGAAGACATCAAAACATAACAAACATGTAAGATCTGTATTATATATTGTTACCTTATTTTAGGTCTGCCTACAATCCTTCTATTGAACTTGAATTTACCAGTATAACAAACACACAGAACACAATTCTCATAAAAAATACGCCTCATATGTCGTTGAAACGCGTCTGATACTTAGGCGTATTTTTTATGAGAATTGTGTTCTGTGTGTTTGTTATAGGTACTGTATAATTTTTCTCATAAGTCAAGCTCAACATTTAGTATTGAAATTACCAGTTTCGACAATCAAATTGTCATCATCAGATTTCTTCCCTCAGCTAATAAGCTTCGTTACTATTACTATGTAGAAGACAGAACACATGTTAAAACAAACTAAACTTTTTTCACCATGCGTGGTATTACAACGGAAGTCTGTAGTGCACTGACCTAAAGGTTATTAGCAGATGGAAGATATCTGATGATATTTTGATTGTTGAAATCGGTAATTTTAAGTTCAATAGAAGGATTGTAGCCAGACATTGAAAAAAGGTAAGAATAGATAATACTATTATTCGTAATACAATCCTGATGGCCTATTGTCATGTTGTTAAAACACATGTGTAACGACACAATACCCCTTTGCATTGTTACGCTAAATTTTTGTGCATATTTAATTTACATAGAGTTGTATATTGTTAAGCTTCTTCTATTGTGTGATCTAACCCCAAACACAGAACAGCCACGAGGGTTTATTGTGTCCCAAGTAAAAAGATAAGATGATGTATATCCCTAGACATCTCCCAAAACACCCATAAGCTCTATGAACCTAAGAGTCTTCCTAACAAGGTAACCATTAGAAAGATTATCATCTCTCCTCCTATACTGAATTTCCCAAAAGTCTCATACCTTTCCTGATCAAGACATTCATATTCGAAGATAAGGTACTTCTATAGTTTCTTCTCGTAGGCCACATTTCTTGCATAGTGGTTTCTACTAAATATCCCTATTCTGTGCATATAATCTCAGGTACCCTGCCCTGTGATTAGCCCACCTTCCTTATAATACCTGTCCAATAAAAGGTCAGATACAACTTGCTTAGAAGAGACAGGAAGTGAAAGTTTACTTAACCTTTAATCCTATATTTCTCCACCTCCTCTTGTACTCTTTCTCGACAGTCTCTTGAATATGACACAGCATGGGTCAGGTTGTATGAATTTTGCCATTGATACTTTATTAGCCAACATGTTCTCGCACTCATTTCCACTAATCCCAGTTTGAAAAATGTTACATTATTGAGCGCCTTCTAGCCGTAATATAGTTTTGAAACAATCCCAGTCAACTTCGATTCAAATTTATTAGTGACTAAATTTATAAAAGCTATCTGACTGTCTTTATAAATATACATGTTTGAAGCTTACAACTCAAGAACCGCTGATCAATCTAATTTTCATGTGTTTACTTTCCTATATAAGTGCGATATCAGGTCATGTTTTAGTCTACGTTCGATTGCAATTGATTCAGTATTTCCCAAGTTATAACACTATTTCTCTAGATATAAATTCAATTATTTTTTTGATATGTCTACCAATCTAACAGTTTGCCTAAGAAGGAATTACTGCAGTTTCAGACTTTTTAGGTCTACTATTGTCAAAACAAAAGTAGGGTCCATTAACAAAAGTAACATGTACAACGTAGTTTAATGAAGCTAACTCCATATGGAGGTTGTTAAGTTTTTTTTTTAAGTTTATAATCACATGAAAACATGAAATAACACAAACACACTTATACAGAAGCAGAGTTAGCATCTTTATACGAAAACTAGCCTACTATTTTCTAAGAGTTGACATTTTTGTCTACACGAAAACTAGATTTTTTGTTATTTTATACATTTTCTTAAAATTTTCATTGACTAAATATAATTGTTTCAGTGATAGAGATGGTCTAATATAGTATATTATGATTTGAATGCTAACTCTCAAAACTTCTTTAAAATCGGATCAGTAGTTATTGAGTTATAACCATTTTTTTGCTGCTGAAAAATAGAATTTTGTCACATATTTTACACATTTTGTAAAAACTTTCGGTGACAACATATCTATAGTCAGTGATGAAATTGGTAGTTATATAATTTAATCGCTAGTTGAAACTAAAGAAATTTTTTAATCGGTATAATAGTTTCAAGTTTTTAGAAAATTTGCTTAGTAATTAAGAGGACATCCATTTTCTCTAGTATATTTTTTACATTTCTGCGACAAAATATGTTTTATCAATAAGAATATTGGTACTTAATATAATGGTTTATTATTATCATTCAACTAACTTATATTTAATTAGACATATTTGTTTAATCAAAACAATGAATTGAATTTCCACCCGCCAGGTCTCTTAGGTAAACAAGACTCTTCCTCTTTCATGTAACTCAACTCATGTTACACGAAATCTGTACATTTATAATGTACTTTCCGTCACCTTACAACTCGAGAACCGCTGACCTGTTTTCATGCATTTTTCTTTAATATGTATATTATCTAGTCATGTTTTCGTCTATATTTAATTAAAATTATTTCAAACAGTATTTTTATTTTTAACATTATCGTAAGATTCGCTCAGGTGAGCAAAGCTATAAATAAAAACACAATTGATTCATGGGTTACAATTATTATGAAATTTTTCCACCTTTCATTAAAAATATAAAAGTTTAATAATCTTTCTTTTGTTAACTGGTGCAACCGACACTGTACGTCTTTATCACTCGCATTCATATGATTGTTTATCAATTTTTATAAATTTGATTATTATAAGGGGAGTCTATCTATTTTGTACATTAGTTTAGAAGAGTAAAAGTTTGCCTTGGTTTATGTTTGAAATGTAATTAACCAAAATTACATGCAGGCGAAGCCGCAGGCACAGCTAGTGGATAATAAACTTAACAAATATAGGTATTTATGATAATATAAATAAACTTATAGGTGTAAAATTTTAACAAATATAGGTGTACAACTTTCCCTAAAACCAGCATGAATAGTCTCATAATTTCTTTTTAACTTTTAATACATGGCATATGGGACACTAAATTTTTTTATTGTTGTATATATGAGGGAACCGTAACATTATTAGCATTTTATTAAAACTTCAAAAGTTATTAGATTAATAGTTATGCTTGTTAAAGGGAAAGTTGTAGATCTATATTTGTTAAGTTAAAAATTATGACTGATATTAAACTAAATCAAACTGATATTAAATACAGGTCGCAAGTTCATACATACAATACTAGAAATAGCCACGTTATAGAGGTTCTGTATAGTAGATTAGGTATGACATACAAAATTTAATTGTATAATAAATTACCTTTGGAATTTAAAAACATCCCTATATATAAAGTTATTTAAAATTAAATTGTATATATTTCTATTAGAACATCCGATGTATGATGTACAGTAGAACCCCTCTAATCCGCCCTCGGGTGGTTTGTTACTCCGGTTAATCCGACTGAGCTCGAGCTCGCGATATTGTGCCGACTTGTCGATAACTCACGGCCCGTCTGGCGCCATTCTTTCCAGTTTGTTATCGCTTTCCCGCTTCAGTGCTGTGTCATCTCTCGTGTTGTTTTTATTGATTTGCTATAGTACTTGCAAAGTTTATATAATTATAGACTTTATTATATAGACTTTTAAAAGTTTATATATCACTTTAAAAAAATCTCTTTATATAATATGTAATAAATATTGACTTTTTTCGAATAATCCGACCTTTTTTGCGTTCCGACCATGACCCCAGTCCCGAAGGTGACGGATTAGAGGGGTTCTACTGTAAATGAATTCCTTGATGCTGAATTAAATGTAGTAGCTTTGTAGGATTAATATTAAGTTTATTAACATTACTGACAAAGTCTGTTGTATGTTTTACTTGTTTAATGACATTAAAGATATAATATTAGTAAAAGCCTACAGGAAAAACCCTAAATATATATCAACTTTGTGCATCACATAATATCAACTTCTTATTTCGTTAAATTAAATTTTGTAGTTAAAAACTTGTTCTAAATTTGTCCAATTTGAATTTCAGGAAATGTAACTGGGAACGTGACCGAAGAGAACGGCTAAATGTCAGCTTTTATAAATTAAGTAAACTGTTGCCAGATCATGATCCAACTTTGACACTGCCAAAAATTGAAATAATCACAAAAGCCGCGGAATACATAAAACATTTGAAGAATGAAAATATGCAACTCATCATCGATAGTGATAATATTACGGGAGCACAGAGTATGTATTAACTATTTTACTATTTACCTCAGGCGTTCATTATAATAAGTACTGATGGGTCCATTTGTCTGTGCGCGCGGCTTGCTATGGCGCGGCGGGGAAGAGGGGAGTGGTTATCGCTCATTTCCAAAAAAATGTGGTCCCGCGCGGCGCGCCGGATGTAGATTATTCACCTGTCTTCAATGTATCTTCGAGTTGTTTGTAAACATCATGTTTCTATATGCACTACAAATCTTGTAAACTGTAATTATGTCTCGCGAAAGGTAGACAAACATAGTTGGGTGAGTGAGCCCTACTTTTACAGAACGGCTAGTAGCGTCAGAGCCGCGCGCACAGACAAATGGTCCCGTCTTGTGTTAGATCCCTTTCTTTCATCTTTCCTATCTGGTCTCTCTAGACTAAAATATTGTTTTTTTTCCAACCCTGACACTATAAAAGTATTCAAGGGTCTTTCATTTATTAATGTACAAATGTTTATAAGACTGAGTTTTCTTCTTTTATAAAGTTCCAAGCACATTTTTCAAAAGAAGTACAAACAATTACAGAGACGAGAGTGGGTGAGGAAATTTAAGATTCTAATAGATATTTGCCGAATATATATCTCTCTCTCTCTCTCTCTCTCTCTCTCTCTCTCTCTCTCTCTCTCTCTCTCTCTCTCTCTCTCTCTCTCTCCCCCTCCCCCCCTCCCTCCCTCAACGCAAGTTAAATTAAATGTTCTCTTTTTTTTTAGCGCCGAATTAGATGATAACAGAAATAATAAATTATAATTTATAAAAAAGTCATAACGGCTAGATAAAGCCTTAATAGTGGCCGAAGAGTATACCGTTTAATTTATATAGCACATGGCCGAAAATGGACTGACCCCGTCCCGTAGCGGTCTGCCGTTCAACTTCCTTCTCGCGGCTCTCGGAACAGACTCTGTTCGGCTCGCTGGTTCAAACCCTCCACTCCTCGTCTCTCCCCCCCTTCTCCCTTCTACGTGATCTTGCACTGCTCAACAAAATCGTAAGTGCCAATTCATATTGTATTATTTAGAATCCCTTTACATCCTAATTTACTTATTATAGTTTTTATTTGGTTGGCTCCTTGGCTGGGCCACATCAGTAGGAATGTTTTACTGAAATAAGGTATTATGCAACGCCTTATAGTTGAGGGAGAAGGATTTGTATAGGTAAGAAAGGGAAAAGTGTCCGTGTGCATAGCGTAAATGGTTAAAGTGTGATTGATAACGCTATTTCTTACTTATACAGAGTAATTTATTGAAAACTTACCACCTCTATTATTTTGAAACATGGAAAGAGATATACATAATCTGTTCTCAAGACTGTTATTTACATTTAGTGAGACTCTTAGAATACTTATTTATAAAATAATTTGAAAAAACCCTCCCACCACCTCATCTCAAAAATAGACACATTATGCCTTATAATACTCAAATGAAAGCCTTTTAAAAATCATGAATTTCTATTGTAATAACATTAAAATCGGCCAACACATTCGTTTGCTGTGCTCAAAAATATTATTGTCTGGAATTTAATAAAATAGGTTATTGCACTATGAAACTAGCTTAGTTGACAATAAGGAAAACTGACTTCATATCATTAAAGTATTTGTAATGAATCTTTCCAGCAATAATAAAATAATTGCTATAACAGTAGTTGTGACAACCTTATTGTTGGGGTAGTATAAGAAATAATATTTAGGTTCATTGTTAAAAATGGAAGTTCGGAAAATGAATAATCATTCTCAAAAATCAAGGAAATGTAATGAACAAATATTGTAAACTTCCTAATTTTTTGTTTGTTTTAGTTTTACTATCACGAAAACGATAAAACTTGTCCGTTGCATGCTAGTGAGTTTGCCCAGTCTTAAATAACTTTGTAATTAATATCATTTTCATAGTGTGATAGCCTATTTTTATAATTTTTTTTTTAAATGACATTTTTTAGTGTAATAAAGAAATGGATTAGTTATTTTTTTTAATTTTCCTACAACGGAAATTCATGGTTTTTAAAGGGTTTTAATTTGAAGTTTCACAAGTCAAATATGTCCATTCATGTTAAGATGGAGAGGAGTTTGTTTTATTTTGTACATAGGGATTCTTTTCCGCCTTTTAAATAATAGAGATGTTAAGTTTTCAAAAAATCTCTCTGTGTACATTGGTTTTATGTTATTTTTTGTTTAATTTTAATGTTAATGTTTATGTATTATTGTGTTCCGTAGGATTTTTAGTTAATGAAGCAGGTTGTTTCTTGATTTGACTTAATTATTCTTTTAATAATTATTAATCTTAGAAGTTATATTCATTTCACTGTAAGTTAAATAGTAATTGTTTTGGGTTATTATTATTTTTAATGCTTTTCTTCCCTTTGTGTAGACATTATGGGAGCGTTTCCTTTATCTTTAAAGGTTAATTTTTTTAAATAATACAGAAGAAGCTGAAATTGTGTTTTTAAACCCTATATATATTTTAAGTAATTTAATTTTTTGAAACCGATTTGCTGCTGCTTTTATTTATTATTATTTTAGTTTTTGTTTCTAATTTTCTTTTTTCTTTACCCTCTGGACATTTATTATTATTATTTTTTAATTACATTCTTGTACCTATCTTGAACATGTTTCAAGGTAGAAGTTTTTATGTATTTTGTGTTCTTTTCTGTGTTTTATTAAATTCAATGATGATTTTTTTAAAAATTATGTAAGGATTCAAATATTTTCATTTAAATTACTGTCACAACAGCCTTTACACATTAACTGTATATATGACATTATTTTATAGTTAATTATTTATTTCTCTAAAACAGAAAATGAAATGAATTACCTGAAGAAACGAGTGACAGATTTACTCCAAAGAACTCGTCAACTTGCTGATCTTCTTCAAGCTGCTGATATTCCCATTCCGTCCGAAATGCCACCACATGAATCAAATTACCCATTGAAACGGCCGTCAAAATGGTCTGGAAGGATACACAAAGATGCTTCAAAGGATATTTTGGAAAATATCAAAAAGAAACGTAAGATTTAGGTTTATTTAAACTTTAAAAAATAGCCAAATTTTAATTATATAAAAAACTGATAATTTATTATAGCAAAGCTTTTTTAATATGAATGATAAAACAATAAATTTAAAATATACACCCAAGCATCGTAGCAATTATTTTGTATGATTGTAATTAAATAACTCCTATACAATCTGCTATGAGTCTAGTCCGTTGAGTGTGGAGCCAGTAGACAGCCTGACCTTGAAGAAACCAGTGCTGTGACAGCCCTTGGTACCGTGTTTCTTTTGAAGTTACATTCATTGAAGTTGAAGGTGCTCGGAAAAATCATGGATACTGCATTTTATTTTGCATCACAGTTGCAAAGCATAATTTAAACGAAATTTCTCAAAGAAAAACAATATTTTTTCGACTAAATAAATAAATCCAGTATAAATTTATGTTTGGAAAATTTCACTTAAAAACTAATATTAATTTTTGTACTGGGTTATTATATTATTACAGGAGAAATAATTCTTACCCTGAAAACAAAAAATGTTTTAAAATCAATATGTCAGTGTAACTGATTCGATGGTAAACATTATCACAGACAAGCGGTATACTCTCTTGTCTGTGACATTACTAATGAAGTTGTAAATAATTTGACTTTACACTTTAAATGTATCAACATTATAAGTAAAAATATAATGTCTTTCAGTACTAATCTTAATACTGACAATTTTGAGAATTAAATGAAAATAACAAAGGATGTGAAAAAATTTAATACAGTAGAGTACCGCAAACTCAGCGTAATGTGGACCGGAAGTGTGCTGAGTTTGTGAAATACCGGGTTATCGGGAATAAGGGCAAAAAATAAATTGTAATTGAAACACCAAAGCGGCTGCGATTTCAAACGACTTTGTTGATAGCGGTATCCCATTGTCGGCGGTGTAAAAAAACCGCGGCACCAAAGCGGCGAGTCAAACGACTTTGTCGATAGCGGTATCCCATTGTCGGCGGCGTAAAAACACCGCGGCATTGGCACCCGTCGGTATAGCAGACATACACCTGCAAAAACGTTTGATGGGCTGCTTTTTTTCCACGAATCAATTTAGTATACATTATTGAAAATATAACATTTCTTTTCAGTTTTCTTTGACAGGTTATGATCTATGCACAGTATATACAGTAAATAAAAATGAGCGAGTTACGAAAACGGAAGCGTGTGTTGGTTTCGTTTGAGACGCTGTTAAATGTGTTTAAAAGACTTGACAGAGGGGAATCTGTAAAAAAGCTTTGTGACGAGTTTAACGTGGGAAAAGTACCATCAACGATTCGAGCGATCGAAGTTAATGCCCACTTTGGGATCTGCCGAACTTTTACGAACATCGCTGTTTTTAGCAATATATTTTTTCCCGTCGGGGCGCCGAGTAATCCGGACTGCCGGGTTATCGAGTGCCGAGTTTGCGAGACTCTACTGTATTCGGAAACTTTCTGTCGAGTCAATGCCTGAGCTTTGTGTTCGCCTCTTTGTTTACTTTCAGACTATGTGTCACGTTAATTTCCTCAAACTCTTATAGCTATCCTTCCAGGGAATGTACGAAATATTAGCACTATCGCTTCTGGAAGGTGATAAACAACATCACTGCATCCGCAAACATTATAAAACTACTTATTTACAGAACTAAATTAGCATGCAAGATGTCATTAGCCTAATCCAGACTATTTTTCGAATTGACAACATCATACTAATCTTGCTTCCCTATTGGCTATTGCCGAACAGACTACATTCGTGACAGCTTGTATAATATGGAAATTTTAGTTATAGTTTAAATATTTTTTTTCTTTTTACTTTCTCACATAATATATACACAGTATAGAAAGTTGTGTATTGGTTTTTTAAAAAATTCTCATTTTTCTAGCTGTTATGAGGTCTTCTGACTCCAACAAAGTGATTTTTGAAATGTCTATCGTCTATGCAGTGCTCTTCAGCGTAACGGGTAGATTGATTTTAATCAATTTTGGTATGTGGGCATGTTTTGGACATATCTCGGAACTTTCATAATTTTTTTGATAACTCAAAATTTAGAGGCATTATTTAGAGACAAAAACAAAATATCGATTTTATAAGAATTCAGTATGGCCTCTAAGTACTAAAAAAAAAATATTGGTTTCTATTTGGGACTTACAGTCTTCAATATTCTTCTTTTACCGTTCAATGACAGCCGTTTCAGCTATTCTCAAGTTGAGCAGGATGCACATAACATTAAAATAACACTTTATATACACATGCACACATAAAAATAATAAATTAACATTAAAATCAGTTTGTTATACAGTTCATATATTGGTAACCGAACATTTAGACCCACTTTATATATATATATATATATATATATATACTGTCTGTAAAACATTATAAGAATGGATGTTTACAATAGCCCAATTTCCTATGAAAATTCTCTAAAATAATCTGCTTCTCTCACTTTGTGTAGTAACCAAAAATTGTTTTAAAAAATGTATAACTTACTAGTGTTTTTACCATATCATATTTTATGTATTTATTTTTCAGGAGAAGAAAAGGAGAAAATTCGTAAAGACAAGCAAAAAATGAGCAAAGAGAAAAACAAAATTAAAAATTTAACCAAACAGAAGAAATCAAAAAGTAAAAGTATTCTAACTTCGGTGAAGGTATCGTCAGAGAAACAATGTACAGTTCCGGATTTGTTGGGGCTTCAGTTGAACTTAGCAACTAGTAACATGTCTACACCTTTAAGAGAAATAAACAATGCTTTACCTGAGAAAACGGTTACATATCCGAAAACTTTAACTGTTCCTTGTACAACGATATCGCTCGTTATATCAAATACAAAAACAAGTATTGTATCTGTTGCAAAATCAAATATACTAACAGCACCTATAATGGCGACAGGTATTCAGCCAGTGTTACAAAGAAACCCTGCATTATCAAATCTTGGACCAGGTACGTTAATATTATCTGACGGTAGAATCATGCCTGTACCTCCTTCAACTCCGACAGTATTAACTGCAGCGACACAATTTATTGTCAACCGGCCTACACCACCAGCCGTAATTGTCATGCAAAACAATCTGTCAGTAAAACAAGGTAAAACGCAACGTGTTTTAGTACCAAAACCAAAACGAAAAGATTCAACAAAAACAACTTTTGTAAATAAAGTACCGATCCCGGCGATAAAAACGCACGATACTCGTATATATGTGAAAAGCAACACAGATCATTTGAGTATTATTACAAATACTAAAAAACAAAAAGTATCAGTTAAAAGTACAAATACAAAAAGTCAAACTAGTATGAAAATATCGGAAAGTATCATTCAGACAAATAAAGATATTACAAAAAAGATAACAAATAAACAAAATAATGATGTGAAAATTAATTCAGATGAGAAAAATACATCAAAAAGTAAAAAAAGAACTAGAAATAATGTTGCTACTATGCCTTCTAAACGAATGAAAATAAATGAAAAAGATAAAAATACTGATAAACGTAAAGTTGAAGGTTGTATAGATACATCGTTTTTAAATAATAATGTTGCAATAAATGTAGATAAAAATAATGAAAAAGAAACAAGTAAGTGCAAATTGCAAAACAATAAAAATAACATTGTAATTGATGGTAAAAGTGACTTAGATCCAAACAAGCTCTCTGATAAATCGAGTCGCCAGAATTTTGACTCTGCTAAAAATGATGTTATAATGTTAGATAAAAATAATACCGGTAATAGTGGAAGTAGTGCGCAAGATTCTTGTAGTCAAAAGAAGAAAGTAGACGTTATTAAAACTAGTGACAGTAATTCTGCTACAGCTCAAACTGAACAAAATGTTATTCATGACGCTACAAATAACACTTTTCTGAATAATACTGGAATTTCGTACCAAGAAAATATTGGTAACGATGTTATGGGAAGTCCTAGAGATACAAAAATTAATAGTTCAATTTGTCCAAAAACAATGGATATAGTTAGTGCTGGAAGTTCTGTAAATCAAACTGATCATTCCAGTCAAATTACACTTGTTTCTAATATTACTACAAGCAATACTAATAATAATAATACAAATCTAACTACAGTTAACGCTAGCTCCAATTCTCAATTTGACTATACGGTAAACTCAGTCACTTTGGAAAATAAACACGCTTCTGAAAATAAATCTAATTCAATTTCTTATAAATCATTGAACATTAACGGAAATCATTCAACCACTCAAACTGTTACAGCGTTACAAACAACCGTTGATATAAATGCTTCAAACATCCAAAATACTGAAAGCCAAAATATCATGAATTTAAAAGAAAATAATCCCAACAAAGATGATTCTGTAGGACATAATATATCAGGCATGAGTTTTAATAGTTTTCCTGTTAAAGTGGATCAAAGTGGTCAAAAGGGAAAGAAAATCATGGACACTACTAGTAGTTCTAGTCAAAATGATTATTCACGACAAACAAACATTGAAAGTATGATGAGTACACAAACAAATCAAAATCATAACCTTCAAAATTTGACGAATAATGCAACACTTTGTAGTTTGTCCATAGGTCAACATTTAAACCAAAATGTTAATGAAATTAGAAACACTACAACAAATAATCAAACTGACCATTCTACTCATCCAAGTATGGGTCATTATCAAACAACTATTGGAGCATTTTTAGGCAGTACGAATTCCCAAAACAGTTATTCGCTCTCTCAAACAATGACAGACTCTAGAGACTTGATGGAAAATTCTGAAAATATTGTCAAAGAACATTTCGTTCCTCGAACGATAGAAATGAGAAGTAATACAGGTAACTCTAAAAATACCCTTGATAATTCCAATCGTCAAATTAGCGGAATTGTGAGTAACTGTACAATCAGACAAAACAGTCATCATCAGATGAATATAGACTTTAAAACCCCTACAGCTAGCACTGCAAATACCCTAAACATACATTCTGTTCGTCATACAAACGTTGGTATTAGCGGAAGTATGGTTAACTCTATGATTACACAAAATGATCAATCAGTTCAGAAGGCAAATATAGGTCCTACAAATAGTACTAAAAATACCCTAAACGATCACTCGAATCATCAGACAAATAAGGATATTAGCAGAACTATAGGTAACTCTACAATCAAGAATGACCAAAATCATCAGACGACTACAGATTTTAGAGGCACTACAAGTAGTGCTAAAAATACTTTAAATGTTCGACAAGCAAACATGAGTATTAGCAGTACCAACCAAACTGTTCAACAGACAAGTATAGATTTCAGAAGCACTACGGATACCTTAATTGATCATACCAATCAGCAGACTAACATGGTTAATGAAACCGTTAACGCTACAATTATACAAACTGATCAATCGGTTTATCAGACAAACGTAGATTTTAGAAGCGCTACAGGTAGTTCTAAAAATACCCTAAACGATCATTCCATTCATCAAACAAACATGAATGTTACCAACAATATAGGTACAACCATGCAAAAGTTAAAAACTGTTCAACAAACGAATATAGATTTCAAAGGCCATACAAGTAGTTTGAAAAATACCCTAAATGATAATTCCATTCATCAAACGAACATCAATAGCGGAACTGTTAGTAATCCGGTGATGCAAAACAATCAGATAACTACAGATTTCAAAATTGCAACAGGTAGTTTTAAAAATAACCAAAATGATCATCCCATTCGTCAAACAAACGTGAATCCTAGCGGAACTACAATCATGCAGAACAATCAAACGGCAAATATAGATTTTAGAGTCCCCACTAGCTCTAAAAGTGGTCTAAACGATCATTCCATTATACAATCAAATACAGGTATTAGCGATATTATGATTAACCCGACAATCATGCAGAATATTCAGACAGATTTTAGAGGGGCTACAGGAGGGTCTAGTAATACTCTTGATTGTTCTATTCATCAAGCGAACATCGATATTAATGGAACTATTAGTAACTCTATAAATATGCAGAACAGTAATTCTGTTCGTGTAAGTACTCAAAATAACCATTCTGTTCATCAGAAAAATAATGATGCTGTTGTTAGTTTTGGAAATAACCATGTCCAAAATAATAATTCCAATAATCAGACTCGTATGGACATCAGAGGAAGTATTTCAACAAATAAAGATTTTAGAAGCCCTGCATTTAATAACACAAATACCCACACTAGTCATTCTATCCATCAGGCAAACAATAATAACAGGAGGTCTCAAAGTACTTTTACTCAAAACGATAAACCCGTTTGTCATGCTAATATAGATTTTAGAAATCCTACCAGTAATTCTACAAACTCTCTTAATGATCAACATGTTATTCAGTCTAACGTTGATTTTAGAAATATTATGGGAACTACTTCAAATGTACGAAATGATAACTCTATCTGTCATACAATGGGTGTTTCAACAATCAACCAAACCAACACCAGTTTTAGAGGCCCTGCTTCTACAACTACAGGTTCCACAAAGAACGATTCCATTACTCAAATAAATACTGAGTTTAGAGTCCCTACAAGTACTACAAACACCCAACACATTCCTTCAGTGAACATTGATAGAACCTCAATAGGTACTAAAAATACTCACAATCATTCAGTTCGTCAAAATAGTTTAGATTTTAGAGGCATTGGTTATACTCAAAACAACCATCAGTCAAATATGGATGTTAGAAGTAATTCTGGTACACTTAGTCATAGTCATAATGACAATTTAGTTCAAACAAACATGAATATGAGAGGAACAACAGGCATGACTTTTAGAGGTACTACGTTTAATTCTACAAATAATAATCATTCTATTCGTTCAACAATGAATGAAACTGTTATGTCGAATCAAACACAAATTGATAAAACTTCTATAATGCAGAAAGGGAACACTGTTAGTTCAATGAATTCTATTGGTCAGCCATTAAAAGATACTAGATGTATTACGAATAATAACTATACTCATATTGATCAATCAATTCAAAAAGTAAAAGACATAAACGTCACTGCTACAAATAATTCACAAATCGTTCAGTCTACTTCAAATCACAAGTCAACTCAAATTAGTAATTCAAAAAATTATGTTCAGAATGATCAGAAAAATACGAGCGAAAGTTTTGTGAATAGTTCATGTAATCCACAAACATCTGTACATCGTGATGTTAAAGATATCAAGGAAAATATAGATGTGCGTGGTCCAAACAAGAATATACTTCTTGAAAAAGATAAAACTAAAAATGTGTTGAATAATAATTCGTTTAATGGAGATAAAGGGAATGTAAAACAAGGAGGATTTCCAAGTAAAAATAATGATGTAGTTAAAACAATTACAAAAGAACAAATACAAAATTACAATGAAAGTAAAATACACGAAAAAGGGAATCAAAAACATGATTGTAACATGAAAAAAGATGATCACGGTGAATCAATGAAATTACAAACATGTACAGAAAATGTTTTTCGAGATTTAAATTATCGGGATCGAAATACGTTTATTCCAATAAGCCATTGTATGGATGAAATGCGGTTAACATTATCCAACACGGAGTTCTCTAACGATTTATTCTCGTCTCTTCAAGTACCATCTGGTGGTCAACATCCCGAATCAATTTCTCCAACTGCTGCATTTCTGCTAGCTTTCCCTTTAGTATCAACGTCAAAAACATCAGAAATTTTAGCCGAAAATGAAAACAGTGATAGTCAACACGCAACTCCTACGACTATTTTACAAATAGGTAATATAGATCCACCAGGTTCTGAGTTATACCAATCAGTAGAGAACGCTTTACAATTTCAAAATGTGAAAACAAAACGTGATGATAAAACAGATAAACCATTAAAATCTACTGAAAACTTTGGGCGATTTCAACAGTTTGAAATGACCGATAGAATTCCGCAAAACTACACAAATTTTCGTATAGAGGATAGTTTTGATAAAAATAGTTGTAAACAAAAAAAGACAAATTTTATGACATTACAAGAACAGGAATTATTTTTATCCTGCGATAAAACAAAAACTAGTGAAAAGAATTGTCCATATTTGGCCCAAGGAACTACTGGGAATTTTACTGGTGTTGAATTCCAGACAAGGAATGTCGAAACGCAGAATAATCAGCAAAATACTACAGCAAATCAACCTATGATCAATCAAAAGAAAACATCATTAAATATACCATCTTCACAATACTCGTACAACGTTCCTTCTCAACCATACTACAATTTATTTTCAAGTAACAATGATTTTCCAGCAAGTGTTACGTCAAATTTTACAACAACGCAAACAACACTCGAACAGGAAAAAGTAACTACACAAAACTCGAATCAGAACAATTTTAGTAGTGTTTTATCTTGGACAATGCCGATGACAACTATGTCTGCACCGCATCATGAATACACGACACCGTACACAACATTTCCCCACAAAACTCAACCATACTCAAACCAAAATACGAAACAGAACCAAGTACAAAGTTTTGAACGCAAAGAAAAACAAACCAGCTTACCGAAATTTTCTGCAAATTTTCAATTTGGTAATAATAGACACGATTTACCACAATATCAAACCAATGAAAATCAATTACATTATAAAGATTCAAAAGGAAAAAAATCTAAAACTAATCAACCTCGTCCTCCAGTTAACTGGATGACAACGCCAGACGTACGACCTGTTTTATCAGATCACATGACTACTATACTTCCCGACATTACATTTCCAACAAAAGATCTTGATTTTATTCCATCGCAAAACACTATACTTAACGGTTGTAGTAACATTCCACCATTTAATATTGCTACGTCTATATCAAACAATCAAACGTTTTATCCAAATTCACATTTTGCAGGAATTGATTTACCATTAGATCTACCACCATTCCCGGAGATAACAGCAACCAAACAGAATCGTAACAACCATCAAAGTTCACAATATTCTTGGTCGCCAAATAAAACAGTACCGTTACTACCACATTTAGATAATCATACTTTAGCGATACCGTCAACATTACCAACGCTTGTCGGTGATCTTGCATTAGGTACAAATACTGGTCCATCAACTCCAGCTGAAACTTTTAGGAGTTACCCCCTGCCTAATAATTTTAACACAAACACTGTGAAAAAATGCGACACAAAACAAGAATGTCAGAAAAACAACAAACTACCAGATAAAGATTGTTTAGTGAACAATGAACGGAGAAATACAACTAGACCAGATTATTGTAAAACACACTCAAATCAAAGTACAAATACATCTGGTAGTTTTCTATCCGTAAGTCAACTCGTCGATCAAGCAAAATCTGATAGAAATGTACAACGACGAGGTACGAAACAAACTGTTTGTAAACCATCTAATGCACAAAAACGTTCAAATGTTACTGATAAACATAATATGAAAAATGTCAGTACATTAAATTATCCATCAATTAATAACGGAGTTCAACAAAGGAAAAATGAAAATAATTTTACCGATGAAAGGAATAAAAGTGTAGGATATTCTGGAACGTTTCCAAGCAGTAATATTCCGCCACCTTGGCAGATGGGTAAAACAAACACAGCACAATTTAAAGGAGGCAGCTATAGTGCAGAATCTCTAATTGGTGTAAATTCCGATACAAACGTAATGAGTCATGAAAACTTACCGGATTTTTCATCGTCGAATCAATTCACAAACCAATACAATCAAAAACCTTTTACAGATACAACTGTTAGTACAACTAACACATACAACACAGATTTTACGCAAAATATTCAACATGGTACAGAATACACGCAAACACAACAACCCTATCAGAATTGTTTTAACTTTCCATCACAAAATTCAATATACACTTCGACGACGACAGCGCCGTTTATGGAGAGTGATTATCAATTAGGCCTAGATCCGAGTTATGTTTTCCATCATCCTTCGACGAATGCATGTCAGACTAATCAAAATGTTAAAGATCGCTCTGTTCAATCTACGAAGAGAAACCCTACAAACAAACGTAGAGATGATTACCCTCCGATACCGATCAATCAACCTGTTTCAACATTTCTTCAAACACCACAGATGTACCCTTCAAGTTCACAATATGTTAACTCTCGTAGTGGCAGTAATTATCAACCTACATCGTCATGTACTTCTGGGAATAATACGACAACATCACTTGCACATCATGGAACTACAACACTAACAAATTTCAATTTAAGTACGATCTTTCCTGAGATAAATGACAAAGTAAGAAAGTTAGGTTACTATAAAAAAAACTACTCTTTCTAATTATTTTTTCTCATTTAAATTATTGTAAATACTTAAATGATTGTGGGAGCTTACTGTTATAATGCTCAATTTAGTAACTTTTCTCTGAAAATTAATTTAGATGACAAATCAATATGCAAATATTTTTAATACAATATTATTTATTCTTATTAAATTACAAGTTATTTTTATTTTTATTTACAAAATTTTAATTTTACTATTTATGTACGACACTTTATCTCGGGTAATTGTTAATTTATGTATAACTTTACTTTTAAATACTTAAACTACAATCTCTTATGATTTAAAAGTTTCTGTCCAGATTTCTTGTTATTTAAATTTTAATTAATTAGTGTTCAAACTAAAGATCATTATTTTCCAACACTGTCTTTTTCATATTTGATAATAATTATTTGAAATTTTATACTTCTTGGCTTTAATTATATAAATTAATTTCTTTTTTACCTTGCTTCAACATATTTTAATACCTACTGCAAACTCTTACTTTTCTGCTGGATATGCGATGAAATTTAAACTATTGACTCTTCATACAAAATTTATTACATTCACGACATTACATACTTTTTTCCTTTCACCTTTCAAAACTTTTTTCTTCTAGCATTGCAGACTTGGTGTCATTCGTTCTCATCGACCATTTTTTAAGTCCAGTGTCGTTTTCAAATTTGGTATCGTTTCGTTTTTTTTCTATTAACCTCTCGCGATTATCATGGCGGGTGGATTCAGTTATCTTAATGCACCTTTATCTTTTAGTCCAATTAGAACACAGTATTTTTTAATTTCTCTATAATTTTTTTCATATTTAATTCTGTTACACAAATATAATTTATAACTAAACACAATTTATTTATTTATTAGGCTATATTATTTTGTTTATTAATTTGTCTTAAATTACTTTTTTTAAACATTAATTTCTATATCGAAATGATTTCAACCAATCATGTAGCTCTCAAATGTTCTGTGTTTATTTCTAATTCATGACCATACACATCATGATCACCATTAAATACAAATAACCTCAGTTCCCATCTTCTGGATGTTTATTTAATAGTTTTACTTCACTTTAATTAGACTTTATACTTATTTAATTAATCATCTTCCCTTTATCTCTACAAATAAATTATTATAACAATTTTTTTATTCCTATATCAGGTATGTTTACAAATTTCTAGGCTAAAATGTATCTACATATTCAATATTTCTTATATAAACAGTAAATTTGTGTTTGCGAATCTTTATTTTTTGTTTAATAGTTTATTTAAATTCATTACCATTTTTATTAATTATTACTTCCATATTTACATATAACATATTGAATTTCCTATCCTATCACCCTGTTTACAAGCCTATTATTTTCAAACCAGTACATTATCTTTTTAAATATATGTTTAATGAAATGGTAAACAAACTTGGCTATTGTAGGGATGGAAGCTCATCAGGTAAACTCTAAAAGAGCTTTTAAACTTCAGTAGACGACAATAATGGCTGTTTTCAAGATAAATTCTTCAGACTGAATTAGTAAGCGAGCCATTTACCCTCTTGAAATAATTGATTTAATGGTCAGTTTTTTATCCATCTAGTTGTATTAATCTCATAGTCAATTCTTAAAAAATGTATCATTTAAAAAAAAAATACAAAATATAAGACGGTCACCGAAAACTAATGATACAGACTGGTAAATTTCCAATCTACTTGAAGAAAAAAAATACAAAATTACAATTTTGATCAGATTTCGTTGGAGTATAATTTCTAATGACCTACAAAAAACTTGTTAACCACCATTTCTCCAAAATTGTTAGTTTTTGAGTTATCGGTATAAACCAAATAATCGATCATTATAAAATTTCTCAAAATTGGCCGATTTCTTAAAAATTTTAGTGAAATATGATAGACCCAAACTCATGTGGTAAAACGCAAGTAAAAAAATATTACGGTTCAGAAATAATTGGCATATAAGATAATGAACCTTAACTGCTGTCGTGAAAAACTCGATTTTCATCAAATACAATTTAAGCTGAGCACATCCTTAATACACAAGCGAAGCAAGTATATATGTAAATATTTTTAAAAGACAGTGTCCATAGTTCATTTTCACTTTTGACTAACAAATACGGATTGACACATTTTTATTTGTTTTCTGGGATAGATGAGTGAGAAAGTTTGTGTACAATGTTTTTGTTGTACATTTCCCACTAAATTGCTTATATTTGATTTTTTAAATATTTTTATTGTATTAGCTCCCAGATTGGAATATTATACAAATGTACACTTATAAAAATCACCTGTAATCTGTATATTCAATCCTGTTTATCTATTTTTGCGACAACTGCGGCTTCGTGTTACCCCATTTTCGTGGTCACATAAATATTATATTTATTCAAAAAGTCAAAGTTTATCATTCACCAGTGAGATTATCGAACATTTTTCTAAAAGTTTATGCAAAAAGAACAAAAAACACAATACTTAAACAATTATAAAACAACAGATACATATTGCTCGGGGGGAAGGTTCACTCATTACTGAAGTTAGACTCCGATCTGGGAGTTAGTGATGAAGTATATTGCGATTGGCGAGTGGAGACAACTTTTTTTTATTTTGGAAGTCAATTAGTGTGTCGTAAACAATGTTGACTAAAACGACACTTTCATATTTAACAAATAATGGTTCTCGGTTTTGTAAACAACAAACTTCCCGTAAAACACTGTTGTTCCGTCTAGTTTGTTTGACTTTTAAAGGCGGTGATGTCATTTATTCCCATTTCTTTATGTAAGGTGTTGTTAAGTACTGATCCGATTTATATATAAATGTAGGATTTCATTTTTTTAGTACTAACTAGTTTCTTGTTTTGTGTTTCAATAAATTTGTTGACCAGTGCACCTTTATAACCAAGGCAAAATTTTAATTATGCTTAAGTTGCAAACTTAATCAAGTTATTTTAAAGTAACTGATAGAAGATGATGAACTAGGCTATTGTAAGGTGATGTTTTCTTAAGTGAATGGTGTGAAGTTGAATTAATTGTTTGATTGGAGGCAGTTGGTTTTCGGTATATTGTAAATTTCCTTTTCTTCCTTAGACAAAGTTAGATCTAGATGATTTACTTTATTGTTAACTTCAGTTTCTAGCGTGAATTTAATGTTTGGATGTATGTTGTTTTAAGTAGTTTTTTATTGGCATCAGTTGCCTATCATACAATATAATAGTATCGTTCTTGTATCTGAAGTAAATTTTTTAATTTATTTATTGTGAACAGTCCATAGGTATTTGTTTTTTATCTTGTTTAGGAAAATTTCAAAGAGTATACTCAATAGTGGAGAGTCTATGGCAAGGCCTTCATTTTGTAAGTAAATTATATTATCAAATAATTCTGACCGAGAACATTACGAATTAATATTATCAATTCTTCTATGTTTTTAGAGGATTATTATTATTTTGGACAACTGTTGTAGGGAATTAACTGTTAATAAAAACAAATTCCTTCTTTAATATTTTGTCTAACTCTTTTTAAAAATTTATACGCTGGAGATGACATAAAGTTTACCAAGGGCCTAATGGGGACTTTGGATTTGATAAATAGAATTATATAGACAGATTACAGGTTATTTTCAAATAATGTATATTTTCTTTCTGTCATACAGCTGTTTCACAGACATTATTTCCCTCTTTGCTAGCTTTAGTTTTGTTTTGTGCGACAAATTAAGTTCAATATTTATGTTAATTATTTTCAGAGAGTAACTTCAGGGTCAAATACTTACCACGCAAACAGTTCCAAACATGATGTGAATACACCAGTAGTTCAGACTGGTGTGCGCACCGAGTATTCAGTAAGTTCAGAATCTGTGGACAATCGCCTGCCATCGATGAGACCTGGTTTTAATAACATTCTTCTTCCTCAGGTAAAGTTATTTCTTGATGCATGTCGAATCGTTGTCTCTTTAGGTTGGGAACAAGTAGGAAAAACCTGGAAAAGGCAGGATTTGGTTTAGTAATGAAAAGAAAGGACATTTAGGGTTTCATTTAAGGATTATGTAATAAACAGTATTTTACTTTTATTTATTTATTGTAACATCTTATATATAATTCAGTATTCAATATTATATATATAGAACATGACAGTGTGACCTGATCCATGCTCACAAGGGTACCTTTTCTGTGTTTCTAGAACACCTATTTCCAGAATTCTACCAGGCCGATTTACATTCAGTTTGTTTTAAATGTAAGAACATTTTGTCATTATTTGCAAAAATGATGTCAATTTTATTTCATTTTTATATTTTTAAAACATTTCACAAATTACACCACAGTCACTATTAATACATGTTTAGATGTATTGGACCTAATCAGCTCTTTTAAGTATCCATATTGGTTGCTATGGTAATTTAATTTGTATATAAAATCACAAATCTAAAAACCTACCAAAATTGATTCACATTGGCATGGGTAAACCCCTAACCTATTGTTGTACTGAAATTAAAATATAATAAATTTAATTAGCTGTTTTTAAATATGTGATATTATTTGGTTGCTATGATAACTAAATTTGTATTTAAAATAACAAAATCAAGTTCAAAACATTTTCCAAATTGTTCACATGGGTATGCAGTAAAGAAATCGTGCGAAGCCCACTCAACTTACAAAGATGGGGATTGTCTCATTTAAAAGCACAGGATCCTAAGATCAATAGTATATGTAGAAAGTGACCTAACCCACTTTTGTGGATTATAGTGGTCAAACCTTTTGGCAACAACCTTATTAATGCCTATTTCTGAAATTCTACTGAGCCGATTTTCACGCTGTTTGTTTTAAATGAAAGTACCCTTAATATACCTCTTTAATTGTTTACCATATTAGTTTTTATTACTGTAGTTATGAGTTTTGAATCGTTATTTTGTTCTGTTTGATGTTTAATGCATTCTTTTTTTTCTTTCTTTTTTTTATTATTATCGAAAAAACCATCATATTTAAAAAGCTAGAGTTGTAATATTATAGGAGCAATAAATTTAAAATAATATGAAATGTAAAAATGAGGCAACTCTCAGAAGGGATCTAAATCCATTGTTCTAGATAATATTTTTTCCTGGCGCTTCCGAAATAGCTGACCTCGGGAGGCTTTTTCACCTAGTTTCTTTTAAGCAGCAAAACCAGAAACAAAGTGACATTGTTCAAATATTTTAATTCTGCATACACTAATACATTATTTCAGTTCTCATTTAAATACATTAATCAACAATATAATGCCTTTGTAGGCAAAAAATAAGCTGATGGGTGCCATCATGGTGTACTTATTTGACCCATCATACAATGTAATTACAAGCAGAACCTCTAAATGTAATGCCCAAAAGTTGATTCCTTGGGCTTTGTAGGAAATATTAAATTGTATTGGTAGGGTAAGTTTGTTTAAAACAGTTTTCTGAACCTTGTTATTGTGTATATCACTACTTTCTTGATGTCATAGATTTGTGTATTTTAAAACGTCTCCACTCACTTCACTCATGCCAGTGTCTCGACCCTGGCGAGCCTTGACAGATCCTCGACCCTGGTATATGTATGACAGATCCTCCACTCACTTCACTCATGCCAGTGTCTCGACCCTGGCGAGCCTTGACAGATCCTCGACCCTGGTATATGTATGACAGATCCTCCACTCACTTCACTCATGTCATTGTCTCGACCCTGGCGAGCCTTGACAGATCCTCGACCCTGGTATATATATATGACAGATCCTCCACTCACTTCACTCTCATGCCAGTGTCTCGACCCTGGCGAGCCTTGACAGATCCTCGACTCTGGTATATATATGACAGATCCTCCACTCACTATGCCCTGCTGGATTTCATAACTATATGAACATAACATTTTCTTGCGAGCTCAGTATTCAAAATTACATTGTTGACAATAACTTTGCTATCTGTCATCGTAGAAAGGTGTGGTTGTTACCATTACGTATAGAATTGAAATCTATAAATTTTTATGTAATTTAGTATGTTATAAGTTGTATAACAGATGAGATATGAGCAAAAACAAATTTTAATGACTGCCATTTTTACGTCTACCCGAATGAAAGAAATTGCATACTGTACTGTAATAAAATAAATATAAAAAAATGTGATATTCCTTTTTTTTTAACAATGAACAATGAAAATGTAAAAAATTGGGAAATATAGTTAACATACAAAAATCATATATCAAATAGATCACTGTTATAAACTACACATTTATAAAAGTCTTTAATTCTTTTTTGCTTTATACTCATTTTTGCTGTGTTGGTACAAAGTCGCTGCAACATCAATACGTCTACTGGTGACACATCTTCCTGTTGTTCCACGTACGGTAGAGCCGTTGCTAATCACTCGAATCCGTCAGAGTGGTTAATTTTTTACTGATTACAAGAGTCATCATCACCCACATTATCACTGTTGTCTGGTTGCTGGGTCGCCAAATCAACGATAGTATCACCATTTAACTTCTGAAAATCATCATCTTTCATCCATTCCTCTATCTCTTGCTGTATAACATTATCATTGACTGGTGGACTATTAACCATTTTAATGAAAGGATCATCTAAATTGTCTGTCTCACTATCGTCACGAAAATATAAAACATCTTTAAGTGAAATTTTTTTTTTTTTTAGCTTTTTTCAAGAGTCGTCTACTTAACTTCTTCCCAAGATTCTGACAGCCAATAATACACTGCATGTTTCAAATTTAACATTTTCAAATATGGTGTAATGAACAGTGGCGGTAGTTCTATTTAAGATTTTCTAGTACACCCTGGTTAAGTGGTTGGATAAGTAATGTAAAAATTGCATGGATATTACCACTAAGCAATTAAGTTTCATCTGGAAGGCTTAGAGCGTTATCTAGAACTAGCAATGCTTTATGAGGGAGATTGTTTTCATCCAAAAAGTTGTTAACATTAGGCACAAAATCATTGTGAAACCAGGATGAAAAAATTGTACCGTCCATGTAAGCACTTTTCTGATTTGTGTAACATATAGAGAGAACTTGTATATTAACATGTTTTAAAACCTTTGGCTTTAAACTTTCCAATAACTAACAGCTCAGCTTGTGATCGCCTGATATGTTTGAGCAGGCTAAGTTGCCGTTTGCTTTGTTTTTAACATGGAATACAATTCTTTTCTGTTGAAGCCATTGTTTTAGTTGGTGACATTTTAAACACAAACCTCTTAAAAAGAATCCACCATTTCTGAATTGGATGACAAAATTTCACCTATTATACTCAATTGATGCATGCTGTATCTTTTTTTTTTTCAACGCTCAACCCAACCTAAACTAGCTGTAAACTCCTCTTCTCCATCTTCTTTCAGTTTAGTATAAAATTGTAAAGCTTTAGCCTGAAAGAACGGCTTCTGACACTGCATTTTCTTTTTCTCTCACTCGCTTAAACCACAGAAATAGTGCCTCCAAAGTT
Source organism: Aphrophora alni (assembly GCA_963513935.1). Lineage (NCBI taxonomy): Eukaryota > Metazoa > Arthropoda > Insecta > Hemiptera > Aphrophoridae > Aphrophora > Aphrophora alni. The sequence goes on along the minus strand of OY740776.1, from coordinate 46,500,655 downwards.
TTCATGTTCACTTTTTTCATTGATTTTTCCTCCCTCTTTATTTGATGATTTTTGGGAAACTCACTTTTCAATTTCGTCTCCAATCCCTACAGTCACTTCACCAACACATAAATCATTTACCACTTTTCTTATTCACTCACCTCCATTGGAATCTTTTAATTACTCCCCATTTTTCATTTAAAGGTAAAACAACTCGCTTTTGCTTTCCACTCATAATGACACTCTCAATAACAAAGTTCAACACTGACTAAAAATACAGCACTGAGGAAAACACGCTATAGGCAGAAGGGATGGTGAATCATAAAGATAAAGCGACAAATATTGGTACAGTATAGATGACAAGTTTTATGTTTTGACCATTCGTTACAATTGAAAACAAAAGTATTATATAAATTCTTATTTTTAAAAAATTTTTAAAGTGAAAAACCACATAGAAGCTATCAACACCTGAAAATACTTTGTGTCGTAGGAGGATCGTACCCCGGTTGGTACCAAGCAGGTCCCTATTACAGTATGTATTATTATTAGGGAGGCATTTGCCAGCACTGTTGATCATTTAGCACTACCCAGGGGACCCGTACAGCTTAAAGTGTGCTGCGGACGCGATCAACTTTGTCCCCCAAAACTGATTGTGAGACCATGGCTAAACACGAATATAGTTGTCTTGGTGGACTCCAAGTCATCACTGCAGGCAATAGTGAATAATGATAATGAAAAAAGCACAGTCATACAGAATATTAGACATAACTATAAAATAGTAAGAAATAATGTTAACAATATCACAATACAGTGGGTTCCCGCTCACGTGGGCTTGTGGGGGAATGAGGCAGCGGATGATTTGGCGAAGAGAGGAACAAGAATTATCCAAAAACCAGCAGGTGCCCTGACGTTGCAAGCAATTATACGAAAACTAAAAACAACCTCACAGCAGAGATTTGTTGATGATATGAGGAATAAACTGCAGGGCAAAGCTTATGATCCGTTTGAGCTTTTCAAAGAAAATAGGATGCTTCCACGTAATGTGTCTGTAGCAAATTTCCGATTAGCTACTGGTCACGATTGTCTTGCCAAGCATTTACGCAGAATGAAAATACTAACCTCTGACAAGTGCACAATTTGCTCACAAGAATTGGACTCCATGTATGTTATGGACAAGGATCATCTACTGGTCTGCAGGGGTCTGGACGGAGAGAAGCAAGGACGAAAGGACTTTCCTGGACTTTATTGGGAGGCAAGAACCAAGATGGCGTGAGCCAGAAGGTGCCATTGGAAGAAGAAGAAGAAGATGTATTATTATTATTATAGTGTATTTTTTCTTTTATTTTTTAGTAATACTTTATATCTTTGATACACCTCGGATATTCAAGGTTCTATTGTACTACCAATACATTGAAATCAGTTTTTGCGGAAATCTATGTTTATGACATTTGGATCATATTGGCTCGAATCAACACCAACGGCATGCAAAGTTATCATAATGATTGACTCAATATATATATATATATATATATATATATGAAAACAATATATTTAAAATTATTTTAAAGTTAGGTTATTAACTGCTCTTATTTTTTTCTAGAATAAATAATATCAGATTGTTGGATACTACAAATATAATACAGATTACACAAATAATACGCAAACAGTTAATATAATTATTAAATTTTGTTTCAGCAAACGGGAGCTCCTCTGAATCCGCCCCCACCTCCGCATTTCACCACTGAAGGGTTTAACAACATTCCATCAACCCCTGGTGGTTTCCCTGTTCACTAGTTGGTACCAACAGTCATTGTTATTGATTTTCTTGAACGTTTGATTGAGCATGCAGTGATAGCGTATGTATTGTTTCTTAATATACAGGACGACTCTGTATTTGTTTTGTTACTGGAACATGTAACTTAGTATTGATATGATTTATTTAGATATTTGTCATCATTTGTGTATAGACAATGTTTCCAATGGTAAACCTAGAATATGAAAAAAGTGAAACAGCCTAGTAGCCTAGGTCCGTTATGAAAACTAAATCTACTAAAACAAGCCCTAAACTATCCTCCAAACGTAAGAATTAGTGAACAAAAGAAGTACACTTGATTAGGTCAATAGATAAATCAAAAATATTACAATATATTTAATTAAAAAATCATAAATTTAATTCGAAAGAGGCAAAGATACATGGGGGATGGGAAACTTATATAAATAAAATATAATTTATGCTGCATATATAAAGTTACCGGCAATGTTATTAGTCACACCCGTATAGAAATAGGCCGTTATGGCTTTCGTTAATTTTTTTCTTTATTTAATTGCTCAATACGGGAGATTTTAGTAAGGAATAATGTCTGTTATGGTACATTTTAAGGGATTACATTTTTAATAAACACACTCAACTATTCATTCAAATATTTATGTTTCGGTAAATTATTATCATTAGATTAATGAACCAATCCCATGTACAAAATCGTAAATAGAAAAATATTACGGTTCAAGAATAATTTGCAAAAAACAAAAATTAACCTAGACAGCTTTCAGTAAAAGCCCATTTTAATCAAATACGATTTATCGCATAACCAAAGCATGTTTAGGCTCTTATTTAAATATTTTTTCAAAGATATTTTCCACCTTCAAAAAAAATCCATGGTTTTTTTTTTTTTTACTTATTGATTGACAACTACCAAAATGGTGTTTTAGTGGTGATTAGTTTTAGTTTGTTTTTAGGAAATGAAAGAGAGAAAAATTGTACAATATCTCTGCAACATTTATTTTATTTTGTTAATGTTTTATTGCTATTTTAATTAATGCTCAAGGCAGGACTTTGACACCCTAGGCTGCTATTGAGACAGTTATGTAATTAATTTTCAATTATGTTATACAATTCAGGATTAACCGCTATTCAAAATTTGTAACTAATTTTGTTGTTATAGAACCAATAATTTGTTGTGCTCTTTGTGAAGAAACTAATCTAAAACTTATTATTTTTATTTTATAAACTGTGATTTGTACATTTATGTATATTGTGTTTATACTGTAAGTTTATGTCACTGTATGGTATTGTTTAGAGATATTCCTAACCTAAAAATTACACTTGTTTAAAAAAAAAAAAAAAAAAAAAAAAAAAAAAAAAGTTTAATTTCTACACATGAGATTAACTTAATTTAATCCTCGAAAAAAATATCATCTTTCATTTATTAATACAGATTTTTCAGCCATTCAGATTGCAAACGCCAATCAATTTGATCGGGAATCAAAATTTTGTTGAGTTGTATAAAACAAAATCTCTGATCAATGAGCTCCGGTCAAAGTGATCGGAGATTTAACACGAGAATCAAATTACCAAGATTATAAATTATAAGACAGCTCACTCGTGCCTATTACAAAAAACAATTTTTATGAGCAACGTAAGGTTAACACTCTTAAGGAAACATTGGTCTGACGACACCCAGGGAATTTTTGTTTTATTGTAGTGGCAGTTATTGTTATTAATATATGATTTATTTTTTATATACATTGTTTAAGCAATGATTTTAATCTGAACTCTTCAAGTTGTTAAGTTGTTTGAATTATAAAAGATTTGGAAGTATTAATTATAATTAAAGTTTAGTTATATTTATTACAAACAAATCGTTGTTTTTTTTTTTCTTTTTACTTATATGTGTTTGAAAGATCATTAACCAGTTACAATAATAAAAATTAAACTTAGACCAAATTTTCAACATTTTGAAAGAACTTTATTATTAAGTTTAATTGAGAAATATATTCAAATTTAAGAAATAAAATAAAAACACATAGTTCAACAAATTTTAAGATGATAGTACAAACTGCCTGGCCATTAATAGAGAACCAACTTTAGCTGTTTTTGGAAAAATTCATCAGAGCACTGTCAATTGCTGCAAATAGTATTAGCAAATTGCCGTGTAATTTTCAACCTGTTTAGAAGGAAATTTTATAAGTTCTTTAGCTAGCTCTTGTGAAAACTTGTGTTTAACTCTATTAATGGTTGATTTATTTACTCCTACCAGGTCTCCATGATCAATTTAAAATACTAATGTTGTTAAAAAGATTACATAAAGTAATTATGAGATTATTCATAGAAGAAAGTGGTAAATTTCTCACTGCAAAATGCTTAAATTATCTTCTATAATTTCCAGTAAATAAAAACAATACCTTTTTTATTCAAACTAAAACACACTAAAAATTCTATCATTCTTTATATAAAATAATTCATTTTGATCTCTAAAATTTTAGGCCTACATAGTAAGCTGTTTAATTCAATATACTCTTCATCAGAGGAATCCGTAACTGTAAATTATTTCTATTGTAACTGAAACGTAAACACAATTCTAAATATAATTAAATATCTTGATTGGGGGAGGATTAGACTTGACTTCTATTTCTGATCAAGGCTTGATTGTCGTTTATGAACTCAAGACTGATTTTCTGTCAAATTTGATCTGTGTTTATAAACACAGCTGTGTTATGTTAAAAATAGATGGATTTACTCCAAAATTAGTATCATAATGATCAATCAATCACAATGAAAATATTAGTTTTGTATTAATGTTGAAGAATATTAATACTTTGGAGTGAATACACAATAAACAGACCTAGTATCCTAAACAATTTCAAGTAAATTTGTATGCTTATAAAATCTATTATGTTCAATTCAGTACTATGCAATTTATTAGGTTTGTTATGATTAATTTCTTCTTTAAAAAAAAACGTGTCATTTTAAAAAAAAAATTGTTTAAGAAAAAATAACCATTACGCTATTTCCTTCCAGTAAAACATCTCCATTTATTTCACTGTCATTCTCATTATCCAAATCTAACTCACGATTTTGTAGGAACTCCTTCAATTCCCTAAGTAACAAATATTTAGAACCCATATGTTTATTAACAAACGAAATATGAATCAAAAACTGTTTAAAATTGCTGTCATTTTGTTGTAATTTTTCCGAATTTAATAGAGTTCTATGTTGGCACACTAATCTTAATTTTTGTGGCCGCTCTTGAGCTTCCGTAGAGATGACAACGGATGGACACCATGTTGAAAATCACTTTTTCGGTTTCCTGAGGTCATACAACATAAAGATCAGTCAAGAAATGAAATTCGTACTTCGTGTACTGGGTAGGAAAAACAAAAAAAAATTGTTTTTTTGTACTGCACCGTACTCTTGTGAATTATGTGAATTAGAAGAAATAAGGAAACAATTTATTGGTTAAAAATAACAATTTATTCGTTATTGACTCTGATACCCGGAAATTTTCTATACTCCTTATAATTTTAAATCTGAGATGAAAGTAATCAACAATCCAACATATCCTTAATGTAGGTGACAAGGAAGTTTTTCCAACATAACCTCTACCTACCGTCTACAAATTAAAGATGCGTAGATAGAAACTGATCCATGCAATCGTCTCTAGAGGAAAACCAGGACCGCAAAAGAGGTTCTACCTCTGGAAATAACTTCCTAGAGTGACGTCCCTTTTAGGACATTCGACTCTAACCCAATCCTATGAGATCTACTGGTCAAACCACTAGTTGACACTGAACAAATATTTGGCATCGATTTTAGTAATTCATAGAATTATACAATTCTTTGATTACACGCAAAGTTTCATGCACCAGTAAAGAGAATGTTGCTTTAAGATGCACCTCGATAGTAAGGTACCAGGATCTATGCATTTCCCACATTCTTGTAGGCCCATCATTGTAGAATTTGTCCCATCATTTGTAAAAAAAAAGATACAAGTTTTAATTTTCAATATCATTAAATTATATTTATAGATGAACAAGGGGACAAACACTGCTCTAAGCAAGCAGAATTAGTTAAAAACAACCAAATGATTTTAATAATCTAATGATTTCTACAAATTGGAGTTTTTCTCAAAATTTATCGTTATACAATTCTTAAAATAAAAATTTCAGTGCATGTATGATTTTCCAGGTTTATTTGATCTGGAGTACAACATTCTTAAATGGTAATAATAAAATACACAGTAACATCTATTGAATAAGTAATAGCTTCGTGGAAATTGGTTACAAAACATAAGCATGTTTCCCTTGCTCTCACAGTTTGTGGGATTTATAAATTTATAAGATTTTTTTTTTTTTAATTTCGATGGAGATTCCAAAACTGAAAATGCTGTTTCTCAGTTAGTGGAATCCCGCAAAACTGTCTTATCTGATGAGTTTCTTCTAGAGTTAAAACCTAATTTAAAATGTGACATTTTGTGAAACAATTTCCAAAAACATCCTGAGTTTTAAGTTAGGAATATTTCCCCACAGTTGGCAATAACTATTAAAGATTAATTAGTGTTTAAGTTAAATTCTAGTCATTAGAATAATTTTCATTGCAATTATGTCTGTATTGTTAATGATTATCCAATTATAATATGTGGCCTCTATTATTATTTTTAATACTACAGATAATATTTTATATAGATGTTTAATGAGCACGGATGGTGAATGTAAACAATTTAAAACACTTAAAACCCCTACCACAAGTTTAACTTGTCGTAGGGGTTTCAGTATTTTTAAATGAATATTTTATATATTTGTAAATAGATCATTTTGATTATTTATGTAATATTTTTTAATTACTGTCTGAACATATTTGCGTGCATAATAGTGTGATTTACAGCAGTAATCTCGAAACATTAGTCAAGTACAAAAACTGTTATATTTTTACAATTATCAACAACAAGAAGTACTGTGATGATTAGATAACTTTAATTGTTCTCAACCTTTCGAGACCCTAGAAATAAATTCCAGTTATTTTCACAATGAGGTTTTCTGTTTGACATTTTTTTTTTCAGCCATTATCTCAAGAATTAACCGTTTATTAGCTTCAAACACAATAAACCAACGGGTCAGGAAAAGAGCAACATCGAAGATGCTAGTAAAATGAAATTTGAAGGTAGGATCTGCAACTAATCTTGTGGGACCTGTTTTGAGAGTTGGAATACCAAACCAGTATAACCAGGTGGGTTAGGGTTATTTTTGAAAGGAGTCCCACCTGCCGGATCTAGTGGCATAGCACTGACGTTAAGAAGGTGTTAACGTAAAAGGACCACAGATCTTAAGACAGGACACTGTAACCTCAGGATGCATCTGGACAGAATAGGGGTATATGAGAGCAACCCTGTGACTATGTGATTTAAACAATGAAACTGTTGGCCGCATAATCTTTGATTAGAGGCAAGAAGCTTAGGTTATTTGGAGCACAAGTACCTATGAATTCTCACAAAATGAGCTAATCAATGAATTATTAAAACTCGTTGAGTGCAGTAAATCTGCTAGATTTGAACCTTGAGGCTTAGTTGAGGTTTTGAGTCGCAGTACTGGGAGGTCACAATCCTCCTAACTTCTTCTATCTAAAGCTAAATGACTCAAAATTTTGCAAATTTAATGTGAGCGCCGTGGATTGATTAGTTTTGGTTAAAATCACTATATGCTTATAACTACCACGTTTGCATAGTTTATAGTTGACATCGATTTATATTTACCTGGCTAAATTTTACATGTTTAATCAATAACTAATAATGTTTTAGCCTACTCTTATTTTCACTCCCATCTTTTAACCCTTACCGCCCGGCTAGCGCCTACAGACGCGGCACTGCCCACTGCCACTACGCGGCTAGCGCCTATAAGCGTGATCGCTCAATCATCTGCCATTACTGCGCTGTAGGTTGTAAAATATCCGATAGAGTGCATAGAAATGTCGCTTTTGTCTATTTGGACCCTCTAAAGCAATATGGCGACTATTTAGAAATATTTTGTTATCGTTAACGGTTGCCTAGCAACAAAGAGTAGTATTCGTTCGCTCCTGTACTGCTTTTTGCGCCTATAAACGCAGGCTACTATGGTCAGCTGTTTTCGTGTTTTCACTCTCGCTTGCATTTGTTGTCGGTGTCTGTTGAGTGTTGTGTGTTTATTTACGTTGAGTTTTGGCAGTAAATAAATATAAATATTTTGTTAGTTTTGTCTTTTTCTGGGACTCTTATCGAATGTGTATATTTGATATACACTGTATGGCTCATCCAGACGATCCTGATTTTGACGAATTTGTAAATGGACTTATAACCGCATCGTTTTCTAGTGCGGTTGACTTTCATAACCTAGAACAAGAAGAGGCTGAAAATGTAATTTTACACAATATTACCAAAAATGAAGTTGATAGTTCTAGTGAAAATATAGAAAATCAAGAAGTAGGGTTAGTTCCAAGACGTAGGCCTATGGTTATTGGTAGGCCTATCATTATTAAATGAAAATTTATAACATTTCTGTTGTCTACTTGACTAAAACTACCTAAATCTAAAAAAAATTGAGAAAATATAATTTTTATTTTTTTACAGTAAATGAGCGTACTATAGTATTTTTACATAGCGCTTTAAGGGTTAAGTGATTTTAAACCTAAATATAATCATTTCATGAATCCACGAGACACTGAACTCCACATTATTTTAACAAACAGCTGATGGGTGCCATCATGGTACTTACCCCAACCTATTATACAATATAATAAAAGGAGGTCCTCTAAATGTATTGCCTGAAAATTGGTTTTTTAGGAAATGTTAAATTGCATTAGTAGATCGAGGCGTCTATTTAATAAAATAAAGTTTGTTGTTACACAGATTTTCAGCACTACACTCTTGACATTGGCTAGGCCTCTTAGATACGTAATTATTAAATAGTCTCCGCTTGCTTTGTTCTTGTCAGTGTAATGGTCCAGCTGTACATGTGTGAAGGCACCTCCACTGTTACGCTTGTGTCTATGACCTTGTAACTATAGGAATATCACTTTTTTTTTGGAGGTCAAAGTTCTAAATAACACTTTTGACAATAACTTTGCTATTTTCCATCGTAGAAAGGTGGGGTTGGTACCATTACATGGAGAATTGAAATCTCCAAAGTTTTATCTAATTTAGTGTGTATAGATTAAATAACATGTGAGATATGAATAAAAAATCTGTTTAAAATGGCCGCTATTTTGACATTTTCAGTTCTATTTTTCTCAATTTCAATAGGATTATATATATGAGCACACTATAGTCCCCTATACCAAATTACATGTTTCTATCTTAATTTTCATTTCTGCTGTCATGCTAATGTACAGACGATGAACAGAAGGCATGGCGACAATCACTTTTTTATTTCTTGAGGCCATGAAACGTGAAGATCAGTCAAAAACGGAGGTAACAATTTTTTACAATTACCAAACTTACCCTATACTTCATATATTGGGTAAGTAAAAGTAGTCCTAACGTGTCTTAAAATTCATTATGTTGAAAATGCTGTATCGGAATATCCGCACATCACAGTACTGTACTTTTCCAAAAAATATGTTATTGGAAAGTAAATAGTTCATTTTTAAGTTGTAAAAATATTGCTGTCTCAAAGGTTATTATGATTTTCAATGTGATAAAAGGAGAAGAGTATTTTGAATTTTGACAGTTACAAAAAGTTTCTAACAAAAACATATTAAAAAAATAATGTTTTCAAGTGTTGTAAATATGTATATATGATGTATTAACTAAGTTAGATGAATCATTTGTGGAAACAAAAATTGTACTATTCAGCAATTTTTATCTTATTTAAATTATAAACAGTATTGTTTTATTTGAAATGTAAATATATTGATTTTTATGTTTTTCCATGTCTCATTTTATTTAAACTTGGCAAAACCCTCACTCTCACACATACACACAGATGTCCTGTCCCAGAAAAGCTCCCTAATTAATGACTCACCCGCTGCAAACTCTTTTGATACAAAGACATCTTTCTTAAGGCTTCGTGATTGTTAAGTAATACCTACTGAATGTTCATAAAATTCGATTGAAAACGACTCCAAACAAGCCATTGTTAAAACATGAGGGAGAAATAATGTAAATAAAAGAAACAATGTTGAAATTTATTTGTCTTATGATTTGTAAAACCGTATTGAATAGTTACATAAATGCCGAAAATGTTATCCAACACATCCTACTTAAAATATGTACATACAAAACTAAATTATGTACTAGTATTGTGAAAAAACAAAGCACTCAGAACTACACCCTGCTTCCTTTTAAAGTTGCAAGAAAATCAAGCTATAAATGGCAACATCTTGTAAACTTTAGACTAACAGACCTAAACAGATAAAAATAAATGGCACCAGGAATTTAATTAAATTGCGTTTCATCGTGCAGTTTAAATTAAGAAATAATATAATTTGTAAGCACTTATATAACAGCAAACATATCTGTAATTAGGTACCGGTACCAGATTAAAAAAATAATTGCCCGTTGAATTAGAAAATGGTGCTCTGTTGTAAATTATTCTTGATTTTACTTGCCAATAATAAAAGAAACACTTAAAAATAGAAAAGTGAACAAATAAACGTAGTCTTTAAAGTTGCAAGAAAATCAAACTATAAATGGCAACATCTCTTGTAAACTTTAGACTAACAGACCTAAACAGTTAAAAATAAATGGCACCAGGAATTTAATTAAATTGCTTTAGAGTCTTCTCTTAACAGGACACTGTTTTAAATTCAATTGATGTTAACATAATACCAAAACGAGTATAATAACAAACAAAAATATTGCTTATAGACTATATTATAAGGAACATATAAACCTATTAATGATTCGAATTTGCCCCTAACCACAATCACTAGAAACTTTAAAATAAAACACAATTATCTGATTAATTGTTCTTTATTAGTGGAAATCAGATAATTGTGTTTTATTTTTAAGTTTCTAGTGATTGTGGTTAGGGGCAAATTCGAATCATTATTGTGAATTTCACCACAGTGCTCAACAAGATTGTATATAAACCTATTATTTTAAAAACCGAGCGGAGTACGTTACAGCAGATAAATTTGATCGATACAAGTGTATAGCCAAGAAAAATTAGGAACAAAGGATAAAGTAGAATGGTTTAAGGACGGAAGAGTTGTATTATAAATAACTACGACATAACTTCTTACAAACAAAAATTCGAGTTATTTATTTATAAAAACATCAAATCCTTGCTCTCTGTCCTAGCTATATTACAATTCAATATATTTTTTACAAAATAATTCAAAACAGTTTCTACTAGGCCCTAAATTACATACAAAATTCAGTGTCGGTTATAATTGTCGATAAACTGCACATCAAACAGCAATGGTACCAACCTGGAAAATAAATTGAATAATGTTCAAAATAATATTGAGATCAAAACAGATATGAGACGAGAGGAATTATTAGAAATACAGGAAGGAAACAAAGAGGTTTCGGATAATGAAGGAGTCTGGTTGGATGAAGGATAAATATAAAGGATGAGATGGGTTGAGGGGATTATAAGATGTAGAAAGACAAGAAATGTAATGTTAAAATATGTACAATACATCAAATATTAGGTTTCGGATAATGAAGGAGTCTGGTTGGATGAAGGATAAATATAAAGGATGAGATGGGTTGAGGGGATTATAAGATGTAGAAAGACAAGAAATGTAATGTTAAAATATGTACAATACATCAAATATTAGGTTTCGGATAATGAAGGAGTCTGGTTGGATGAAGGATAAATATAAAGGATGAGATGGGTTGAGGGGATTATAAGATGTAGAAAGACAAGAAATGTAATGTTAAAATATGTACAATACAATCAAATATTAGGTTTCGGATAATGAAGGAGTCTGGTTGGATGACGGATAAATATAAAGGATGAGATGGGTTGAAGGGATTATAAGATGTAGAAAGACAAGAAATATAATGTTAAAATATGTACAATACAATCAAATATTAGGTTTCGGATAATGAAGGAGTCTGGTTGGATGAAGGATAAATTTAAAGGATGAGATGGGTTGAGGGGATTATAAGATGTAGAAAGACAAGAAATGTAATGTTAAAATATGTACAATACAATCAAATATTACTTATAACACAATACCTAATATTGAAAGTAATGTAAATGATATGTTTCATTATGGAGAAAAAGATGAATATAGTATACAACTACCTGAAGGATCGTACGAAATAGATAATATTATTTCTTATTTAAAGGAGGCTATTAACGAAAAACATAAAAAAAACAAATGTGTCATTTGATATAAAAGGAAATAATAATACATTGAAAATGAAAATATTTTGTTCAAAATCTATTCGTTTTGACAAACCTAACAGTATAGGCTCACTGTTAGGATTTATTCACACAAATTGGAGCCTAATGTCTGGCATACATCGGAAAATACTGTCAATATTAACAAAGTTGATACTATTCGCGTCATATGTAATATTGTTCGCGGCTCATATAAAAACGGTGCTGAAGGTCATATTCTGCATGAATTTTATCCAGCAGTTGAACCTGGTTACAAAATTGTGGAAAAACCATCAACAGTAATTTACTTGCCTTTAAACATAACTGGTCTCCTTCATAATATTTCAGTTCAACTTGAAGATCAGGAGGGTCAACTGATAAATTTTAGACAAGAATTTATTTCGCTAAGACGTACTTTTATTTTAAATTATGGTTTTAGTGTTCAATGAAAAAGTAAAAAATAATTTTCCTACAGTCAGTTCTAATCAGTCATTTGAGAAGTTAACAAGGAGAAACAAGGAATTTTTAGAATCTTTAGATTACATTGCAGATAACAAATATGTTGCAAGTTGATGAAAAAATTCATTTTGATGAGTCAATTGTCGATTTTGAATATCATACACATCATCCGTACGCACAAACAACATATGGAGAAAATGATGAAATACGTATACCTGTTCATCAACAAAATGTTTATACTCTACCTAGTAAGAGTTATTTATATATAGAGGGGAAATTTAAAGCAATAAAAAACAGATGGTTCCGAAAGTAACAATAAACTTATTAGTAATGCAATTTCTTTTCTTTTCGATGAAATACGTTATGAAATTTCTGGTACAGAAGTAGATCGTATAAAAAATGTTGGTTTAACAACTACAATGAAAAATTTACTGACAAGCCGCTATGAGGAAAAAAATTTATTATTAAATGCAGGATGGAATTTGGACACAACGTTATTGGTTACATCGGCTTCAGATTTTTCATTTTGTATTCCTTTAAAAATGTTACTCGGATTTGCAGAAGATTATAGACATATAATTTTAAATATGAAACAAGAACTAATACTGTTAAGGAGTTCATCAAATTTAAATGCGATTGTACCGACAAATAATGATGATAAAATAACTTTAGATATAAATAAAATTTATTGGAAAATTCCTTACGTTCGAGTATCAGATGATTATAATTTATCACTTTTAAGATTGACAGATAAAGATCAACCTATTTCAATGGGGTTTAGACGATGGCAGTTACAAGAATACCCTGTATTACCTTCAACTAAAAATTTAACTTGGACAGTGAAAACAGCTACAAATACTGAAAAACCAAGATATATAATTGTAGGTTTTAAAAAAGATAGAAAAAATATGAGTCATAAAAATGCTGGACATTTTGATTTTTGCAAAATACAAAACATTAAACTCTATCTTAATTCACAATATTATCCATACGACAATTTTAATGGAAACAAAGCTATTATTTACAATATGTTTGCAAAATTTCAATCATCATATTGTCACGACGGTGAGGACAAACCATCAGTGGATTTCTCAACATTTTTTTGAAAAAAACACCACTTTTCGTTATAGACTGTTCAAGACAAAATGATACACTAAAAACTGGAACACTGGACATTCGTTTGGAAATTGAAGCACAGAATAATATTCCTGAAAAAACAGCAGCTTTCTGTCTCATACTTCAAGATGGACTTGTAGAATACACTCCTTTATCTGGCGTTGTAAGCAAAATATTATAAACATTGTAACATACATTTTTTTTTTTGTTAATAAAATTTATATTGATATATATCTGTGTCTTCAATACCTTGTTCCTGGAGAGAGTAGGGGAATTTTAAATAAAACACACAATTTATTATGTATTTAATAGATAGTGACCATAAGCGACTGTATGAACACCATCATCACATATAATTCTTTTATCATCATTTTACACTTAAAGCAAGTTTATTTACAGTTATTGTTTGTATACAATGCTTAGTAGATTTAAACATTCTACATTCTTTTCTAATTTCATTATAATATTCTAAACAATTTTTATAATCTACAAAAGAAACATTATTTTTTACAACTGATTTTGTTACACCTTTAGCTTTCTTTTTTTCACATATATTTCCATCAACACCTTTACAAGTAAATGAATACAATTTAGGACGTAAGCCAATAAACTCACTTATAGGAATACTATTACATTCATCTTTAAATTTACCTAAAACCTTTTTATTATGTTCAAAATAACAAAAATGATTTACAGGGTAATCAGATGTATCAAAAAACTCTTTTAAATCATGACTCATTATATCTTTATAAATGTCATCTGTTTGTATTTCCAAAAAAAAAACTGTCTGTATCAATATATAAGAGATTTAATTTGTTCAAAGGATATTTTCTTCTTAACACATTATAAAAAAAAATCATACATTACAGTTTTACTTAATTCTAATACAGTGAATCCTATATAAATTGGTTTATTAAACATTACAGACTCTTTAACACTTCGAACAGCGCAAAGGTTTTCATCATAAATAATAGATTCTAGATACACAGGTTTACAAATAAGTTTTTTAAGTCTCTTTTTGTTATTTACCAACTCTATTACTTGTCGTTTTCTAATATTTTCTATAGTTTTTCCAAACATAGCATTATTTAAAAGTTTATAAAATTCTTTTTCAAAAGAATTTTTTGCAAGTTTTCGTTTTTCAGTATTAAACATAATAAATGATTTTAACCATGGTTCTTGATTAAATTTAAGAACTCTGTGTATTTTACTTATTACTAAACCATTTTGTACAGCTTGTTTTAAAGTTACATAATGTACAACATAATTTGTTTTAGGCTCTAGAGTAGTTAATTTTTTTTGTTTTTCATTTGGAGGTTATTTATTTTCAGAAAGAAAAGGAAATTCATTGTGTAAATCGTGATAAGCTTGAGGATATTCAATATCTACTTCTAATATATAACCTTTAGGCGAATCATCTGATAATGACATTACATCGAAATTTTTCAAATTTGTTTTCCATTTAAATCCATTTATTGGCATAGGTTTACACATCGCTCCCGCGTAGAGATTATTACAGTCTATGTATATTAAATATGAATTTGGTAATTTATCATTGTAATCTACTAAATAGGGATTGTTTGCTTTAGCATGACGTTTTATACATGAAGTTATGCCTCCTCTTATTCCTTTTTCAATAAATAAATACTTATCATAATCAGTAAATAATTCTAGTTCAACATTTGTAAATTTTAACATAGCATCAAAAGTACATCCTGGTAATGTCAAATAATGTGCAGAATCTAATTTATAAGAATCAATACATAATGTTCTGAAATTTTCAAATATATCACTTAACAATAGTACATCAATTTTTAAATACAAATCACTATAATCACCTAATGTTTTACATTGAAAATGGTTCCAAACATTCATTGCAAATTCATAATCTTCTTCAGATATATCACTATCTTGTAAGTTATTATAAAACTTTTCTCTTGATGGCAGTTCATTTTCATCCAACCTATCCCAAGAATTTGTATAGTTATAGGGATAGACTCCCTTTCTTGTTACAAAAGGTAAATCTTGATCAGTAAAAAACTTTTTAACATGATTAAATTGATCTTGAGTTAAGTAATTAGCTAAAGAACTCAAACTATCATTTAAAAACCTGAAAGTATCTATAAATCTTAAAATAATGCCTTTTTCTGTATATTTAGAGAATGAAATATATTTTTCTGTGCTATTAGGTATAATCGTAATATTTTGTGAATCACAACCTAATAGCTTTATTATAAAATGTGAATCATAATTTGAACTACCATGTATAAAAACTGGCAAATACTTTTGATTCTGTCTTTTCAAATTACAATTATTACACAATACAGAACGAAAACGACCTGATAAGTGACAATGGTCTTTTACTGGTCTACAAAATCCTGTAAATTTACAATTACACATTTCACAATGAGTTGTAGATTTAAATTTTTGTTTTTCCTCATCAGTGAGAGGTAATATAGATTTATTAACTTTTAAAATTTTACCAATCAAATTACTTATTTCAATTAAATATTTCATAAAATTTTGAGCTGCATTTTCACCTCTATACAAATAAGGTTCTTTTGGCAACTTATCGATAACTTCTTGTGATAATAAAGTATCATCAACTACTGTATAAACACAAAAGCTCATTGGTACATGTATATCATTCAAGATTGTATTTTTTGAAATTCTTTCATTAACTGGTTTTAATATACATTCAAAATCAGCATACATTACTATTGGAACACGAAAACTATAATGAAAATTATTAAACTTTATTACAGGAGGAATATCATCATCACTTTCAGGCATTACAGCCCTTAAAGGCTTATTTGGTTTACATGTTTTAATATGCTTTTTTAAATTAGAGTCACAATCTTTACCTTGATAATGTGTGAAACAACGATTACAAATAGCTTTTTTGTGTTCATGATTATTTATCTGAGAACTTATTAATCTAGAGAAATTATTAATATAACAATAATGACTTATACCATTTTCATTTGTTAATAATAATAAATCAAAATGATTACTTTTTTCATAATTTGCTACTCTAAGAGGATATACATTATTTTTTTCAAATTTATTTATTTGTTTAATAGGTGTTGGAAAATCAATACCAACAAAGTTAAATTTATCGATCAATTGATAATATTGATTACTTAATTTACCAGCATTTTTTTTTCTTAACATATCGAGTTAAAAGAGCCCATTTAAAACAAAAATTATCATTATAGTTTTGAACATTTATAATAGCTTTTTTAGATTGAATCCTATTAGGTAAAGGTAAGAAAGAACTACCTCCTAATGGTTCATATTTACTAATACGTAATAATATACTGTCAACACTATATAAACTCCATCCACTCCCCTTGCCAACTGAATCTGATTCTTCTTGACAAATTTTTTTAATTACATCACGTAAAATATTATCTAAATCTGATGAATTAAATATTGCAATATTTTTTGTTTTAAATGATCTGTCTTGTAACTCATTAATTATAGGTTTTACATAAGTACTTTCAATAACAAGATTAAATTTTAATACATTATAAACATTTAAACATTTACTAAGAAGATTTAAATTTTATATTTATTATGTGTTAACAACAAACAAATATCTTTTATATTATCATTATTGTTTTTCAAACAAAATGTTTTTAGATTACCTTTAAATGCATTTTATAGTTCATAAAATTAACCTTCATCATTAAGTAAATCTAATCTATACTTTTTTTTTATTTAAATGTTCTCCTGAGATATTTGGTGATATATTAACAGATTCCAATGTTGAAGATGATAACGGCATATCAATATTATTAACGTCCACATATTTTCTTTTTTTAGCTTTACTATCCATATTATTAACAAAGAAATCTGAAAATAACTATAAAAAAACTACAATTACATTGCGTTGTGCTTATATAACTAAACAATCAAAAATATTTTGAATTTTTTTGAATCATTTTTTTGAACTTGTTTTTCTACATTTTCAGTATTAGATATTTGTTTTACTGCTTTCATTAATAAGTCTTTTACATTTTTAAGTAATTCTTCCCCTTCTTTAGTACTCTCATCTATAACAAAATATACTTTACGATTAACTTTTGTCCAGTACTGTTTTTCATTAACATTTCTCAAGTCATCCATATCTGTAAGTTCAATTTTAGCTAAATGTGTTCCAGTCTCTCCTGGAGTCTTCATAATTTTTCTTTTTTTATCAGAATTTGACTGAGCAATTTGTTTAATTGCAACTTTTTGTTTTTTAAATTTAATTTTTGATTTATTTAAAAAGAAATCATCAAAACTGTCATCTGAATAAATAGAAGTATCTGAATCACTGTCAGAATCAATTTCTTTTTTACGTTTATTATTTTGTTTTTTACTAGTTGACGGTTTTAGAGATTTAATAAAATGAATAATAGCATTTGCAGCATTAACAGAAAATGTTCTATATTGTATATCTGATTTTTCGAAACATAATTGTAATAATGATATTAATTCATTATATGAAAACTTTTGATCACTTTTAATCACAACTTGTAATTCTGAACAATGAGAAGATTCTATATCATACTTTAAAAAATCAAAAATTACATTAAGTGAATTAAATACATGTAAAATTTCAGCATCCGTTTGATTTTTTATGAAACATTTTAATGATTCAATGGTTGATCCCCATTTAACTAAACTATCAAGTCCTAAAATTATAACTGTTTCCAATAACCAGGTAATATTCAACCGAGTCTCTGATTGCGGCTTCTTTTGATTTTCCACTACAGTCTCCATAACTAAAAATAGAAAATATTTTTTAATAATATTTCTGAATAAAAATATGATTAATATCTATTTATATGCCAGTTGATCCAAATCCATTTAAATTTCTATCTGAATTACTGATACTATTAATTTCTACAAGTGCAGGATATGCAATTACTTCACATATTAATTGAGCTATTCTATCTCCTTTATTAAAATTATAAAATCTTGATTTGAATGATTAAAAAGCAGTACTTGTACATTTCCACGAAAATCTTTATCTATCACTCCCGCTCCAACATCAATAAAATAATTTAATGCTAAACACGAACGAGGAACAATTATTCCATAACAATTATCAGGAACAATTATTACTAAATCAGTTTTTATTAATTGTTTATCATGTTTAAAAACAACATAATCATATGCGCTCTTTAAATCAAATCCAGCAGCAGAATTTGTCATTTTAACTGGTGGATATGCATTATTCGTTAATTAAAAAAACAAAGTTTATCATTTGTAAAATTCATTTCCCTTTTTACTGAAACAACCAATAAACCCAATATTTTTTTGAAAACAATTATAAATACACTGTTCAAACTCAAATAAAGTACTGTTCAAAAAAATTTTCAAGAAAAACTATCTAAAACTCATTGTAAGAGAAATTGAAAAGTCTAAATAAAATATTTACCTAACACAATATTTTTTGAAAACAATTATAAATACACTGTTCAAACTCAAATAAAGTAATGATCAAAAAATTTTCAAGAGAAATTGAAAAGTCTAAATAAAAATATTTACCTAAACAAGAAGATCAACTTTTCCAGACTCGTCAATGAATGAATACTAGTATAGGACTTACAAACAGTTTTATAATAGTGCTGATATGATAACCTTAGTTAACCTTTGATATTGCAAAACATGATAGAAATAGTATAACGATTACACACACATTGTGAAATCATACCTTTATCATTAATAAAAATTATGAATCATATTTTAAAATTACTTACCTGTTAATCACTTATATCATCCTAATCCATAGACTCCACTGTTACATCCTGGTTTATCTTATTCGCTTATATCATCCCAATCCATAGGCTCCACCGTTGGATCCAACCGTGCCACCTGAATATCTGCTGTTACTTCCTGGTTTATAATAATAAACGCTAGTTCTTCAACCGTTATCTCATTCTCTTCCTCCCAGTCAATATCCGAAGGTAAATTGACAATTTCAATATCTGAGAGGTCTAATTCTGCTTGTGATATGAGATCGTCATCTAACCGATTAAATGATAGTGTACGTCTCATATTATTTCGCATATCCATCAGACGTTTTTCTTTCTGATGGAAACCTCCATTATTAAATAATTGACAATTTGTCCATGATGTCACATCCACTAACAATGCGTCTGTATAATCTATTCGAGTATACGGATATGTAGTAGGAATCCCACAAAACAAAGATTTTACCCATATGCTCCAATCTAAATTAATATAATTGGGTTCATCATGGGTACTATAACATTGAATTACGCGTGTATACAAATGATAATAAGAATTAGCCACATGACAGATAAATCTAAATAGATCACGTTCTCCGTCATGACGGTCACACTCTGTATAATCAATTGTAAAATCACGTACTTGTTTAATTTGTTGTTTAAGGATCAATAATAAAAACCGTACACTCAATAAAAATTTAACAATATGCATTAGTAATAGACATTGTCTTAAATCGATTGACTTTTCTATATCGACTATTTGTTCTTTAAGTAAAGACCAAACTGACAAAGAGAATAAGGTAGCCGGTTGATTTCTTAAACGGAAGAACTCAGTTGTCACGGTCAGTAAATGAATGCCTAAATCTTTCCTTACTACACTCATGATCTGAAAAATTTGAAAATAAGATACTGTATTCAAGAATCAACTTTGATATATGAAAACTTATCTTCACATACAAGGTTTATATATTTCTTTCGGCAATTAGTTTATTAAAAGATAGATCACTAATTGTTGATCCGAAACTTTTTATTAATGATCCATATATTCTTAGAAAATATAATAGACGTCAATTTCCAACAAAATTTCAGGTTCAATAATATTTAAAGATGGATCATTGAAAATAATTATTGACCCATAACTTTTTAATAATGAACTATACATTCGTAGAAAATGCTTTGTAAACAGAGCTAAAGTACAAACTGATTTCAAAACGCAATAAAACAAAAAATATTTACTGACATCATTTTAGTTAGATTCTAACATAACTCAATTTCAAAAAATGAATCAATTCGGGAAAGGTAATGTCAAAATAAAATGACATAAGGACACAAAACATATAATATCAAAATTACACCTTATTAAAAGATATAAACTAATAAAATATATTAGGTTTCAATAATAGTATAGAGAGTCTAACAGAATGGAAAATAATCACTTCATTAATTAGTATTTATCAATTCAACCTCTAACCTCATCACTGATTGATATTAAATAGACTATTAGACAAACATGACTGTAAATCTCCTATATTCTTATAGTTTCCTGATACATATAAAACTAATTCTAATATCTTTACTTTATATTATAAAATGTCAACAAGACAGAAAATACAATTAAAGAGTAATATTTTTCATAATAGTAGTATGGGATCCAAAAATTTGTATTGTCTAAATTTTCACAATTAAACAACCTTCAATAAGATAAAGTGAATCAAAAATTCATAGTTGTCAATCAAAATGAAATGTACAATTAATGAAGGCGATTGGTAGGATTGGCAGAAAAATTATTTTCAAATGTAAATAATTGATTTGCTGACTTAAAAACTCAACATTTTTGTTACTTTAAAAATGATATTTCTTATGATACTATGATACATTGAACGTGAAAATAAGTACTGTATTAAAAAAGATGACACTAGGTCGTTGTGTCAACATTATATTAAGCTTTGATAAAAATAAAAAACAAAACATTGTTCATATTTCAAATAGAAAAATAGTTGAATTATGACAAGCATACCTGATTTAGGTGGCAAAGACACTGATGATGGTGGTGAGATGGGTTGGATGTCAAGATGGTAGGTGATGATTGATGATGTATTAGAGATGGTTTATAGATGTCTTGAGACTGATGCTGAAGTTCTTTTCTAGAGGAAAAAAATGATAACATTAATCTAAAAAAAATAAAATCGTATAACAATGAACAAATGTGATTAAAAAATACTAATTGTAATTAATGCCCTAAATATTGTTAATTAACATGATTAGAGCAATGAAATAATTTAGAAAAAATAAGCAACTGTAACAAATTTCTGAGAGGAGGAAGAAGAAATAAAATTTGGAATGCAGAAGTTATAACAATGAAAAAGAAGATTCTTATATTTCCTCTGAACATCATTTTTGTTTGGGCTCTCAGAAAAAATTTAAATTTTACGTTTTTGTGATGAAAGTAGAAGTAAATATAATTTATCCATAAAGAAATGATAATTGTTAGAAGACAGAAACAAGAGATTTGCTGAGTATTGTATGTGTTGAGGAATGGACTTGAACTGAAATGTTAAGTAGCCTAGATTTAAAATATTCATTAAGGAAGTAAAAATAATTAAGACTCAAAATTTGCATTACACTTTGGAAGAAATACAATAGTTTTTTTTAATCGTTGTAATCTTATTTTAAAATTTGTAAAAGGACAAACACACACACACAATAATACAACCAAAACTTTGTAAGTACAGTATAATGAAATAAAACTTGACCCATAGAAATCCCGAGGTGAAAGAAATCTCAAATAATTTGTAAATTCAATATTGTGTATGATTAAATTAATAAAGTATTGTAAATGTAAACTTGTCTCTGATTGTTTTATAGTAAATAGAGAGTAAGTTTTAATATAAAAGATTGGTACACAAAAGAAATTTAAATTGAATTAGAATATATAAAACAAATTACTTTGTTTATTTTTTTTATACAATCTCAAACTGAAAAACAAGTTTGTAAGCTAACAAATAATAAGATAATTTATTTTTTAAATAATTTACTTAAATTCACAACAGTTATTAACAAAAATAAAATGATTATGGAGAAGAAAATAACTTATTTCAAGTAAAATAACTTTTAAAAAAATCATTTTTACCTAAATTTTTTTTACCACGATTTTGTGTTTTCACTCATTTGACTGACAATATCTTAAAAACGGACTTGACTATTGTATTTTTCTTCGAATTTTACATTAAAATCTGTATCACACGACTACCTTCCCATTTAAAAAAATCAAGTTTATTTCAAGATGGCGGACAAAAATTTCAAACTCACTAAAAAGTGTCTCTTTTATGGCTGTAATTAACTGCATTTATTTCTATCTCATAAGACTTACATTTTGAGATACAGTAAAACCTGTCTAAAACAGAACAAGATCGATCCAATATTTTTTTTTCCGTTTTGGGAGGTTTCCGTTTTATAGAGATTAATTTTTTTTTTTTAATACTGTATAGCTTAGCTTACTGTATTTGTTTTGTCACAAGAACAAGAAGAAGGAAATGTGTACATACTGTAGTTAAAATAAACTTAATACAGTACGTGAAAACTAGATTTATTTTTTAAATCAACTTACATGTAATCCATTCTCTTTTCTAGTTTTTTTATCCAATTTTTTTTTTAAAGTACACTGTCACGATGTTTTAACAACAGACCGCTGAATGATCTCTTTGGCATCCTGATTAGTTTCACAAGTTCCGGTACATTTTTAAGAGCTTCAAATTTCTGAAGGTCATTCACGCAAGTTAGCGCTTCTCCAAAAGTGTGAATTTTCAATTCCCTTTCATCTTCGTCGTCATCGTCTGTTTCTTCTGTCACTTCCTTTGCGCTATTTTCGAGAGCAATATCGGACGCACTTTTGATGTCGAAAGTTCGTCGTCAAAATTTACGATGACTTCAGGTTGAACAAGTTGCATTCCTTGTACACAGAGATCGGAAATGTTACTTAAATTATCCACTTCAATGTCAGAATTAGCCAGTGATACTTGAGCATCTTTAAAAAAACACTTTTTCACAGTTTCTGGAAGAACTCTTTTTGTGGCCTGGTGTATCTAGTTAACCGCATCAAGAACATTAACTTGCTTAACTAGTTCTGAAACATTAAAAAAGTAACTAAATTACAATAAGTACTGTATGTAGGCTACAGTATAAAAACAATTTTTTAATGACTGTAAATTTAGTTCACATGTTCGAACAATATCACTTGTTGTATGTCAGGCGGTAGGCACAAAACTGAGAATAGTGAGACTAATGTAGAGTGTAGTGTAGACTAATGTACACATGTGTACAGTACAAAACAATTCTGTTATGCAGTACCCTAATTCTCAGAACAAACGGGAAAAAGTACAGTAATGTAAAGAAGGATGGGGCAAGGGGTTATGCCTCATTATTGCATGTAGCTGCTGAGTTGCGCCAAATTGGTGATTGTTTGATCTGTACAGAAGTAAAGTTATACACAGTTTCGTTTTACGCGGCACTTTCCCACAATGCATCTACCGCCTATAAAGGGGACTGTCTGTTACCCAACAAAAATTCCGTTTCCGCGTTAGACAGTTTTATATTAAATTACACTGGTGCACACAATTTATTTTCCATTTACCCAGGTTTCCGTTTTAGGCAGATTTCACTGTATTAAGCCGTTTCCAGACTTTTCAAACATCCTGTATATTTAGCAACAAACGAAGCTGTGGAATTAATTATTGGTACTTTGGTTTTGTTGTATTACCAAATAAAAATTTGCGTATTTGATTTTCTAAGTATTTACAGATAATCGACAAAGAATTCAATATTAGATGACCACGTTGTAATAAATTTTAACTAAAGTTTTCTCTGGCGATGAAATAGGATCTGCCGTTTGTAATAAACATCCCAATACAGAGAGATTATTTCTTAATAACGGAAGTTAGTAACTGGAAATGGAATTGGAATAAACTTCTGGAAAAACCTTTCAATATTGATAAGGTTGACATTAGGATCATTAAATAAAACAAGGAAACATTGTATTTAGTGGCTGTATAATTTGTTACTCGTCTTCAAGTTATTTGGTGTCCGTAATATGTAGACCTAACATATATGATTAGAATATAATATATTTGTCTTAAAAAAAAGAGTAATAATAGTTACCCAGTCTCACAACAGCCTGTGAAAGTTTCAGAGTAATATGTGAACACCACATCAAGTTACAGTAACGTTAATTCTATCCTTTGTAACAAATAGTTGGTAGTTATTACTGCTCTCAAGATACTGTAGTAACACCTTAACTTTCTGAGCACCCATAAGTAATACAGTAACACCTCAGGATCACCTAGAATTTTAACATGATGGATAAACAAAAAATCTAAGACTAATTTTAGATAGCCCATTTACTTACATAACTTTTATTATTTAAGATAAAATGAAGACTTATATCCTGAAAATATATTTATTAATCATAATATATGAATGATATGGTCAAATTTTTTAAAATAGAAAGAAGCTAGTTTTCACCATTTAAATAAATTATAATTAATATTGGATTCACTATTGCTTTAAGTAGGTCACTTTCCTGAAATATGGAAACAAATTTGAATTTAGTATCTTTATTCTAAATCATAACCCGAAAAAAACTGGTGCTACCAGATGGAAGTAAAGTTGGGGGGAAAAATAAGACTAACGAACGTCGCAATCCTCCAGATACAAGAATACTACAAACTTGCTATATCAACAAAAATATCTCCTCCTGCGGCAGTTCAATCAAATGCAGATGGAATTGCCACAGAAGGAGAAATTATCCTATTCCGTAGACCACAAATGTTTATTACAAAATAATAGTAAAAGTGTGTTAAAAACCATCAAATGTTATTACAAAATGATAGAGAGAGGAGAGAGACATCTGTTACTGGCATCTGTGTGTGTTACCCTCTGGTGTAGTAGTAAAAAGACTGTAAAATTGAATGGAGGAGTGGAGTTAGTTCTCCTATAAACCTGCATGTTGGCTACTGGCGTAGTTAAAGGACTCAATAAAACATAAATTAAATGTGGCACTTTTATGTGTGAAGTAGACTTAAAAAATCATACAAATTTGAAAATAAAAATTTTAGGGACCACAATTTTGTAATGAAGTAGTAGTCACAGGGAATAGTGATGGATTGGAGATATTTCCACAAGGATCAAACCTTCTGCTTACACCTGTTGTGAGCAGGAAAGGCTTCACTGCTGCTTACCACATTATACAGAGAGGACAAATAATGAAATTCTCCTTTTGTTTCAGTAACGAGCAAGGAAGAAGACAAAAAAAGATGTAGACTGAGTGTATCACTTTAGAAAATGTTCTCAACTTACATGACATGGTTCCAGGCCTATTCAAATTCGGTGTACTTCTCGTCTGTGAATAAATTGGACGAAGGCCGGGTTCTTTTAAAATAGCTTTGAAGGTTGTACATATTGTTTTGATTGTGGACTGGGAGCTAGACGAAGACCCTACAAGTGAACATTCCAAATGGTCTTTGTGCGTTATATAAAGGCTATACAGCATCTTCGTAGTATAACGTTGACAACAAATGGCATCACTAACTCCACTGCTACTACCACTACCAGCTCTACATCAGAGCGTTTATGTAAAATTTGCTACAGTCACAACTATAGGTCACATTTTTATCTTGTGTGAATTTACTAGCCTGTAGCACTCGTTCAAACCAATTAAAAGATGTTGGGTTGTGTAGACGAAGGATAGATCCACTGTATACTTTACATAATTGAACACTAAAATAGACTTTACAGCAAAATTTTGGGAAATTTTGTTTTCCCATAATTCACCCCCCAACATATTCCAGAACATTGACACCATTTGGGGCTTATCAAACTAATGCTGGATTCATTCCTTTTTAAACCGTAACATGCAAAACTTAAACCGATCCATTTCCAAAACACCTTTAGGTGTAGGGTTAAATTTGAAGCTGTTTCTAGAACCATATAGTCTAAAACGCTTAATATTCATGCATTCAACTTAGTAGTACACAGTATGAACTGTTTAATACTCTTAGGTCCACTTGTGACCGTCTCCACTTCTTTTGACCAGCTGGAAGCTCCGGCTGGCTGGAGACCGCGTACACTTAGCCGAATCTTGTCAGGATGGGCCAAGGAGTCGGGTTAGGACGCTAATGAACGCACGCAACCCAAGTGAAATTAAATATTATATTTTATTATATGGCCGAATTAGAGTTTACAGAATTGATTATAATTTATGAAAAAGACATAACGGCAAGACTAAGCCTTAAAAGTGGCCGAAAAGCATACCGTTGAATTTACTAGCACGTGGCCCAAAAATGGACTGACCTCATCCCGTGGCGGTCTTCCGTCTAGCGGCTCTCGGACAAGACTGACGGTCGGCTCACTAGCTCAAGACCTCCACTCCTCGTCTCTCCCCTCCCCTTCTTCTACGTCATATTGCACTGCTCATCAAAACCGCAAGTGCCAATTCATATTTTATTAATTAAAAATCCCTTTTCATTACATTCTAATTTATAATTATTATGATTTTGGTTTGGTGGGCTCCTTGGCTGGGCCACACACTGTCTAGATTAGATTAGCATACTACTACTATAGTTAAGATAACACAACTTTTGGCTATTTTCGTTTGTTTAAATTTAACCCCAACAAAACTCTGAATGTTGACATCGTTTAAAGGCATATCAAACTAATGCTGGGTTAAATTATGTTATTTCCCTATTTTCAGTCACTTTTCCGAAAAGCTATACGATGTGAAACGAATTTTGAATACATTAAAGTAAGCTAAATACAGGTCGGAAAATTCTTGAACAAACATTGTATTGGTAGAGAATATATTATATAGGGAGGTGATGATGAGCACAATGGTTTCATCTTGATCCCTCCTCCTAACCCAAATACATTACATAGATTAGAGATTGGTGGACATTTCATAACCACGGATATTGTCATATCCATGAGGATAATTGAAAAATCTAAAATATCTATATTATAAATCAAAAACAAAACTTTACTCACTTAATTAATTTATTTACTTACGAAATATTATCTGTGGACTGGCAGTGGCCTAAACTTTACATTGTAACTAATGTCCATATAACACAGTATTATGGTTAGATATGTGCTGTAGTCTTCGATGATATATTTGTACTCGCATGACAGTGTGTTTCAAAGATTCCAGACAGTGCAATCAGCTGTTAACAAAAATATTTTAGTTAAAATAACAATTGTTTTCACAATGACTAATTATACCTTACGATGCTTTCTCTACACAATAAAAATTCCCGATGTTCATTTAAAAAAAAATAATTGGTCCAAAAATATTGCACAAACTTTCTCACTCACCCATCCCCCTGAAAACCAAACAACAAGGAACCAAAACTAATCATCACCTAAACTGTCAGTTTGATAGTTGTGATTCAAGAAACGTGTAAATGAACCATAGATGCAGTTCTTAGGAATCACGTTCAAATGAAATTGATTTGGGGAAACAGTGATTTAGTGCTAAAAATGTTTCTATTGATAATTTATCTATTTCATTATTATTAATTATTCTAATACATGTAAAACATCTCTAATTAATTACTAAGTTAGCTTAAATATCAACATTCAACAAGCGTATATAATTACATATCCTAAACTTTTGTTTCAGAGCTATCTCAATGATTATGACAGAATATATATTTAAATACAAAATCCAAGAATTTATTGATTTGCTCTCTACACATGAAGGTTAACCCCTCATGGTTATTTGTCCCTATTGATCCCTTGTTTCGAATTCTCTTCAATTAGCAATCTTATCTCATGACAGCACATTGATTACATTTCGGCAGAGTCTCCCACTAGTCTATTCTCTTCTGTTACCAACTGACCTCCCGACAACCTCGTGCCAACTCTAGCTGCCAACAACTGCATATCCTCTGGCGTCTATAGAGTGGATTGAGAATATTAAACTGTTATATTTTAACTTAACTGAAAATTCATAACCTAAAATCCTATTACAGTCATAGAAATTTGTTTATACATTTCAATAATAGTAAATAAACACATTCTCAGGATTCAAATTAAGGGTTATAATGACAGCTATCGAGATTTTTGTTTTCCCCCCAATTACTCCTTAAGTATAATGATTTTGTACGAGATTGAGTCATTAAATTAAATCTTACTAAAATTAGAATGAAATCGGTAAAGCCGGTTTTGAGTAATAAAGTACAGTAGAACCTTGATATAACAAATGTCAGGGGGATTTGTAAAAATTCGTTATATCAAGGAATTTGCTAAATCGAGGTTTGTAATATCAAGGTTATGCCAGCCAATATTTCGTTATATAGAGATTCAGAAAATCTCAGTTGTAAACCTCTATATAACGAAATCTGCCAACACTAACCTTGATATAACATTCATTATACTGTGCTGTATGTACAGTACTGTACAGTATACTGCAATGTTATAGTATAAGCAATGTTGTAGTGCATACTTGGGTTTGAAATAAATCAATTTACTGTATTTCCCCAAGGTTAAAAAATTCGTTATATTGAGGTTTTCATAGTATTTTCTTCGTTGTATAGAGGTATAATTTGCATTGAGTGTTATGGAAAGTGGAAGGGGATTTTAAAAAAATTCGTTATATCAAGGAATTCGTTGTATCGAGGTTCGTTATATCAAGGTTCCACTGTATTTTATAACAGCCTCATGTGCGATTTTTTGTTTTTCCACCAAAAACTTATAAACCTGCATTTTTTTGAAGTGTTGCATTCATTTTAAAAACAATTCAAAATAAAACCCGAAAACCATGCTTACTTGTAAGATAAATTGTAATCTTTTCTGAACTTCAACATTATCACAGGAAAGTGCAAGGTCAATTCTAAAATTAGCTTTATAATTCAGGCAGTCTTGTCTAGTCCAGCTGTTCAGAAAGAAAAACGCAACTAGGCTAGGCTAGGCTGTCTAGTCGCAATTTCATAAAGTTTTACTTTAAAAAAATTAACTTTTTTCAATTATGAGTAGGCCTACCAAGGTTACAAAATATCGACCAAATAATTTTTTAATAAATTTGTTACGATACCTCGTTAGGCCGAACTGTCTATTCTCTACAAACCAGATAATACACCATTGATTTTCTACTAGCTATACTCAAAATTGAGTTTGAAATAATTTATAAAAGTATATTTATCTTATTAATCATCTTGTGAAATAATGTTTAACTAAATCATGTGGGTTTGAGAGCTTTAAATAAATCTGTTTTATCTTGCATGCTCAAAGCTTGTCTGATGTAAAATAATGTAAAATTTGTCCTTTTCTTTTATTAATATTTCTTTTGTAACTGGGAAAGGTTTCTTTTAAAAGCTTATTCAAAATCAATTTCTTAGCTGTTCATTAAAAATTTTACAAATCATTAAAGATTAGTGAAATCTCAATTTTTACTTTTATTAAAAATACTAATTTAATGAATTTAGAGTTAGTCTAGTGATGGCTCCATTTTAATTTTCACTGTTTTACTGACACAGGAAAAAAACATTCTACCTTTGGATCACTTTATTATGTATTTGTACAACTTGATATTCTTAGATTGCTATAAATATAATTTTTTTTTAATTCTTTGTTGGCCTATTCTAAAAATATGAATAAAAAATATTTGTTTGTGTGTGTATTAAATTGGTCATGTATTTTAACATAGGTCTACATATTTTTAACAATAGTTCAGTTTTATTAATTTTACGGGGACGATATTAAAATCCACTTGTTATATGAAGTTTTTTTTTTTTTTTTTAAATAAGATATAGGCTACCCCCTCCACCAATCTTAATCAATTTGACACTTGTTTTGTTCTGCTAAAGAGATATAAAAACTGATATGTAATTCTGCTATATAGGATTTAATTTCTGTAGAAACACAGCAAGAAATAACGGCTCTAGAAGAATTTAAACCCATGTAAGGTTTAACACGCTTGTTAACGAGATCTAAAAAGGACTTCATTATTAATAAGAGTGACTTTGTATCAGACTCAATCTGTATTAATAAGGTCCCATTTCACAGTTTCCTAACGGAATGAACAATTAATTCAGCACCAGTTATAGCTTTGTTAACCACAAAGGAAGAGATCTTTGAAAGAGTCCCTCAGACCATCACAATAAGAAATCTCAGAAGCCCAAATTACATAAGGCTGTTGTACACAAACTCTTGCGACGATGGTAATAGTTGTCTCTTCTTGCTTCCTGGGTTTGTAATAGTAGAGGCCACAAAGAGTTAACCAGCACAATGTGTTCGGCGGTTTCAGATAAAACTCTGAGAACGGGTATACCCTTGAATTACTTTCGATCATTACAAAAATAGGCTACCAAATTTATATATATATTATACACATATAATAAATACATATATAAATATATACATAACCCACAGTGGTGGGAATTCTGAAGTTTCATATACACTTCTAAAATGGTCCTTTTTAAGTGAATTACATGTTAAAATAGGTTTGTGCACGATTTGTGTTTACCTTACAAGGTCTAGATAGCTATATATAGAGAGAGGGAGAGGGAGAGGGAGAGGGAGAGGGAGAGAGAGAGAGAGAGAGAGAGAGAGAGAGAGAGAGAGAGAGAGAGAGAGAGAGAGAGAGAGAGAGAGAGAGAGAGAGAGAGAGAGAGAGAGAGAGAGAGAGAGAGAGAGAGAGAGAGAGAGAGAGAGACCTTACTTGGCCTACACATAAATAAACCTATATGACAATACTAATCCCAATTAAAAATTTTCTTACTGTACTAACAACATTCAATGTTGTTTGACTTCAGTAGAGATGAGATAAACTGTTATTTTTCAATAACAGTTGTAACAGTTATCGGTACCAACGAATAACCGGTTATTTTAAAGGTTATATTGTTACTGTTAGAACGTTCTTAGTTCTTGTTCTTACCACAGTACTGCACTACTATTTTTTAATGTTTTCAATACTTTTAACTGTTTAAACCTTTGAACTTTTGTAACAAAGCAGTTAAGTGTGTATTACTTTAATAAGAGAAACGTTTTAATGATATTGTATTTAATAATTTGTATATTATGATACTTGTAAATTGTTTAATGTTTTTTTTTTCCATTTCTGCTAAACACATTTTTTTTTTTAGGCTACATTAGCAATGTTTTACAAGGAAGCTACAGTACATTAATAATTGTCACCTTACAGTAGTACCGTTATTCAATAAAATAATTCTAATTTAAATTATACGTTAGAAAATAAAACAAAACTGGAAGAAACTTTTTTTTCCTACAAATATCTTATTTTCTGCTCGCAGTCCAGTATGTAAATATAACCAGTCCATAGGGCAAACCAAAATAATTTGTTATTTTTTCTACTTAAGATTTTAAACTGAGTTATCAATCCAATATCCAACTGTTGAGCAAATATAACATATTGAACATAAAATGTTTGGGACATTTGAATTAACAAAACATTAAATAGATTTTCAATTGTACTGTACGAGAGATGTTTTATTGCACATAATACAAATTCTGCTGTATTTTATTAGTCCATTATCTATAACATTATTTTTATCTGAAATTGTATAGATGCCTTATTGCACAGTTGTATTTTTAATAAAGTCATATAAGTGGCAAATTAACAATAATAATACAAAATACAGGAAACTTAACAAATAATTGACATCTGTGAAAAACTTTAAGTGAATTTAAGAAAATAACTGAATAATATAAATGAAAATCACTGAAATTAAATAAAACAATGGCAATAAAAAACATAAATATAATACGTTTCACCTATTTAAAATTTGAATTCAAAAACAATATTTTTTTTTTTTTTTTTTTTCACTCAAACAAGTCCTCCTGTCAGATAGTATGAGACCTGCCTTTGAAAATAGTCTTTCACAAGGAACTGATGTTCCTAGAGAACACATACGTTGCCTCGCTAAATTAGATAG
This sequence comes from Aphrophora alni, assembly GCA_963513935.1. Lineage (NCBI taxonomy): Eukaryota > Metazoa > Arthropoda > Insecta > Hemiptera > Aphrophoridae > Aphrophora > Aphrophora alni. The sequence goes on along the minus strand of OY740776.1, from coordinate 46,468,332 downwards.
AAGGGGAAAGTAGCTGCAGTTTTCTTGCCACCAAATTAGAGGATTTTCTTGCCTAGGAAGGATGTCTTCATCATCAATATATCTTTGAATTTCTATCAATGCTCTTGATGATAGTGGTGTTCCTCTGGGTTTTTTTGAAGATACTGTTTTATCAAAACAATCCCAAACAGAAAATTCATCTTCTACTGCCAACTCAGTATTTTTTGTGGGATGGTTTTCTTGGATGCTTTGTCTGCCTTCATTTCCAGTTGTCCCTATGTTCTCTGTGAGTGACTTCATTAGTAATTGTTTAGCAATTTCTGCAACGGTTGAATTAGAAAATGCTAATCCCTTAAACCTAGGATCTAAGTATGTACAAACGGATAAGAACGAATTATTTTCTATATTGCCAAGCCTTTGATTAATTCCTTTCTGGAGGGCAGATATAACATCTGCAATAACAGAAGAAAAACATTCTTTCCCCAAGTTAATGCAGACGTTTCTTAACCATTTGTCAATGGGATTACTAAAGATGCCGAGCAATACTTTTCACCACTTATTGTCTTGGTGACAGATTCAAAAGGTTTCAAAACCTGGCAAAGCTCATTTGCAACTTTCCATTCTTCAGCTGTGATTACTGGAAGTTCATTGTCTATCAAAGCCATAGTACTACGAATTGAAATTTCAAGTTTACAAAACCTTCCACCTAGTAGCTACATCTTGAATTAATTTGAGTGGCTGTTCACCATTGTTTCTTTGGCAAGTTTTTAATTTGTTACATGAAACATAGCTTTTTTTAAAATGTGCAACAATGGTTTTAATTTTGTCTACTATATTACCTACATCTTCTACACGAAGAGCATCACCTACTATTAAATTTAGTGTGTGGGAAAAACAGCTGAAGTGCCTCCACCCTCAGGGTTCAGCTGATTTTATGTTGTTAGCACTGTCAGATATCACTATAGCAATCTTTTTTTCGATGTTCCACTCACTCACAATTCTTTTAAGTTCTGTAGCTAAATTTATACTTGTGTGATTGGAATTCATTACTGAACATTCTAGTAACACTGAATTTAAGTTAAATTTAAAATCAAGAAAATGACCTGTTAAGGCAATGAAACTGTCATTATTGCAAGATGACCAGAAGTCTGTTGTTAGGCAAACACTTACAGCAGCAGTATTAACCAGTTCTTTTGTTTTCATGACACATTCTTCATAAAGAGCTGGTATTGCTGTTTTTGACAGTAAGTGTCTTGAAGGTAATTGATAATTGGGATTTAAAGCGTCAACAAACTCTCTAAAACCCTCATCTTCCACAATTCGGAATGGTTGAAAATCTTTTATAAAAAGATTAAGTAATTTATCATCAATTTTTTTTTTTTTCGATTTGCCAGTAAGTTTTTTTTTTAATAAAAGAAGTTATTGTCTCTTGAGTTTTTATTTGAAATAATTGTTAATTATCAGTATCACAATCACTTACTTTTTTTGCAGGTGACAAACAAAATGTAGAGTTTCCTATTGAATTAATCTGATTTCTTGCAACGAAAAGTGGTTGTTTCGGAAGGTGTTCATTCTGTTGACAGTTGTTGGAGGTTGAAGGGCCTTGAATGATGTTTGTTTCAGTATCATTACATATTTGAATATCAGTTTCATCAGCTCCATTCTGAAACACAATTTTAGTAACTTTTAGTAGCCTATATCTTTATTAAATCAAGAAATAATTAAGGATTGTTTCTAGCCTATACACTACAATAGCAACTCAAACAAAATGTTATGCACTCACTCACAAACAAAAGCAAAGGATTAGATAAATAATATTCCTGGATTTATAGCTCTGTTATATATTTTGCTTTATACACTACAGCAATAATTATTAGGAAAGCAATAGATTTACTTTAACAATTAGTTCACTTTTTATGTGCGAGCAAGGAATGTGCTATTTAAATTAGATTAGATGCTATTTTAAAGATTTTTCTGATCTGATGAGATATAAAAACAAAATATATATATATATATTTGGGTGTGCTTAAGACCACACGTTAGAAGTAAAAACTTGTTTGAACAGTATGTAACGCTTATATATATACTTATGATTTTTGTTTTAATATATTTTTATTATATGGGTATGTGAGAAAGTTTGTGCAACATTTTTGCATTGATTTTAGTTTGACTATGTATGAGTTTGAGAAAGTTAGTGCAATATTAGATTTTTAGTTTTAATATATATATATGGGTATGTGAGAAAGTTTGTGCGATATTTTTGCATTGATTTTAGTTTAACTATGTATGTGAATTTTGTGAAAGTTAGTGTAATATTTTTTGTAGATTTTTGAAGTGAAAACTTCTATTGGCGCGTTGGGTACTTTTTCAATAGAAATCGCGTCACGCACAGTAGCGTAATGCAACTTTAATATATATAGACAACGGATACGCGCCCACAGCATATAAATAAACTCATATATCTACGAAAAATGTTGCACAAACTTTCTCACATACCCATATAGGCTAGGCCTATATTAAAACTAAAAATCTACGAAAAATATAGCACTAACTTTCTCAAACTCATAAACATAGTCAAACTAAAATCAATTTTTCACTTCTAACGTGTGGTCTTAAGCACACCCAATATATTTTTAGTTTTAATACGTATGGGTATGTGAGAAAGTTTGTGCGATATTTTTGCATTGATTTTAGTTTGACTATGTATATGAGTTTGAGAAAGTTAGTGCTATATTTTTCTTAGATTTTTAGTTTTAATACGTATGGGGCGCGCATATCCGTTGTCTATATATTAAGGGTCCATTCCATACTGAAAAATGAACAATTTTGTTAAAATATTCAAAAAAAATTTCTTTATCTTTTTTTTCCCCCCTTGTTCTATGGTTTATAGGCCTAAGGTTTCATAAAAACACAACATATGGTATAATATCTATTTTTATCACTGTGAAAAAATTATTAGAAGTGGAGAGTGCACACCTGTTTTGGGGCAATCCAAGACAGAACCAGGCTGCTGGTTGTTGTAACTCTAATGAAACATTCAGTAATAATTATTATAGGCCTACTTCGCTTCTTCCTGTTAGAAAGTAAAAACTTCCAGAATAATTTTCTTTATATAGTTCTACAGTATTTATGCTATTCACCTTAGCCTTTTTCCTGTTTTTAACTAACAGGGGAAAAAAAAATCAGCTTACAAGCCTCAAATAATCATTGAAAACAAAAGTGTAGAATACATTTTTGTGAATTCCAACAAACTTATTGATTTACTTTCTTCCTTTCCTTGCAAGGAATGTTTTGATAACAATGTGAAGGTCAATTTAGTGGTTACTAAAGGTTTTGCCCATACCTTTAGCTTAGTCTGTTCAACTTGCGAGAACAAAACGCAAATGAAGCTTTGAATAGCATAATATGGACCAAGTGCCCCAAGACTACTTCTACCTCAAAAGTTTGAAGCGAACAGAAGAAAGTTAAGGTTAGCACAGGCAGAAGAAGAAGAAAAACTTCAAAAAAATGAAGGAATAACTTATGGTGCTGGCTGTTTTTGAACTTTTAAAAAGAGCTCATAACTGGACTGGTTTTACAACCTAATGATGTATTTTTGGACATTTATTTTAGATGTTTTTAGTGATATAACAAAAAATTAGGGCCTATTATGGTTCCTGTTAGTGATTTAATAGGCCTAGATATATTTTAAACATGGAAATATACCATTCACTGACTACAAATACCTGTGGGGTAAGTTATTTTCATCTATAGTTACTAAATAACTAGTATAAACTTCAACCGCTGTTTCCCGCAACTTAAAAATTTTGTTATTTTTTACATATAAGCTCATAACTTTTTAACTATTAAAGAGACAAGAATGCAATTTTTACCAGACATTGTATACTATAAAGCAACTTTTTGTGCATGGATATTGCAAATAGGTTAAATACCAGTATTTTTTTTTGCCCTTAAAAATGAGATATCAAACAATAAAATTGGTTCAGTACCGGTAGTTAAAAAGTTATAAGAGATTTAAGAAACCCATGTTTTTCCCCGAAAAAACTCAAAAAACTCCAAAAAATATGTAATTTTTTTTTTTTTTTACTTGAACAGTGGTAATATTTTTCTAAGACTAAATGAACCTAAAAAAATATATATGATAATTTTTAAAAGCATTTTTAAGAAAATCACTAGTTTCAGTATAGAATCCCTTTAAGGTTGCATTACGCTACACTGTGCGTGACGCGATTTCTATTGAAAAAGTCCATCCCAAAAGTTGCATTACGGTAGTGTGCGTGACGCGATTTCTATTGAAAAAGTCCATCCCAAAAATTACCCAAAGCGTCAATAGAAGTTTTCACTTCAATAAAATAAACATTAAATATATTATAATATTAGAAATTAAGTGTTTATCAGTAAACATTAATAAATCCAATGTAGATTTCCATTTTCCTGTAAGACTTCTTTAAAACATACATTTTAACTGTACCCTATTGAACACCCTAATTTGAAGTTTAACCAATTATTTTTATAAAATTTATCATAACAATATTTTTATAATAATGATAAAAGTTTAAAATGACAAAAAAGAGTTGAAAAACTTAGGATTCTATTAAACCTAATGCTTCAACAATAAATGTATAGGAGGGAAAAAAACAAAATAATTATTGGTAATAATAGGGAAAACATAATATTTAATTTACAATAAAACAATAGTTTCTTACATTGTTGCTGTTATGTTGAGAAGAAGTAGAAGGTTTAGATTTAGACGGCAAAAAAACACTAGGATGTCTTCCAAGTACATGTTTCCTTAAATTGTTCGTTGTACTTCTGTAGGAAAGTTTTTGTCTGCACATTTTACAAATTGCGAAGTCAGAATCAAAAATTGTAAAAAAATTCCACACATCGCTAGTTTTTTCTTCTTTTTCCGTTCGACATAATAAAAAAATCTTAAATCTCTAATCTACTATCTCTCCAATCTAACTAAAACTCCAATCACGTTACGGTATTACGGCTTAAGAAGTTACGAAGATGAACTATCACTGACGAAATACTGACGCCTAAGTCTCTCTAAATGGTTAACTGGTACTGGTATAACAATTAAGAAACAAGAAACTAAAAATACAAAAATACCTTTAAGACCTAAACTGTTATAAAAGCACCAATATCGGTAAAATAACTTCGTTAGAGAGGGTAGGAGAGTCAGAGAGAAAAGAATTCCAAGTTTCCTACCTAGAAGCTTGGGGGTTGGGCCTTTGGGGTTGGGGGAGAGGGGACACGGGAAATATGTTTAACATTGTACGATGCACATGTTCATCCTTTATCCTTTGTCAACTCAAATCAAACCGTTACCTTACCTGTACAGGTAGAAAATAAACTTAAAGACTATGATAACAATATTTGTAACTCTTAGGTCCAGTAACTGGTAATAGAAATAAATAATAACTAGTTATAAGGGTTACTTGTTGATACCGGTAAAAAATAACTGTTACAGGAAATACCGCTCTTCTCTAGACTTCAGTGATCAGATATTGTTTTTACTAAAAGGTCATGTAAGGTAGCTATATAGCCACCTTATTTAACCTATGAGAAAATAAACCTATATAAACCCTAAGCATTACCCTGTAGAACTTATTATCTTTTAACAATATTGTGAGGAACAAAAATAGTCTTGAATTTGTAAATCATGGTTCACTTACCGACATCAAACAAACGTAATTCACACTTCTCACTCCATGTTGACTGTAATACTGTAATGTTTCAACACAACACTAATCCCAACTGAAATTTTGGTAGCCTGTTCGAAATAATCAATAACTGTCACTAAGTAAAATATGTTGGTATTGAGATTGTTTCTACCCCTATGAATACTGTAAATAACAATCTACGATAATTCTTTACATTTATTATGTTTAAACTATTAATACCTGTATCGGAAGATTCAATCAAATACTTCCAAAATGTCTAAAGTCCAAATTTAAATAATTTAATTTCTATAACGTAAAAAACGGATAAAGGAAGCTAATAATTTAAAACAGCTGGAAGACAAGACCTGCTAGATATTATGGTATTGATTCAAATGAAAGAAATTGTAAGTATAATTCAGGAGTGTACTATCAAGGATCAATGATTAGCATTATATTAATACATGTTTCTATAAATGATTATTTTTATTAAATTTCTGATACGAGTGAATAACCTAGTTAATTTTATATATTTCAAATAATTACGTAAAATAAATATCATGCCAAATTTAAAAAAATAAACATATAAATTTTGATTTTACTTATATAACATAAAGTAATGAAATATTTATTTATATATATATATATATATATATATATATATACGTGTTATATATATAAACATAATATATGTGTTAAACATTTATTTATATTAAGTTTGTCGATTGGCAGTCTCTGTATTTATACATGATGATGCCTCGTACTACACTGTTGCTAATTTTTATTCTGTACTAAACTTTGGAGACTCCATGGTCATTGAACCTCCTAAACATATAAAGTTATTTAGAAAGTGTTGATTGAACTCGAAACCTCTCACATGCTTAGCGATATATATAAATATATATATATATATATATATATATATGTGTGTGTGTGTGTGTGTATATAATATAAATACGTGAGATGAAGAGGTGGCTATTTGATCTTACTTTGAATTGTCCAGGTTGATTAATCAGGATTTTGTGTCCATGTTTAAAATTGCGGGAGATTCAATTTCATTATCTTATAATAAAAATTCCATGGAATTTCTGCTCCATTCGAGTATTTCTTTACTATACGGCCAATTTTAATGATTCAGATGTCAAATTAAATAGTGTTACCTACAGGATTTCCGAAAATGATTCATTTTCCTTAGAAACAAACTTATTTTGTAATAAATTTATCATATAAATAACATGCCTGTTAGGGGCAGTAATATTAAGTGTTTTGAGATTGTAGTATATCAGAAACGTGTCAACAAACATAACATTCGAAACTGGGACAGGCTGAACAATGTACTCATTTAAATAATAACGTTTTATGTTATTTTGTTTGAGAATTTATAACAGCTGTTTTAAATTATATTTAGGTTAACTTTATACTGTTTACTTTATTTGTGGGGTTTCATGTTGTGTTGTGAATAATTGCTTACATTTTGCAAAAATAAACAGTGTATTTGGTTTATTGTTAATGTGTGACAATTAATTGAGATATGAATTTTTTAATGATACAAACGTTAACGATTTACAAAAGTTTACATATGCTTACTTTATTTGTGATTTATTGCTTACATCTTGCACAGTTAACAGTTTACGTGGCTTATTGTTTATGTGTCACAATTACATGGATGCTTAGGTATTCTAAGTTTTATACACTATAAAACAAAATGCTGGCTGCATGAAGACTGCATGCAAACTGTTGAGTCACTTACTGGTTAAAAAGAAAATACAAATGTCACAAATCGAAGGGAACTGAATCGTGCAGTAAACCAACTGGTTCAACTTTTTGATGACAACATGACCCTCAGACGTCCACATTATTTTTAAATTGCACGTTCATTGATAACAACAATCCATATTTTGATGTAGGTGACCTTTCTGATGAATATAGATATTGCCATGCTTTCATGAAATAACCATCTCTCACTCTCACTCTCTCTCTCTCTCTCTCTCTCTCTCTCTCTCTCTCTCTCTCTCTCTCTCTCTCTCTCTCTCTCTCTCTCTCTCTCTCTCTCTCTCTCTCTCTCTTTCTCTATCTATCTATCTATCTCTCTCTTCCATTTCCTGTGTCTCTCTCTCTCACTCTCTCTATCTCTCTCTCTCTCTTCCCTTCCCTGTGTCGCTCTCTCACTTTCCCTCCCTGTCCCAGTATCTCTCTCAAACGTTTCCTAACATTTTAGTTATTTATGACTTATATTAATTTATTTATTTTTAGTTACTAGTATTATTCATATATATTGAATTATTGTAACTATTATTTGTATTGTTGAAAGAATAAATTTATTTTACTTTGTTTGATTCTCTAGGATTAACACAAACCAAGGACTAATTGATGACGCTCACAGTGTAAGTTTTGTTTAATAACATGAAAATAATTTGAATTATCATCTTGTATGAGAATGATACCAACAGTTTGAATTCCTTTGAGTCTCAAATATTAACAAATGCACGTTTTGAGTTTCACCATATTGTTCATATCTTGATCACTATTCTAAATCACAGAGTAAAATAAAGTGTCAGTTTATCAACCTCATTTACTTTCAACACCTTACAGTATGTGTCATACAAGAGATAGCCGAACTACTACTCAACCTGTAAACATTATATTGTAAAACAGCTGTTGTGCTGTTTCATTGTAGATGCCAGCCTAGCCAGTAGCATATCTTTCGGCACCTAAGGCAACATGCACAGAACGGGTGTAAGAAAATAGTTTTCCCATTATAATTATTAAAAAGTTTATGATTTGTGTAGAAACACAGACATGTATAAAAAAATAACTTTTCCAAAACATTAAAATAAATACTAAAATTATAATAACTTTTTTATAATTTTAATAAATACATACACATGAACCCTATAAATTGAACAATACAAATGTAAACACTTTTCATTGACAATATCATCATCCTCAGTAACTAATTGCTACGTTGTAGTGATTTAAATAAATAATCTTTTAATAGTTCCAAAAAAAATTTAAACTTCAGTTGTGTATGTTGATCATAATACACACAACCAATTATTATGTTTATTTTACAATTACAAGAAATAATTTATAATATATTTAAAAAATCAAAATACTTATAATTATACTTTTATGGTATAGAATTTGTAGTAGGCTAGAAAGGAAGCATTGCCTTTTTAAATTTATAATATTCTCAAAGTTTTGATCATTTTACTTTCAACTTGGTAAAACTTGGACAAACGTTCGAACGTGCAGCAATGAGCCCATAAGGACCTCAACAGACAACCGTAAACACGCCATCATCCTGGAACTATAATAAGTTGGAGCCAGCAGCAAGGAACCCGTCACACTTAGCGTCATCGTAAACACTTAGTGCTTGGTGAAAAAAATGGTAAACTTTAAAATTCATTCATGTAATTCTTTTTAAAGAATCAGAGCTTTTAACTCTAAAAATGGGAAAATTAAAATTTAGCATGTAAGAAAATGCCGTAAATATTATTAAATTAGTCTATTTACCCTGGAGCCAGGGCTCCCCAAATTGGAAGGTGAGACAGGGTGACAAGTCTGACAGATCCATTATTGTTTTTATTATTTTCAAGGACAGAAGATAAGACTAGAGTTTTTAAAATTTAATTTAAAGGTAATCTAGATTCTATTGAATGGTTATAAGGTACTTAATTCAAAAAAATATAGTTTTAAGAAATTTGTTGACAAATTATAAAAACTTGTAAAAAAATTGTATGTATTTTTGAAAATAACAAACATTACTACTTGCCAAGATATTAAAACAATAATTATACAGTTAAAAAGTATCATACACTTAAAAAAATATCAACTAAGATTTAAAAAACAAAACAAAATAAGTTGAGATTTTGTTTACTAAAAAATGCCCTATTCAGTGTTTGGACAGTCGGGGCATATGTACTGTACATCGTGTAAACATATAAAAATACTTACAGCTATACTTTGTTTTCATGTCCTTTTTACAAGAGAATCACTACAGTTTTAAGATATTTATTGATAAATTATAAAAAATTGTATACGTTTTTGAAGAAAAAAAACATACACACAAAAAAATCTTAATATTATTATTAGTTGTTATTTATTACATATCAGTGCTAAAATGTTTATATTATTTTAATTATGTGTTGTTATGTATTACATATCAGTTTTGTCTGTTTATTATGTCTAGAAACTGCAATATATTGTTGTTTTGTTTGTTATTTTGATTGGTTTAGTAGAAGGAGCTACATATCCTCAACTGCGCCTATAAAAGGATACTTTAACTTGGCATAACATTCCCCACCGTGGTAGAGGTAAGAGTCATGTCTCCCAGAACCATTTTAGGCTTCGTAGGAAAGTTAAATCTTGGTTGGGTCTAAACTTAGTTGGATAGTCACAAAAGATCCTTTTCGGTTGTAGTGGCAGGAGGCTGAGCAGACTCGGACCCCTCCATAACTAAATAACTAATTTGTACAGTTAGAATGAATTTGATGAACAGTTCTATTAAAATTGTATTAATTTAATTTATTTACTTTTAAATGACACCATTATTTTTAGTGGTTACTCAACTGAACATTTATTATAATTATTGTAAATAATATTAAATACAATAATATACTATTTTATATATTTTTAACTTGCCTTGTGTCAATAATATTTGACAAACGTTTTGCCTATTTGTTAGGCATCTTCAGAACTTACATTTCACCCAAATATTTCTTAATAAACTTATTGTACTTTTATAAAATATGTACAAGATAATAAAATTACTGAAATCACAAATAAATAATCAATCTCAATTGTAGGAATAACATTATATTTCACTATCTGATTAATGATTCTATTTAAGTTATCAGATGTTTGTATTAATAATTCATATGTGTATTGTTGTTCCAATTGAAACTTTGTATTAATGAAATAATATAATGTTATTACTACAATTAATTGAGATTGATTATTTATTTGTGATTTCAGTAATTATATTATCTTATATATTTTATAAAAGTACAATAAAATAGCGACGAGTGAAGAAATAAATGCTGCACTTTTGACATTTCTCAAACAAAACATTCAAGATAACAAAACTTCAGGAAATGTTATCCAACATAGGTTAGATTCTTATGATGGAAACAATGAAAGTTTCAACACTTATTTACAAAGGCTAGACAAATATCTAGACATAAATAATTTAAAAGAAGATGACAAAGAAACTGACAAAAAGGCGTGTCCAAGTCTTGATAAGCTGTTTAAGTCCTAAAAATTTCCAGTTGCTTACAGAATTAACAGCACCTAGTTTGCCTAAATCTAGATAATTTAATGACCTTAATAAGTTATTAAGGGACTATTTATGACCTACTCCAAATGAAGTAGCAGAACAACATAAATTTTATTCTAGAATTCAATATGAAGGGGAGAATATAGCAGAATATTTAAAGGGTCTTAGAGCATTGATACTAAATAGCAATTTTACATGTGGGCATTGCAAATCAAATACTATTGAGGTACATTTGCCAACACAGTTCATAAGGGGAATCAACAATGCTGAAATTCGTGAGCGCTTACTCCAGGAAAGATAATTGAATTTGCAAAAAAGTTGTTGATTTAGCTTTAGCCATGGAATCTTCCCGGCTTGGTAGCAATCAAATGTTTTCATCTGCCAAGGTATATAAAGTGACTGCTAAAATAGCAAGCAGTTCTGAGTATTCATGCATTTCTCGAAAAGACCTTATTGGTAAATGTTTTAAATGTGTGGCAAAAGTAACCACAAAGCAAATGAATGTAAGTTGAGCCATCTGATTTGTTCTAAGTGCAATGTAAAAGGACATATTGCTTCAGTATGCCTTAATATAAATAAACCTGTACATAAGAAAGCTTTTCAAAAACAGACGGACATACAATGTATTGATAGCTTGCAGTGTGCCCAAGAGAATGGGTCGATGCAAAATCAGACTGGCGATTCTATGTGTGATTACAGGGGAAATTTATTGGAGACGTATAAGTTACATTCCATGACAAACAGTTCTAAGATAATTGGAAAGTATATGCTCACTCCAATAATAGATAATATTCAATGCCAAATGGAATATGATACAGGTGCTGCTGTTTCATCTCCAGATGTCCTTACACAACTTTAAAAAATATTTTCCTTCCAAAGATATTCGATAAGTTAATAATGTTAAGTTGAAAACTTATACAGGAGAGTCTATTCAACTGCGGGGTGTAAGTGATGTTCAGGTAAATTTACATGGTAAAACCATGAACGGCCGTTTGTTTGTGATAGATAATGATTTTGACAGCATATTTGACCGAGAATGGATTCGTGTTTTAGATGTTTCAATACATGATATCCATAAAATCTCTGAGAACATCACCAATCAGTCTCAAAAATTTAAAGATGAAATATATTCTAGATATGCTCCTCTCTTTACTGATACCATAGGAGTCATACCGAAATTAAAAGGAAACCTATTACTGCATTCCGATGCTATACCAGTTTTTTATAAAACATCGTCAACCTCCTTTAGCTTTGTAAAATAAAATTGAGGAAGAGCTCAAGGAGCTAGAAAAAATGGTTTGATATCAAGAATGGACAGTTCTAGCTGGGGAACACCTATTGTGCCCATATTAAAGGGTGATGGTACTGTAAGGATCTGTGCCGATTACAAAATTACCGTTAATCCACAGCTGCATTGTGATAGATACCCTATTCCTCGCATTGAAGACATTTTTAACAACATGAGTGGACGTAAATACTTTACAACCCTAGATTTACACAAAGCCTACTTGCATCTCCAGATGGATGAAGAGAGCGCTGAAATACAAGCAATTTCAACTAATATTGCTGGTAATTTCAAGGTCAATAGATTAATGTTCGGAGTTAACAACGCCCCCAGTATTTGGCAACAGTATATGGAGTCAATTTTGGTAAGTTTAGATGGTGTGGCTGTTTTCTTCGACGATATAATTATTCAAGGAAGAACACTGGAAGAAGCTAAGATTCGCACCATTCAAGTTCTTGAGCGGCTAAAAGAGAATGATCTCCATTTAAACAAGGCAAAATGCAAGTTTTTCCGAAAATCTGTCACTTACCTAGGGCACATAATTGACGAAAACGGTTTACACAAGACGTCTGAGAAGGTTGAAGCTATTTTAAAGTCTCCTAAGCCCACTAACGCCACAGAGTTGAAGCAATTTCTCGGAATTGTCAACTATTATGGTAAGTTTATTAAGGATTTGGCTAATAAACTTCATCCGTTGTATGACCTTTTGAAGAAAAACAAATATTTTAACTGGACAAAAAGTTGTGAAGATACCTTTAATATGATAAAAAAAGAAATTGCTGCTGATAGAGTATTAGTTCCGTTTTCATCAGATTTGCCACTTTTGCTTGCCACTGATGCTTCACCACATGGTTTTTCAGCCATTCTCTCCCATTGAATGCCAGATGGTTCAGAGAGACCAATTGCATTTGCATCCAGGACATTGAGTAAAGCCGCATGTAATTATAGTCATATAATCAAGGAAGCCACTGCTATATATTGGGGGGGGGGTTTAAGTTTTTCCATTACTGCTACGAACGTCATTTTACCCTCATTACCGACAATAAACCTCTTTCATCTATTTTTCATCCTTCAAAAACCCTACCTCCTCTCACTGCCACTTGAATGGTACATTATGGTATGTATCTGTCAGGATTTGATTACACCATTCAATATCGAAAGGCTTGTGACCATCAGAATGTGGACTATCTTTCTAGGTTTCCAGTTAGTGACAATCAAGAAGCCTCATTTGAAGACTCATTGTCTGATAAAGCTATTTTACAGGTACAAATGAATTGTTTACCATTGACTGCTGATCAAATTAAGAAAGCTACTGCCTTAGATAGAGAATTGAGTTTAGTTTTCAATGCTTTACAAACTAACATATATGTTGACAAACCCGAATATTTCAAGGGTCTTGAAAATGAACTAACACTCAATAACGGCTGTATATTTAGAGGTATACGTGTCGTTATTCCCAGTTCAAGGAAACCAATACTTGAAGAATTGCATACCGCTCACACAGGCATAACTAAAATGAAGGAGCTAGCAAGACAATATTGCTGGTGGCCTTCAATCAACACTGAGATAGAACAGTATGTAAATTCATGCAAACCATGTGCTTTAAACAAAAATAACCCCTCCAAATTTTTTCAGCCTTGAGAGAAAACTAGATTTCCCTGGGAGCGGATACATATTGACCATGCTGGGCCATTTAAAGGATGTTATTTCCTAATAGTGGTAGACTCATACAGTAAGTGGCTTGAAATTCAGGAGATGTCAAGTATAACTAGTGATGCAACGATTCGAGCTCTAAGAGAGATATTTGCAAGATTTGGCATTCCCTGTGTTATAGTAACTGACAATGGTTCATGTATCCATTTCAAATGAATTCAGACAGTTTGCTCTAAGCAATGGAATTCTACATAAGAAAACGGCTGTGTATCATCCAATGGAAAAGTAGAACGTTACGTTCAAACAACTAAGCAGAAACTGAAGGCCTTAACTGAAGAGCCAGGAGCTATTCACAGCAACCTGCGCAGGTTTTTGATTCAAGAGTCATCAATATAACAACTGGGAGAAGCCCTTCCGAGCTGATGTTAAAACGTAACATCAGAACTTGTATAAAATTAAAGTACACTAATTTAATTTTATAAAAATTTACACATTAAAACAGTTAGTTGAAATAACTTTGTTAGAACACATTTCATGAAGAGTTACTAGCTCATCTGACTTTGTACAAAGGTGTTGTGTTCAATCCTATGCTAGAGCAGGATTTTCCCCAATACTTTGCTGTTATTGGTCAATATTGATTCTGGCTTCCTTTTATCCTTCCCTGGCTTGAGGAAAACTAATATCTTAGCCTCTTTCCAAGCTACAAGGAAATGTGTGGCTTTGCATAGGTTGGTGAGGCACCTGAGAGCCATTTTCAATAACTTTTTGAGTGTTGCATTCCTGATAGTGTCTGATCCAGAAGCTTTCCTGGTCTTTGTGTGTTATTTAGTGTATTGTAGAAGATTACTTTACTTTCATACTCCATAACCTATTTCGAATTTGATCACAGCTTTCTAAAATACTTTTAAAATGTTCCATTAATGTCCATTGTCTAAAATTGATGGGCTAACCATATTTTCACCTTCCACTACTCAAATATTTTTCACAATCATTGAGTAGTTAGTCCAATTTCCAGTAACAAATATAATTCACCTGATCTAAACAAGTTTTAAAGCAATAATTTTATTCCATGGGAAATAACATTACATTATCCATTTAAACTATAATATTGTAGTTTAAATTAGTAATTAGTTAAAAAAGTGCATTCTCCTGCCATCTCTTGCAACCAAGTGTAACTAAATTATAAGTGTTTGGAAACTTTTTTGTTCTTTTGTCGTAATGTGCTGCCATCTCTCT
Organism: Aphrophora alni; assembly: GCA_963513935.1. Lineage (NCBI taxonomy): Eukaryota > Metazoa > Arthropoda > Insecta > Hemiptera > Aphrophoridae > Aphrophora > Aphrophora alni. The sequence continues at coordinate 46,453,235 of OY740776.1, read as the reverse complement.
ATATATAATTTCAACTAAAATTTTAAATACCTGAGAGGTGCTGCTTACCGCAATTTTAGTGAACTAGATGTATTTTGTTATTTATCATAACTTTTCACAGTTCCGTTCAACATTATTTTTATTATTTACTATTTACAGTCCAATGAGTCCATTCCATACAGTTATTACAGTATCGCAACTTAGTATTTTGAAGGTTAATTTTATAGCTCAAGTTGTTATGCATTGGTTTTGATTTTTGTGTTGGGTTAGTTTTTGTTTAGGAGAGTTTCTTTTAAAAAATAAATCATCTTAAATTGAAAATACAAAATAATAGTTGTTAACTAATTTATTAACTATGTGGTTAATTGAAGTTAGATTTCATGTTCTGCTTAACCTAACATTGTGAAACAAAATCAGTTAAATTAAAAAGAAAATTTAATAGGCTGTACATTTTTTGACTAAATTAGATGCCATGGTTGCTGGTTTCTTTAGGATCTGTCATAAAATATACATGACTGTTTGTTTAGTTGCCATGATTCTAGATTGAAACTTAATTTTGTAAATAACATTACCTCTTGGGGAACCAATCTAAATGAATAAAACTCAAGTATTCTGATTGTTTATCTACCTGTCACTAATATATTAAAATATTTGTTTGACTTAGGCCTAATCTCTGATTAATCACTTGGTGAATTAATGTAGGCTAATAAAATTAGGTATTGTCTGGCAGGCTGTTATAATGTTTAAAATTTATGAATTTTTTTCCAAATAGGCTAGGGCTAGCTGGATTATGATAAAAACATTTGTCTATTTTTTGATACTTAAATATTGTTTGTATTTTATTTATAAAAATAAAATCTACAACTTTTAAAATAAATACACTAGTAGAAAAAGTATTGCGGAAGAGCTAAAATGTTGATGTTTTGTTATTAGTCATTTTCAACATGAATGTTTTCTGTTTCTTACAGTATGGGATATTTTTATATATGACACATTGTCACAAGAAAAAGTCACCCAATTGTCTCAAAATTTATAAGTTTGTTGATGTGTAAGCGTCTAACAAAATGGTTGTTTTGAGCAAAATTGCTTCATTAGTTGAGGGTAAATAGGTTAGGTCTTAAAATTTTTAATACCGGTATATTGTAATTTTTCACTTTTTTGAGTTTATTTATTTTGGAACACTGTGTTCAATTTGATATGGGTTTATGAATGATTTAGGTCATAAGTCCTCATAAAATTCACAATAAACTGAAAATACTATAGTTTTGAATTGATTTTTTATACAACTTGCTATAACTTATTTTTGTTTTTTAAATTGTTGAGTCAAAATTTTGTAAAATTGCTCTTATCAACACAAGAATTTAATTTAAATTATAAGTACCCTCAATGGCTTACTATAATGAACAAAAATATAGTATAATTTTGAGTTATAGTTATCTTTCATATTTCCTATCAGCCTCTCTCGACCAACTCTTGTTCTCTTCCAACCTCTTCGCTAGAGTATTCGAGACCTGGTATTCTTTTTTTACTTTTTTTTTATATGGCGATGATGACCGAGAAAGTTTGCTTTTAAATAACTAAGAAAATGAAATTATTGGTAGGCAGTATATTTGTACAGAGAAAACAAAATAAAGTTTGTATTTATGTAAACTTTTATAGCTTATATGAAAATATTTATATTATTTCAGGTGTGAAGGATCGTGGTTGATTCATTCTAATTGATGTTAAAATGGATACATCTACATTTAATATAAGCATATTGTTTTCATGGTATTTCATCTTGCCAGCTCTCTGTACATTTCTATACTGGCATTTTACCAAGACATTCAATCACTGGAAAAACAGAAAATTATTCCATCTTGAGCCAGTTATTTTGTTTGGAAACATAAAGGATAGGATTTTGTTTCGCAAATCATTTCATGAATTCCAACATGATGTGTATAATAAATTAAAAGGAAATAAGATTGCCGGTAAGTTAAATATTTAAGATGTAGGCCTAAATATTAATATTAAGATAAAGCAAAATGTAGCTGAATTATCTAAGAAAACAAAAAGAGTTTTTGTGATAGGCCTAGTTGGTGTCATGGAAGTATCTATTGCAAAAAGTATCATTGTATTGATAGCATGATAGTCGCTATCACACTGTCATGACAGTTTTCTTACACTTTATCTCATTTGACTAGATAATCGGGAGTAATTTTGTGACAGTAAATGGAATTGTCATTGTAAAAACTGTGTACACCATTACTGTTGTGTTAATATGCATGACAGTACCTGTTAGATTTGCTGGTTTTGAATCTGTTGTTTTTAAAAATTATAAAAATGAGTGATCGTTGGAGTGGTCTCTTAAATTCTTGAGGGAATACCAGCATTTTCCTTGTCTTTTTCAGAAAAACTTTTTTTTTATATCAGACGAAAAGAGAACACAGAAGAACAAATCCTGCTGTTATTAGGTGTGAACGGCATTGAAATACTTCACGATAAAATCAGAAATATCAGATATACCTACAACCAATAAGTGGCCAAAATAAGGAACTTGAAGGATATCAGATCACTGCAATTACTTTAGTGTTGGCCATACTACTATTATAATACTGTTGCAGTATTCTTACGACGTATAGACATCGTACTATCATGACAGCACTATTGGCACATATTCATGAGGGTATTTTTATAATAGTACTACTGTATCATCATATTTGAGGGTTTATTCATCAATATTTAGTGTGAGGGGTTCTAATTAAAAATTATTCGTACGTTGTTGGTCTCTAACACTCTAAGAATAGAAACTCTTATTTTGGACTAATTTTTAAGAAAATGTTTAGGCCTAAGCCTTTTTGTATTTAAAGAAGATATCTTTTGAGGTAATCATTGGTAACAATTGTAAGACACTGATATTCTGTAACACTGCAGCCATATTTAAATTGTAAAAGAAAAAAAAATTTTTTGTGGAAATATGATTTTACCTATGAAAATTTTAAATAAATTAGGAAAAGCTGCACTGGAGATATTGTGGGCGAATTGGTCATCAGTTTAACAGTAGCGTATAGACAATGAGGATTTTAAATCCACATTAGAAATATATTAGACAATTCATTTAACAGAAATAAACAAGGAATATTTAGCATTTAGAACAGGTTAGGTAAGCTTGATTTTAAATTAATTTGTTGTAACTATAAATTATCTTATTTCACTATATAAATAATTTGGTAAAAGTTTACTTTACCTATCATGAGATTAAATAAAAGTATATACTTAATTCATTTAGTATAAACTTTATATTGAAAAAGAAAAATAGTATTTTTTTAGCAGAATTGCTTTTACACAGGAAAAATGAAAAATATGCTACCAAATTTACATATAGGGTAATGGAAATTGCCTACAATGAAAATTTGGAAGTGTCATATTCACTTCTAAAATGGTAATTTTTAAGCATATTTAAAAGAAACTAGTTTTCAACAGCGATATTTCGATATAAATATTATGTAAAAATCTTATTTTTAACTGTTAAATTTAAATATCAAATCATTAGACGGTGTTGGTCATTGACACTTTGACTATATTTTAATCATCAAAGTAAAAACATCCTTAGGTAAAATAGCTAAATGACATTGAATATCAAGATTCATGTATTGTATGACTCATGTACATTGAACGTCATAAACAGTTTATTAAAATATGATGATTTGGATAGTTTAATATTGTATATAAAGCAGTATTTCATATAAATGATAGTTGAATAAATTAATGTAATAGATCCTTCTCTACCCTAACCTGTCTTTAGTGAAAAAGACATGTCCAACATTAAATTATTTTATTTTATTTTTTCATAATACGGTATTCCTATTTCATAGCAAAGTAAAATGATTGCAACAATTTGTATTTTGGATGCACAAGTAGTTTATTCGATAATCAATACTAATTTAATTGTATAATATCTAGTAGTTGGTCATCTGTAATTATATCAGTGACAGCAATTCTCTTGACTTTATATAACTTATTGTTACGAAAATTTGGTACTTTTCATTTTCAATGTGTATAGTGAAAGAGTGAATTCCACATAGAAATACTATTTTTCTTTTCTAAGTAAAGTTTGTACTAAATGAACCTGGCAAAATTTTGTATCTAATCTTTGTAGGAAACTTGTACCATTAAATTAATCTTAGAAATCCAGTTTTGTTGTAGTGGAGTTGCTTCAGCGCAAGTGCAGTTATGAGTTTTGTTAAGTTAACATGGGTTAACTGATGAGCAACTAATGTACACTTAACAAAACAGTCACTAGAAAAACAGAAAGAAAAATACAAATACTCGTTACAAGAGAGGTTAGTCGAGTAAATCTACCGATGTCAATTCACATTATGATCATGCGTACTATAGGGGAGAATTTTAGTTTGAATTGAAATATGAATATTATGGGTAGTTGTAAGACATGAATGTTATTTCATATAAGTATTACTGTAGTTTAATTTATAAATAAACTTAGCCAACCCTACCTTACCTGTCTTGAATGTAAAAATATTAATTAATTGTAATTATTTAATCGAGTAAAGTTAAATTCTTCCAAAAGTATTTAGTATGAATGATCAAGAAATGTGCACAAATTGTGGTCCTTTGAACCAAATTGATGATTAGGCTTAGTTCAAATTTGATTTATTTATGTTGGCACTTACTTTTTAATTGATTTTACTGATTTTTATAGATACAAAATAATTGTTTTGGATTTAAATGAGTAAGAAAACAAAGATGAACACTTTTAGTCTTTATATAATTTTAAGTCGTTTTAATTCTTGTCATATTTGAAAATATAAACATGTTTTTTAATAGATATTCCATAAGAAATTATGAAAATTACTAACTTTTTATGACACCATATACACATATTTCGAACTATATTTATAGTCCATGTCAAAAGTTTGCTCTTTATGTAAATCTATATTCATTAAACGTTCTAATGATTTCAGGTTTTTATGAAGGTCGTAGACCAACGCTGATGTGTTTGGATCCAGAAATCATCCGGCACATCCTTGTCAAGGATTTCGATCACTTTGTAGATCGTCCGACAATGAAGTTCCGTGATTCTCCATACGTACAACAAATGTTAATCAATTTGAAAGGTGAAAATTGGAAATCGGTGAGACACTTGATGACACCAGCGTTTTCTTCAGGCAAATTGAAAGCAATGCAAATTTTGGTGCAGAATGTGGCGGATCAGCTGATTGGTTATTTGGAGAAATCTATGGAAATAAACGGTGAGATGCTAAGTTTGGTGGTTAGATTTTACTTAGTTACTAGTAAATGTTATCATAGATATCCTATTTCAGAATATTTATCAACCATCTACATTTTTCTTCTTTTTTTTTCGGTGAAAAAAACTTGAACACTAATATAGTATCAGGGTCGATTCTCTGTCGGGGATCTAACCCAAGACTTTATGAAGACATGTGTAGATTCAGCTAGGCTACCCGAGGATTGCCCCACTCATACTCATAACAAATGAATCCTCTCAGAGTTGTAACAATGAGTATGAATCAAGAGATAACCTAGCTGGCATCAACACATTACTTCATTTAGTCTTTGGGTTAGATCTCTTGTTATCAAATCTTTCTTGACCAACTCTTATTCTCTTCCAACCCTGATGTTATTAGGGTATTAGAGGGCTAGAAATCTCTATGAGTGCGAGTTTAACAAGAGTAGAAATTATAATGTTTTCAAGATTTCTCTACACTATTTGCTATTCTCTAAGGCAGAACACCTTAGGATCAATGACCCTTCCAAGTACAGTGATTCTTCATCGTTTATCGCCCTTACGATAAGAACAAAAATGAATGGAAGTTTCAAATGCTATTATAATACAGTTATTTATCAAAAGATATTCTTATAAAAGAAGTATCACTTTGAGGTGCCAATTTATAATATTATTTATTAAAAGCCTTTTTTTAAAAAGTAACAAAACAAGAAATCAAATACTCAACAAAGGTTTTACAAATTTTATTCAACTTATTACTTTTATAAAACAATTAATTTATAACATGTACAAATATTTATTTATGATTTATTTAAAATTACTAATTAATTTATTTTAAGTTCTCTTGCAGTTTACTGATCCGGACTAAAAAGGTTTTATCACCAACTTTTCAAAACATCATAATTAATTGTTTATAATTTTTTAAATACTTGTAGTAAAATTTTTGCAAATATTATGCAATGACAGGATATTACCTTGTTTCTGATTGTACAAATTTATGTTTTGTTATAATGTTTTTATAAGCTTGTAATGTGGAGTGTGGTCCTTTAATTATTTTATTCCTTTTTGCTAACACAGTTTAAACCACTTCCCATGTTTTTTTTTTCATTACTGTTGAGACCGATGGTTCTTGGTGGAATTCCATGTTTAAAGATAATAAAACATAATTATTTATTTTGTAATATCCACTTGTAATTAGTCTAGCTGACCAATGGTTTCGCCTGCTAAGACATTGACGAGGGTCATTGCCCAGGCCGGGTATTTCCCCAACCTTCCATTCATTGTATCCTAACTCCCACCCTCAAGTTTTAAGGTTTTCTGTTTTTGTCTTTTTTCTTCAGTCTGTAATACAGCCTCGTCAATGCCTTAGCAGGCGAAACCATTGGTCGGCTAGACTAATTAAAAGTGGATATTACAAAATAAATAATTGTGTATTATTATCACTTCCCATGTAATTATTTTTTTGCTATTAAATGTTTTTTTAAAATTATCTGGAACTGTAAATAACATGTCTTGCTTGGCAGGGTTCTACAATGGGAACAAAATTGATCGTTGAGGAAGGCTCGGCTTTGTTTTTCAATAACCTTCTATATTTCAGTTTCTCAAGCTCAAACCATCATTGCTTCACTTAATCCACAATTTTATCACTTAAAATACTTACAAATATCAATTACAATGTTTCTTACTTCTTTATCCTCTAATTTTACTTTTATTTTATTTAAATACACAAATTAACATTTTGGTATATTTTATTCTTTTCTCTCCACTAAGTTACTCAAGGTATGCATGTTTTGTTTCGTGACCTATAGTTATGGTTGATCACAGCATTCGTTTGTGTCTTTTGTCTAATTTTAATAATTTTGACAGCTGTTCCTAGTTCAGATTTTATAGTAAAATTTTGTGTCCTTAATATTATTTTTTATAATAGATAATTATAATAATCATTCCCAATAATAAAATTCACAATCTAAAACATACGATTTTTGGATTAACCTAAAATCAAGTAAGGTGTTTTCATATTTATATTATTTATTGTAGATATTATTCTGGTTAAATAAGTTGTCTATTACTTTAAACTTTTATATTATGTTTTACTTTAATTATTTCAGTACTTTTATTGGTTATCTTATTTATTAACAGCCTAGGCTCTATTATTATTGTTATCATTTTATTTAGCCGATTGACAAAATATTTATGTATATGGCCCAGTTTAATCTATCATGATTATGTTTATTTTTTGGGTGTTTTAGCTAAAGTTTTATGACAGGGTGGTCCACGATAAGTTGGCACATTTTTATTTTGGATTACATTAATATTACAACTTTACATACCAAATATAGTGTTTGTGGAAAGTTTTTTTACTGAATGCCATGTGTCAGTATGGCTGCCATTACATCTAACAACCTCTACCAGGTGAGTGTGTTCATTTCTAATGACTGCGACACTAAGCCTCTTGAATCTCTTCACACAACTAAACTTACAGCATTTGCATTTCCATAAGATTTTCAGGTCTTAAACAAGAAAAGTTTATCTTTTTAAATATCCCAATTAAAAACTGTCACAAGGATTTAAATCTGGGCTCTATTGTGGCAGTCCAGATAGTGATTTGAAATTATGTGATTACCATAAACTCAAGTTAAAAAGACCAATTAACATTAGAGGTGTGAGGGGTTGCACCATCTTGCATAAATCAGAGTATATCTATAGGTAAATCAGTTGCCAGCAGTTTGGGTAGGAAATCATTCCTTAAGAGTGTTAAAAATTAATTGTATTGTTAAAAAAAAATTGGTTTTATTTATCCGTGACTGGATAAAACTGCCCATACTATTACTTTGAGGCCGTGATGTTGTTTTTAATGCATGATTTACGGTGCTGCTGTTGCCCAAAGGTGGACATTTATGAAGATAGGCTTTGCCTGAAACTCAAGTGTTAAACAGAAGATAATTTTTCCTTCCCAACCACTGTGCAAACTGCAATCTTCTTTGCTTGTTAGGTTATGTTAACTTGTGTAGGACAGTCAATTTGTATGGAAAGAGTTTGAGATCACTGTGTAAAATTCTTTGTAATGTACAATGAGATATTTCCATTTCTCACAAAGCCGCCATGTAAACTTTCCCGTATTACGTTGCAAGGCAACTCGACGGGTTTTGATATTTTCCGGAGAACTAATAGGAAATGGTTTAGGTCGTTTCTCTCCTTCTTAAAATTTACGGTATTAATGGAGAATGGTGTTTCTTGCTTCCTTTAAATGTTAATGACCTCAAAGAGTCGCTGTAACACATTTTGATTCAGCATAAAGAAGCACAACTGTGATAACGTCTGTGATTGCTCGTAGTTAAACAATAACTGATGTGTTGAGGAATCAGAAGAGATTATATCAACTAGGCAACGTATCAATATTTCCAAGAAATCAGGATTACGCATGTGTAATATGAAATACCACATAAATCACGTTTATTTATAATCGACTTTATAAATATGCCAACTTTATTGTGCGCCACCTTGTAGGTACACATTTCAAGTTTTGTGCACACATGCTATTGATTTTAATGAAATCTTACCAAAATACAATTTGACAATATCATCTAGCCTATACATTATGTTCATATAGGAATTGTTACAATGCTGGGTAACATCCAATTAGCAGATCTATTGTTCACCTTAAGCCCTGTCTATTCGGTGAGATAGAATAGTAATGTAGAAGCTGTCTTTTATTTTCTCTCGTTAGTAAGGTCAACTCTGCTAAAGTGAATCCAAGTGAAGTTGGCTCAATACTGTTCCATAATTTGTAAAATTAGCACACTTTGGTCCGTTTTATCCCACCTAAATCAAGAAATGGGTTTAAAGGGTAATCTGTAAAACAGATAACCCAAGGTGCTTTTGGTTTACAGAACCAAGAAATTAGAATTATGGTTCATTCGAGTCACCATTATTCTTGTAGATACATTAAAAACAGTGGCTGTTCTAACATTTACCTGTATGTATATTTTAGAAGTTACTTTTGTATTATTACTTTTAAGAGATCATTGGCTTAATATAATAATATTAATGTGTATATATATATTCGTGGTAAATATGATTTCCAAAAATGACAGCACCTTTTTCATAAACAAACTTTCCGAGGAGTTTAAAGAAATAACGGAAGTCAGAATTAAAAACAAACAATTTTTACTTGCTGTGTAACGATGAAAAACCTTTCAGTTATCATCGCTTTTTAAAAAAAGAAGAAACTAACCAAATTATAGAATACTGTAATAGTCCATGCCCTTGAATGCTGTAATAATGTCAGGGCCGGAGAAGAACATGAGTTGGTCCAATATAGACCTCGAAAAAATGTGTAGATTGAGCTATGGTACTTCGAAATACACTTTGTACTCACTATAATTAAGTCTGTCAAAACTTTTCACATTCATAGTTAGCGAAATAATCAGCTAAAATGTGTGTCCTAGACATGTCTTTCCCTCACCCCACACACACCTCTCAGGTTAAGTTTTCCTTTCAGGGTTTTATTAAATCATCACACAAGGTACAAGACCCACTGTGCAGTGACTTTGTCAGAACCTAAAGACGCAGTTTAATTAAATAGGAAATATTTAATAAAAAAACTGCTGTAAAAATATTCCTGTCACATTTATTTTACCAAAATTTTTTAACAATTTGTGAAATCTCAAATATTTCTTACCAAAATACTTGGTACACACATATTTTATTGACCACTTGCTTCTGTTTCTTTGTTATTAGAGGCTTGCCTTTTTGTATGTATTGAATTAAATCATACCACCAGTAGCACGGAAACGGAAGCAGCAGGTTTAGAGCTACCTTTAATCTTGCGAGGTCTGTGCATTTTCATTTTATTTTGCCGTAATGTTACTGGACTGTTTCATTGCTCACTGGTAACTTCTTTAGGCATAAAACACACTTCAATCATCGTTTCATGTTGAAGGTAATCTGCCAGTGAGCAGTGAAACAACGCTGTAGCATTACAAAGATAAAACACAAGATTTACAATACAATACGAATTGAGGTAATAATAAAATACAATTTATAGAAGGCAAACAAATGATACAATAGCTTCATACATTTTTGTTTTCGCCATTCCGACTACTGATTAATAATTAGATATATTAATGAGCCTTACCGTCACAATAGTCTATATTTGTAGGTGGTTATATCACTACAGCCGTTTCGGCTATTCAGCCATTTTCGAGTGTTTTATGCTGGGTTTTCCCGTTGTCTTAGTTTAAAATCACAAATCACAAACACACAAGTTCTTTAAACATTTAATACATGATGCAGTACGCGTTGTGACAGTGGGCCTACTGCATCATGTATTAAATGTTTAAAGAACTTGTGTGTTTGTTATGTGTTGTGTGTTCATGATTTGTGATTTTAAACTAAGACAACGGGAAAACCCAGCATAAAACACTCGAAAATGGCTGAATAGCCAAAACGGCTGTAGTGATATAACTACCTACAAATATAGACTATTGTGACGGTAAGTCTCGTTAATATATCTAAGATACAATAGCTGTATTCACTGGTACTAAATAGATTGCCCTCCTCCAAGACGATAGTGTAGTCATCTAACAGTCGTTGGTAACTTCAAGGACATCATTCCATACTGCATGCTCAGACACCTCACACACTGACACATTCTACTGGAAACCACAAAACTACAACTGTTCAACCTACTTATTGAGTCTCACATTCTCGTATGCTTTAGGACTTTTTCTTAGATATACAATCAATGGTGTTAATTATGTAAAACATTACAATTTTGTTATTGTAAGTTTATTTTATTCCTAATGATGTGTGGTAAGATTTTAAGTACAATAATAAATTTTACTTATTATAGGTGGACAGTCGACTGGAGAAATAGAAATTAAAGATTTCTTTGGTAGATTCACCATGGATGTAATCGCAAGTTGTGCATTTGGCGTCCAGTGTGACTCTTTCAACAAAGCAGACGCTGAGTTTGTCAAGATTATTTCAACATTCATGGAAGTTTCTCTTACCAACAGGATAGCATTGTTTGCAGTTTTGATTTTGATTCCCGGACTCTCCAGATTTTTACCGTTATCTTTCTTCAATATGACGTCAATTAACTTCCTTGGAAATGTTATTAAAAATGCGAAAAAACAACGACATGAAAATCCAAATTTGTAAGTGAAAACGTCACTGTTTAAATCTGTGTTTCTATTGATAGGAGACAGTATTGCGACTGTAAATATTTTTGATTTTGAAAATTTAGTGAATTTTAATTTTGAGGTTAGGAAGATGAAAAGTATTAACATATTATGTGTCTGTTCGTTAATATACTGAGTCTTACATGAACAGATTTTACAAATTCACTACTCTTTAATTTTTACTTAACTAATTTCCGAATTTGATTTAAGCATCATAAGGGGGTTAAATCAAAATTGGTTAAGAATCAATAACAAATAAACGGTGCGAAAAGATTGTACAAACTTTTCATTCACTTGTCCCCAAAACTAAAATAAACAACAAAAACTATTTGTGATCAAAAATTTCAGTTTGGTTAGGTTAGGTTATTTTTCAGTTAAAAAGTGAAATGAAGGATGCCATATTAAAAAAAAAAAAAAAAAAAAAAATTAAATAAGACCTAAGCTTGATTTATTTGTGTTTTAAACATGTCCTTAGCATACGTCATATTTTATTAAAATCAAGCTTTTCATGACTGCGGTCAAAGTTTATTTTGTCTTAACAATTTTTGTTGATCTGTAATATATATTTTTTGAGGTTTTAAATTTATTCAATTAATTTTAACTTTGTATATGTACTTAGGTATGACAATTAGCTATCTATTTTATCATTACAAATTAATAATAATATTACTTTAATATTAACCATCGTGTAACTTCGTTCTTCTATAAATTATAAGTTTTGGAACTATTGTCCATCATTAAAAATGTTCCCGCCTACTGAGACTGCCAAGCATAAGATGTGACGAGATTACACAAAAGCACAAGTTTTTTATATTGTGTTTGGTTTATAAGTCCCTGCACATTTTATATCAGATTGTTTTTTAACCAATACCATCCATTATACATAAAAAAAACTAACTTTTTACTGTTTGAAATTTTTAGGGCATCACTCTAGATCCAACATGTAGCAGTCTATATCAAAAATCTTAATGTGAAGGTGGTCATGCAACATATTGTTTAACATAATTTTTTTTTCTTTCTAAAAACTGGTTGAATCAAAACTGAAAAAGGTTTTACCATTTGAGATAGCAGTAGGTTTAAGATTTAGGAGTAGACTTAAAAGTTGTAATGAGAAGGGAGTCATGCGATATGTTGTTTACACCATATTTTTTTTTCTAGAAACCCTGTTGGAACAAAACAGTAAAAGGTTTTACCATTTTGTAGATATCCTAATCTAATCTAATCTAAACCTAGTGATATCTCGAAAACGGTAAAACATTTTGCAGTTTCGATTCTATCACTATTTGTAGAAAAAAAGACGGTGTTAAACGATATGTTGCATGATCACCTATGTATTAAGATTTTTGAAGTTAACTCTTACATCTTGGACCTAGAGTGATCCGATAAAATTCCCAATCACCTAAAAACTTGGTCTTTTACATTTATAATGAGTAATATTGGTTAAAAAACAATATGATATAAAATGTGTAAAAAAAATAAGGAGAGGAAGGGATTCTTAAACCACACTGTATATCAGTGGTCCCCAATTAGATTTTATCGAGGTCCAGGACATCTCCTTTTCTTCCTTTATGTGCGAGTATTTGTAAATGTATATATAAGTGCCAGTATTGACAAATTGTACTGTGCCATGATTTTTAATACAACTCCTGTAATTTAAATAAAATTTTAAAATTGAACAAAAGGAAATAGTTTGTGGTTTTAAAAATATGTAGATACAAACATACAAATAACATTTTCTTATTTATTTAAATGAGAACAAAATTATTACAATACTGGCACTTACTATATTTAGGAATTTAAAAAGAATAAAAAATGATTTTAAAAAGTAGGTATGCTCAATGAGAGAAATGACATTTTTTATTCTGCACAACTTCTCTAAACTTTGAACTTGTGCAGGTAATTCTCATCAAGTTGTTGAGGTGGTTGTCTGCGAGTCGATATCTGTGTTTGTTTTTGATAAAGTTCATTTTAGAAAATGCAGATTGACGTTTAAACATCCAACATGTTGACCAAGTTGATCCAAACATTGTGCATAGTTTAATAGCCAAGTTTTTCAATTCAGGATACTTTTGATCAATCACATACTTTATCCAGATAAATTCATATGAAAGGTCTTTAGGCATTTGGTTAAATTTTTCTTTAAATACTTGCCCTCTTGAAACTTGATTATTTCCATCTGCAAAGCAGCTTTGTTCGATTTGAACACTTTTGCCGCTTCAGTACTCCACTCTCCTCCAGGCTTCAAAGAAAAACAGCATTTCCAATTTTTTCAAAGTCATTAAACTGAATTTCAAATTCAGATTTTATGTCTTTAAAAAAACTGGCAAAATGTGATGTGTTACGTTTTTATAGTCGTTACAAACTGACGAGGTTTAGAAAATTCATTTTTTCCATGACAACATCGTCAATCCAAAGCTAAACCTTTTTACCAAAAGACCTTATTTCGGACAGAAGTTCGCAAATAAAGAGTTCTTTTCCCTGGAACTTAAGGTTTAAGAAATTTAAATGTCTGAATATGTCTGTGAGAAAGACAATCACTGAGACATTTTCTTCGTTGAGCAGAAAGCGCAGATATTTCTTTACCATCTCTTCACCATAATCTAAGAGGAATTTTTTGATCTCCACTATGATTGTAAAGAAAACGCTGCAGTATAAAACCTTTGCTCAGCCATAGCACATTGTTATGAAGAAGTATATCATCAAAATGTGCGTCAGTATCTTCAAGGAGCGCTTTGAACTCACGATGCCTCTGATAGATGACTTTGATCATATGAAATTGATTATCTTGATAAAAGTTTGTATTTTAGCTTCAAAGGCAGGGCAACACAAAACACTTTGATGGATAATCCATTGATAAGATAGTAAATATTCATTCATCTTAGGATCTGCAATCATCCGACAAACCAAACGTTTATTTTTTCCGAACATTGCAGGCGCACCATCTTTTGTCACTGATATTATTTTTTCCAAATCCAACTCAGATTTCTCAAAATACTCCATTAATACTTTGTACAAGTCCTCCCCACGAGTTTGTCCTGTTATTGGCAACATTGTTAACAATTCTTCCACAAACTGTTCTCCAGCACTATCCAAAAACCGCACAAAAACAATGTAACAATTATGAAAATAGAATATAGAACTTGAAGAGTTCATAAATTTATGTTACTTAAAAAAAAAAAGAAAAGATTTTAAAGTTTATTATTTAATCTAAAAGTTTGCTCAGCATTTTTTTTAGGGCGCCAGACTTTCGTCAATTTTGAAAAAATGAATTTAAGTGAATCTAATCTCAGGGTCGAAAGTTCTTTTTTTTTGTGTACTCTACAGTGACTCCTGGTTATAAATGAATAACACTTGGCTGAAATTTTTACATAAAAATTTATTAAACACATCAAAAATTAAGCATGTACATTTATCAAAGAAGACATATCATAAATATTAATTATAAATAACATCCTGTTAAAATTTATTACTTGTGCCTTTGAGGAAGGTCTAATTTGTTTATTAAAAGTTGATTTTTTATTAAAAAATTGAATTAATTTAAAAGGAAACTTGCAAGTATGAACTTTATGTTATGAAATAACAATTTTGAAATAATTTCTTACTCATTTATCTGAGTACTAAAAAATTTATAAAAGAAAATTAATATTGTCCACTACCTTTATGATTAGTTGGACTAGCAAATATTTTTTATAAATGAAATTATTTAAATTTACATATATTAAATTATAAAGAAGAAACATAGAACATATTATACAAAATATATGGATTTTAATCATAACGTGCTGAGCCACGATCTCACCAAACTGTAGCAATCCATTGTCCTTTGGCTGATGACTCTTCTGTCTCTATTTTTTGGCGCGGAACTAACGTTGACTACACCAGTAATTCTTTTATTGTTCATTTTGCGATAATTGAAAACAAAGTTCATACAACACATCAAATACAATCGTTCATTGTCCGTTTTAGCAAAGCACAGGTACCACATTGCACCATTTAGATCCTTTTACTATTTTTTAAGTACTCACGTTCTTAAAAAATACAAAATATTGTTATTGACACTTCTAAAATGTTTGTACACCATATCTTCTGCAACTTTAATACTTTCTAACACATAATTTATTGTTTAACCAAAAACTAGTAGTGGACTCTAACATAGGTCCGTTACCGACAGGTCTCAATCTTCTAGTGTTCTTTCCTCGTGCAAATCGAGAACCTGTTCATACCGGTTAAAAACTGTGCACGCCGTTAGATTCTCTCTTTGATTCTCTCGTTAGATTCTCCGTTAAAAACTCTCAGCCACCGTTAGATTCAATTAATGTCTATCTCACTTCCTAAAAAATGTCCAATTGTCTTTTTACATAACACACATTTTTATTTTAAAAAATCTCTTAAATTTATACATTATTAATTGTTTTTATTTTGGAAATCTATTTTTACCATTATTTTATTCTGTCTTGTTTTGAAAATCCCTATTATACATTTGACTCGAGTTATTCTCCCACTACCTTACCCGCGATTTTAAATATTCAATCAAACCTATATTTTACCAATGTTACAACAATCAACTGAGCTGTATCAATAACGTCACATGATTTGTCTAAGGCTAAAGCATATGAGTCTGTAGCTGCTAAAACTTGTTTTAAACTTTTATAGTTCTCTTCTGCTAAAAATTCTGTGTTCCTTGTGTTTGTGGATGCAGAAAGCGGAATGTTTCAAATGGTGTCAATAATGTTTTGTTTGTTCTCAAAAAGCGCAGTTCCAGCCTCTAGCTTTACATTCTTTGACTATTTCAGCATCAGTAAATGGTTTCATGTGTTTTGCGAGAGTCCACGCTACACGTAAAGAAGCCTCTGGATATCTCTCTTGTGCAGTCATAGATTGATTCAAAAGTTGGGTTGAGGTTAAGTAGTTTCAACATAAACTATCAACTTTAGATTTGAGAAAACTGCTTCCTAACATTTATTTTATATCAAATTGGTTGTGCTTTGTCTCAAAATGTCATCTATATTTTACAATCCTTTCAGGTTTCTAAAAAAAAAAATTGTATATATATATTTATAAATATGTTACTTACGTCGTCTCATACACACTGATTATTGTCTCCAATTAGTACGGGACTGGCCAGCCACCTGACAGGACATAAAGTGTACGCATGTGTGTCTGTAATGTGTGTTGTGTAGTGTTTTTATGTTAATGACGAAGCAGTAGCAGATAAACCCTGATGATGCTGACTAATTGAAGCAGCGAAACCGGTTGGAGACAATAATCAGTGTGTATGAGACGACGTAAGTAACATATTTATAAATAAATATACTCATACGATAAAAATGCTAATAAAGAAGCTAATATATATATATATATATATATATATTTTATTTTGTTGCATGTTTTAGTCTTAAACTTATAAATAACCCCTGTATTTATACTAATATTTAACTTTGGATTAACTTTTTGAAAAGAATTTTTTAGGAAAAATATTTATTTTGTAAAAATCCAAATATATCTTTGTTAGGAAAAGAAACGATTTCTTACAATTGATGCTGGATGCCGAGAATGGCGAACAAGAAGGAATAGAAGGTGAAGATAAAGACAGTAAAAGAAAATGTAAGTCTTTACCTTTGTCGTAAAAACTAACCTTCCAACTAATTATGACAGTTAAGAGTATCCAAGATGAAACTGATCCGTACATCCGTCTACAACCTTACCACTTTCGTATCCAAATGTAAAGATAAACTGATGTAGGCGGGAATTCGTACATAAACACCCAAACTATCATTTGTAGAACTAATTTTAAATTGTTAATATTACCTAATGATATTTATATATGAATAGGAAGGAAAACACTATTTTAAGCTGAAGTAATTATTATGTAAATTGTAAGATTTCTGGTGACTTGAATGATTATTGATTAATTAATGACACATCTAAAATCATTATACAATTGAATATACATATATATTCCAGAACCACCTAAGTATTGTTAAACTTAGGAGAAATAGAAAACGTATAATTTATTGAATTCGTGTTCCTAGAATCAATGTAATATAACTAATTATAATTATATTTGCTGTACCTTTTTTGAAGACGTGGTTTCCTGGATTTTGAAGCCGAAGTCATTGGTGACGATCTAAGATACCAAATTACTGTCATAAGTTAGTGACGTGAACACAAAAAGAAACTACCTAGGTTAGTCGCACCAAAGTTTTCATTGACACGTAGAAAAGTCATAATCACTGTTCACTCATTAATATAGTTATACTTAAAACTAGGAACATAAAGTAATAACTTTATATTAATTGGAGAATCAGTTTAAAGCGTTGATTGAAATAGTTAGAGATGGCGCTATAGCTGAAAAATAGATAAGAAATCCAAAAGAAAATATAATGAATCGTTACTTTAATGTACATTGGCCAAAGCGCAAAACAACACACACAAGATTACATGGACAGTTCGCTTCAAGGACTGGCTAATTTGAATGTAGCGTTCTCTCATCCGTCTTTTTGGTATCACAGAAGTATACATCGTACTTCGACCAATGAAAGGATGAGATTTTTAAATTTTCAAATATAGAAACCATGAAATATAATGATACTTAACAGTAGTTGAAAATGATCACTCTTCATGATTTTCTGTTTTAGACAAATTATAAATTGCTTTCTTTAAAAAGTTGCCGCTGTGTTGTGATTCTAAACATAATAGTTGACAGAAGTAAGATTGTAAGTGATTGTCTAGGTAGTATAACATGGAACTCTGTTGTTTTATTCCTGATAGTGAAGTATCACATTCCTTTTAAACAAAATAATTCAAATTATATTTTTAAACTTTTTTTTTCCAGTAATGACAGAAGACGTAGTTATAGCTCAGTCGATTCTGTTCCTATTGGCTGGATTCGAGACTTCATCCACTCTTTTAACATTTGTTTCTTATGAACTTGCTCTCAATATGGACGTACAAGACAAACTACGTTCGGAAATACTGGAAGTGTTTGAGAAATATGATGGTGAACTTTCGTATCAAGCACTCGGTGAACTGAATTATTTGGAAAATGTTTTATTAGGTAAGTTTAACTCTTCCCCATGTAAGTTGTAGTGTAATGTTTGTTCCACGTTCGCTTAAGCTGTACCATGTCGTTTGACTTTGAAAGTAGATATCTCAGTTATCTGGTGTGATTTTGTTGAACTACTTGCACTTGTAATGAATATGTTTTAAGTTTCATACTTTTGTGATATTTGTTTTATTCAACAGTTTGATATATTTTGTGATCAAAATATTATGATTTATTGTTGGAAAATAGTGATTCTGATTGTAAATATGTGCTGTGAAACTGAATCGGAAGTGAAGAAATGGGGTAAAGAAACCGTTTCCATTGTGGGATTTGTAAATGCCTATAAGATTTTATACTATCAATTGAAGGTACTTGTTAGAACTGTTACACTCATTGCGATAAAAGTATCCATCTAAAGGAGTGCAGCACACGTCAAAATGATTTTCCTTAAAGAAAACTAATAATATAACCTACATATGTATCACAAATTTTACCTGCCTGAAAGAAATTTCGTACATTCATCTTCTGAAAACAAATTCTTCTGAACTTAAGGTTGAAGAGCTAATTACACAGTGATCAATACACATATGGGAAAAAAATCATCAATATTCTTTTAAGTAACTTTTATTAACAATTTTTGAATAAGAAAATAAATTACAATTTTATCTAACCTCCCAAACAATTATTTTATATTAAAAAAAAAAAAGAAAAAGATAATGGAAGCTAAAAATTAGCTAGCTACACCACCTATATTAAAAAAAAAAAAAAATCATAAAATTAACACATGATTTAAATTATTATTTATTTTTTACAATTGTTTTAACAGTTGTTTTTTAAATCTGGTAGATAGTTGTTCCTTTTGTGTGTGTTTTTTTATCCCTTCATTATCTTGGACCAGTATAAACTGTGAAAATTTAAAAGGAACCATCACTAGACGACTCTAAATGCCTGATTCTCTAAATTAGGACACTTTTAAATTTTTTTAATGAACATAATGTATTTCAGGTTGGATTAATATTTTTAATACCAAGTATTTTTTTCTGTTCTAAATCTGATAATAAATGTGTGGATTTTAGATATCACGACTGTGTTTTAATTTAAATGCATTCTTCCAAATAATTCGCACCCCGGGATTAATTTTATTTTTAAATAGAATACACGTGCTCAATCACATGTTGGCATCCTATATTTGAAACTAATAAGAAAATTTGCAAATAGTTTTGAGTACGGATGTACACACGTAAAGTAGAGTAAATAATCTTTAAAATCAGTAACTCCGCAACCGGAGGAAGGTTAAAGATTACACTTTGCATCACTCTATTTATTTGAAATTGTATGTATTATGTACCGTCACAAATATTATTTGTAGGTTTTATATATATATATATTCAGAATTTGTAATGTTATGCGTTACAAATAAAAGTTATTTTACCAAAATTTCAAAGTTACAATTAGTATATTTAATTATGGCGAGTTCTTACCTTTCATCTTTCTAGTTTTACACTCTATTAGCTCAAACGATGTTGGCTAAACATATGTTCTCAATAAATCTTAGTTACACATGTTAATTTTGAAAGTACAATTTTTTATTAAAGATAGAAAGCATTGACATTGTTATTATTATTATTTAAATTATGGCGAATGCAAAAAAATTTATATCGGACTAGCAGGCCACTCATTCAAAGAGAGAACATCTACCGAAACACACAATCAACCAAACATCAACTGTAATAATTTAATAATGTAAGTTTCTAAAAGAGAAATTATGTAGAACTTGAAGAGTTCTTACTTTTTATTTTTTAACTTGAAGAAAAGTGAATTTATCTGTTGTTCTTTTATAATTATTGGGCGCCAGACCTTTAGTCATTATTTAACATAGAAAAAATGAATTTACTGAATTTATAATCTCAGGGGTCCTAAGCTCTTTTAAAAGTGTACTCCACAGTGAATTTTGGTAAGTAATGAAAACACTTGTAGCTGAAATTTTAACATAAAGGTTTATTAACCCTTTGAGTGCCACAAGAAAATTTTCATAACTGGAAAATTCGGTAACACATCTAAAATGCACAGACTCACCCAAAAATGCCACAGGTATAAATGGTTTTTTGGAGAACTTTGTTATAATTGACACAGATTAAATTGTATACAAGATATCTTAACAAATTTAGTGTCAAAATGTTCAGTGTTACCTAGGCTACAATTATATTTGTAAATAAGTTGGATTCTATATGTAAAAAAAAATTATTTATTAAAAACCAAACTTTAGATAGCCTAATTTAGAAAAAAAAATTTACATTTTTTTTTTTACCTCACAAACCAAAAATATTTTATATATGGGAAGTGTGCTATTTTCTATCTATATACTGTTTTCTATAAGTGACCAAATTTTTAAATTATTTGGTTGAAAACCAAACTCAAACAAAAAATTTTTATCTCAGAACTAACCTATCCCAACCTATCCTAGGCCTATTTTGTTTACCTGATGTACTAGGTTAATCTAAGTTTAAATCAATATCACTATCACTAAACTGATTGTCACTATCACTTTCTGGTTGATATAACGGGTCTAGATCACTGTCATCCCCAAATAAATGTAACAAATCATCTTCAGAGGCTAAAGAGTCATCGTCTGAATAACCTAAAAGTAATCTGTCTACTTCGCTACCTCTTAGATTTTCTTCCGCCATTTCAAAGCAATATATTATCCAAAATACTACTTTAAACTTGTAATAACTAAAATAATAACCTTCAACAAACAAATAATAAAATAACACGAACAACAAACTTCAAAAAAAACTGATGACTGTAGCGAGAAAATAATATCAACACACAATAATATCAGTACCGTACACTTCTAACCTGCAAGTGAAAATGACAACAGCTGATTTTGTGCATCAGTAATTGTTGTCATCTGTTTAGTTAGCTAAAACAAAATTTTTTCCACCACTGAATATCACTGGATATACCACAAAGTATTTTAAAACACCGAAATACTATATAGCAGATTACAAATAAATTAATTAAACTACGAAATACGCAGTGGCGATGGATCGTCACCGTGGCATTTCTCGCACGGAAAAATGGTGACGATAGATCGTCATCGTGGCATTTCTCGCACGAAAAAATGGTGACGATAGATCGTCACCGTGGCACCCAAAGGGTTAAACATTTTGGCAATTAGTTTTAACATAAATCAAAAACAAATTATTAACATACATTGATTATACACAATTTATAATAAATATAAATGCTTATTAAAGTCTTGTTACTTTATGAGTTTTATTAATTCTGAAAAAGATCGATCATCTCTTTAGCTTTACTGAATTTACTTTTAATTGAAATTATTTTATTAAGAAATCAAACTTGCAAGTATTTAGTCCATTAATGAATTTAAGAGTTTAGATATAAGTACTTTACTTATTCTTTTTAATCGATACAAGAAATATATAAAATAAAAATTAATTTTGTTCTTTATTTACATGATACTCAGACTCACATAGATTTTTATAAAATGAATGAAGTTCATCTCTATTACTTAAACAATTAAAAGAAAATACATATAATATATTAATAAGAGTTTATATGAAACAATAGAACCTGTGATTCACATTTGCGGAGTTCATTGTCCATTAAGTAACATCATAGCTGTTCACGTATTTGTAGTAGATAATCACTGTTTAAATGTGGCTATTTTCTCTAAAGATGTCGTGGTCGTAATCTCAGAAGTTCATTTTTATTAACAAATGCATATAATCGTTCATTGTCCAAATTTCAATAGACACGTGCTAGATATTGCATAACTCTACTAAACTTAACGCGTTTTCCTGTCTCTTTTGTTAAAAGTTTATTTATGGAAAACTACAGATCACTATTCAACGTCTATCATAGTAACCTCCCAACTAAAACTGTTTTTTAACATTTAAACTACATTTCAAAAAAGTTTCTCTGACTACAAAACACGTCTTTCACCCACTAGCGCTGGACTGAGACTTTTTTAAAAACACATCTTACTACCTCTAACGCTGGACTCAGACTGATCTGTTGCCATGAGGCATATCTTACTTTTTAAAACGTTCCTTCCGGCCACTGTGCTCAAACCTTACACACTCCCCGTAAAACACAAAAATTTACATACACTATTAATTAAAAAACAAATTATATTAACATTTAACATGATTATTTATTCTGTTGCTTTGAAAATCTATTTTTCTCTTATAAATGAATTTACTAAATACAAAATATTATTTGAACAGCCTATCTGCTATTAATCAACCGCGTCTTTTAAATCTACAACAAACTCTGATTTTTCACATTGTCACACAACATATGCTGAACATTTGATAGACTCCAACCACACAATTAAAGGTATAATGCAAGACCTACAAATATTAAAAAGATGTAGAAAGAGTAAAAAAATAGATATTTTCGAACAGTTTTTCATTTATAAAACACTAAAAACATAACCCAACAACATCCTTAATGACCAAATACAATTTGGTTCCCAAGCCATATACAACAGCATAATGAAGTTAAAAGCACCTACAAGATACCTATACAACCAACAACACCGATGACCACGCATATACATTGCATCCACAGTTCACGTTTGAGTCAGCCCGACAGTGGATGTATTGAGTGATAACTTGATTATACATTTTAACGACCCAGAAATGGTGATTATTTTATAGTTATGTAAAAAGTTTTATAAATGAAATGTTATGTGGTTTGTTTAAGTATAATGTGATTTAATTGTATAATGTAAAAAACTTCTTGTCTTCGACAATGACAGTGTGGTGTTGAAACTGCAGTCAGACATATCTGAAAATAAGCGATTGTTTGAAATTTAGTAATAATAAAAATATTATTATTTAAACGTAAATCTAAATACAAAATCCTAATTCTAATATTTATCCAAGTTTGAAAAGTCTTCTAATTGTTCATATTGTTTTTTAAGGAAAGTGTTTATGTTAATCGTTTCATTTTACTCACAATTTTCTCAGATCGTTTTCATTTTTTACCACCGTTATTCAAAAACATGTCATCTTTTACAATCTCACCAAGACTACACCTTCATGATTTATTCACTCAATTACCGGTTCATTCGACATTCAACAAAGAAGTTTTACACTTTTAACACGTCTGCTCTGTTCGGAGTTATAACAAAGAGAGTGGAACCAGAAGTAAGCCCCCCCTTTCACTCAGTTCCAGAATCTTCCATGATTCTGACCAATCAGAAAATTGTATTAAGTTTATCTCTTTTTATGGAGATATCACGCCATATGCAAGACACGCCTTTGTTGTAGAATGTTACATTTGCAAAGTATGATGCAATTATCAGTTTCTTTGTTTAATTACAACGCATTATGTAAATTTTATAAAAGCATTCTTTATTTAAAAGTTCACTTTTGTATTTATTATTTATTTATCACTTATTACGATATCCTTATCTTAACATGTTATTTACAAATTATTTATTGTTTGGAGATGTCCCATGCTTACAAATAATGGCACAATTCACAGGCTTACCCTACCAGAAAGAAGTCCTTTATATAAAACATCACATTTATAATAAGTTAAATTCTACGTTTAAATTATTAGAAATATCACTATTAAAACAACTGTTACTTAAGATTATAATAATTATGACACTTTAATGAATTCCTCCAAGACATCTTTTATAGAATATATATTTTATATGTAGAATATTGTTTAATTATTAATCATTTATCTATTGTGTATATATTTGTTGTTTTTGTTTACAATTGTGATGTGTGTTGGGTGTTTGGCGAGAATAATTACAATACACATAAAGAAATTTTTTCAAACATAAGAACTGAAACACACAGTTATTAGCTTTTGGAGGAACACATCATTTAATGTAAGGAGGAAAAGATAAGCGAATGTTTATCTATGAACTTAAGTTGAATTTTCAAAATGAAAAATAAGGAATTTTATCCTACCTTGTAGCGTTGTGTTGCAGATTGACGATTTAGTAGAATGCTGCGTAGCTTAGCTTATATTATATTTAGCTGTGATTATTATATTCTAGATTTAAATTACAGTAGAACCCCTCTAATCCGTCACCTTCAGGACTGGGGGCATGGTCGGAACGCAAAAAAGGTCGGATTATCGGAAAAAAGTCAATATTTATTACATATTATATAAAGAGATTTTTTTAAAGTGAAATAAGTGATATATAAACTTTTAAAAGTCTATATAATAAAGTCTATATATAAACTTTGCAAGTACTATAGCAAATCAATAGAAACAACACGAGAGATGACACAGTATTGAAGTGGGAAAGCGATAACAAACCGGAAAGAATGGCGCCAGACGAGCCGTGAGTCATCGGCAAGTCGGCACAATATTGCGAGCTCGAGCACGGTCGGATTAACCGGAGTAACGGACCACCCGTGGGCGAATTAGAGAGGTTCTACTATTCTTTTTTATTTGTTTGCCCAGCTCTTTAAATCAAATTTACAACTATAAAACAATATTATTATTTTCAAGATGGCTAACAGTTCTCCTTACTTATTTTACTGTAGCCTATCTTAATCCAGTAACACTTTATTTAATCACTACTGAAATAAATCCACATAAATACAATAACTATCGTATTATTATTAATAATTATTGAAAATTATTAATTTATTAACAGTACAACTCATCTTTAACGTAAACAGCTGAATGACACATACATATATACATTCCTTGAAATTGTCTTTACGGAATATGTAACTCCCTGTATCAAAAAAATTATTCTAAAAATGTTTCATACCGATTAATCATTTAACTTTCTCTCTCAGGGTAAACGAGTAATGTCTCTTTAAAATTTTCATGTATTCACTGAATTCTACTCATAACAACTATTACTTATTCTAAACATATACATAAAACTCAAAAAATGAACCTAATTTAATGCTGATTATCACAATTAAACTTCAAAATGTTAAAAAAAATGTTCCCTAGAATTGTTCAAAACTTAACATTTAATTGTTCTCAAAATATTATTTCAACCTGTGATCGTCTCCACTTCTTTTGACCAGCTGGAAGCTCCAGCTGGCTGGAGACCGCGTACACTTTAGCCGAATCTTGTCAGGATGGGCCAAGGAGTCGGGTTAGGACGCTAATGAACGTACGCAACGTAAGTTAAATTAAATGTTATATTTTATTTGAGCGCCGAATTAGATTACAGAAATATTTATAATTTATAAAAAAGACATAACGGCAAGATAAAGCCTTAATAGTGGCCGAAAAACATACCGTTTAATTTAGCTAGCACGTGGCCGAAAATGGACTGACCTCGTCCCGTAGCGGTCTTCCTTCTCGCAACTCTCGAAACAGACTCTCGCTCGGCTCGCTGGTTCAAGCCCTCCACTCCTCGTCTCTTCCCCCTTCTACGTGATATTGCACTGCTCAACAAAATCGCAAGTGCCAATTCATATTTTATTATTTAGAATTCCTTTACATCCTAATTTATACTTATTATAGTTTTGGTTTGGTGGGCTCCTTGGCTGGGCCACAAACCTAAAAAGGTCTGTGATTGCTTAGAAACAAATTTTATATTAACAGTATCTGAATATTCAGTGGCGTCGGTTTTTCCTTTTACAACATTTCCTATTTATAAAATTATAATTAACGTCACACATTAAAATTATTTCTTCTTCTTTTATTTTTGATTATTATAGTCATAGATTTGTAACTACCACTTATTTCTTCTAATATTAATTTTTTTATCTATGGCAACTTTATATCGCTACGTCCATTTCAAATCTAATATGCATCCCTTCTCTGAAACCCAACTCAAGCTAAAACATACTTAGTTACAAGTGTTAAAGTAGGTTACAGATTGTCATCGATTTGCGTATTCTTTTTTCTACACTGTCTAAATCTCGTTGCACTTATTCGATGTCAACCTTTTATATTCCTCCTTTTTTTTAAACATTTAATTTGTCTCAGTTTCTTAAATGATGTCTTTATTATAAATATACCAAATAAATTACTGTATGTTTATTTTCCTATCCACATCCATCTTACATTATTATTTATTTAATTAGAATTATTAAATTTTCGTTTCGGATTATAGTTCATTTGAATCTCATTACGCTAGGTTATCGAAACTTGGAAGGCATAAATTTAAACGAGAAAGTATAAAAGAAGGTGAGAGTAGTAAAATAGAACTATAATGACTTGATAATCACTGAAATAACAATACAAATAATAACTAATAAATAATAACATATAAAATGAACAAGTTAGATAACATCAACTTGAAAAGTAGGGTTATTCAATATAAAAAATTGTTAAAATGTTGTAAATGTTATATTGTTTAAATGTATGTTAATTCTGAGAGAAGTATAAAATTGTTAATTGTAAACCTTCTGATTATTTATTTATGTTGTTTTTATTAATTTTCAGATACTTATTTTAATCCAAATTATTTTAGAAATTTTGGCTTCCACGAAGTGTGAACCATTCAAAGTCACTGTTGAAATAGAAATTGGTAAAATAAAAATAGATTATCATAAATAATAAAACTTAACATAACAAATTGTTTAGATAAATAATACTTCATTGAAATTAAGTTAAACATATATATAAACTTATATCCATATAATAAGATCCACCATCTTTGTTTGTATTAAAATCTTAATGAAAAGTATGGTTTAGGTGTGTCATGACGTCACTAGGAGAATTTAGAATAAATAGAAAACAAAATTAAATAATTAGAATTAAATAAATAATAATGTAAAAGAAAGTAGATAGGAAAATAAATGGTATAATAATTGTTTAGTACAGTACAACCTTGTTAAGTCGGCCCCTTTAAGTCGGATCTCCGGGTAACCCAGACCGGTTTGCAATAAATAAACATAAATATAAATTAATATAAAATATGCGTTTTGGTAGCGCTATTGCTTTATACGAGCGTATAATCATAGTGTATTGCACGGTGATCGTGTTTCTGCCAAGTTCACGCAACTGTTTGCCGTGACTGTATATCTGTTACGGTACACTGTCTGATAAGCAAATTGTTGTGACCTGTTCAAACAAAGGCAGACAGATGATACAGACGAGGAAAACGATGAAGAACCAGAAGTTATCAGTCACGCAGAAGCAGCATCTCACTTGGATGAATTGATGGTGTATTTTAAGCATCAGAACGAGACTACACCGGCCGAGCTTCTCGTGTTGAAATGTTTGCGTGACCGTGCGGCATGTAAACGTTACTCGAAGCTGACGTAACAGAAACTTACAAGCTTATTCTCCAAAAAGTAGATATACCTGTACAGTCCACAGATGTGTTTGTTGTTTTTTTGTGATGAGTAAATATTTTTAAAATGTTTTTCTCCATAATAAAGGAAATTATTGTAAGTGCAGTATGTATATTTTCATTTTTTTCTGTTTTCTGCTCTTTCTCCGGTTAACACGGATTTTTGTTATGTTGGATCGGCCGCGGTCACGGCTGGTCCGACTTAACGAGGTTGTACTGTATATTATAATAAGAAATATTGTAAGAACTTGAGAAAAAAATGAAAATTCAATGGCGGGTAGTGTGTATAGAAGGAAGCCGTTACAATCCATAACCTATCATGATAATTAGTACCACACCGTAACACTTCATAGCCAGGTACGGTTTTAAGTTGGCTTAGCTTGGATTTTTTAAATAAAAAGGATGCTGCGATGACTTGGGGATCTTGAAAGAGAACGAATTTGAGTTAATTTGTGTAGCAACCTACATTTAATCAAGTTCATTTTTATAATTGTGTACATGTTTAGAGTAAGAAATAGTTGTAAGATAGATTTTGTGAAAACATGCAAATTTTAAACGAGTCCATACTCGATTACTTAGAGAGAGAAAAAGAGAGATGTTTAATTGTTGTTAAAGGCTTTTAGAATAGTTTATTGATACAGTATATTATATCAAAAATAATCAGAAGAAAATTAAAGTTATAACACATTTGGGGAGTAGAGCACTGCACGCATGACAGACGATAGACACCATTCCCAAAATCTATTTTTCATACTTCAGTATACCTCAAAACAGGTATTTTTTCAAGAACTTGACAAACATTATTTTACCCATCGCATAACTATCTCTCTACTATATAGGCCTATTTGTGAAGAAATAAAAATTCATACTAAATAATAATATTATCTTAATATTTTATCATAATTTTGTATCGTTATTGTATTTGTTTTATCATCACATGAGAAAGTTCATGCTTTTATTTCATAAAAGTTTTGTCTTTAATAGAAACTCTCCGTAAACATCCTCCAGTAGCTAGAGTGGATCGACTTTGTACACAGAAGTACACAATCCCTGATACTGATTTGGTTTTGAATGTTGGCGACAGTGTGTCTATACCTATCATGGGTTTACATTACGATCCTGAATACTATCCGGAACCTCAGAAGTTTAATCCAGGGAGGTTCAATGCGGAGGAGAAGAGTAAAAGATCGCAGTACGTGTTTCTGCCTTTTGGAGCTGGGCCTAGGAATTGTATTGGTAAGAGAGTTTAATTTGTAGGAAATATTCAATGTGCATTGATTCTGATACGTAGAACACCATTTGAACGTCTAATTATGTTTATTAATACAGAGTGTTTCTGAAGGAAGGGAAAATATTTTGGAGACATTAAACCCAATTAGGAAGGGGATTGTAGACACTTAGCTGCCCTTCTGGCGGAGTTAAATTTAACAGTTTTGCAGCCAATTGGTTAAAATTTTCCTACTTTTTTGTTTTATACATATGTACACAATTGTTTATATTTGATACATTACATATCCAGCTTTATTTTTAGCCAAATTATTTTAAATCCAAATTAAAATATTTGTTGAAACATTGTCATTGAAAATTAAACTTTTTTTAAATACATTGCTGTTTTAAAAATATATATATATATATAATTTAATGTTACAATAGTCGGTACATGATGGAATTCCATGATAATGGAAATAATGATACGATTATTCAATGGAATAATCGTCTCATTATTTCCATATATATATATATATATGACTTACAAATAATACAAAACCTTTTTATTCTAAAAGTAGAAGAGGGTGGGAACTTTTGTGGATGGGAATACAACACATATTAAAGATTTATTTACCCTATTTATATAGTTATCATTTATTGTGTAGCTGTAGTCAAGTTTCGAATGATAGGCCCCGAGCAGTCCCTTCACCGGGAACATCACTTTGATCCTGTTCAATTTCTACTTCACTTCATCTTCACTCACATTGTCATCACTAAATCTATTGTTCATTATCATATCAATTTCTGAATTCTATATAATATTCATTTTACTGTAAACAATCAAAAATTTCTAGTAAACTTACGTACAAAATAATCCCACTACGGCGTAAAAACAAATAACATTTATCAGCTGCAAGTGTCAGATGACTTATATTTTGTAAACAGGTAACCTGAAATTCAGATTATAATAAACTATTATGATATAAAAACTATGACAGCTGTAGCATGTCCGACGTTTTGGTGTCTTATATATATTATATATGCTATTAAAATATATAAATTATAAGGTATAAAAATATAACTACGTTATGAAAAGAAAGTGACTCCGTCTAGTGGCTCAACTAGCGGAAAAACAAAGTACTAGGTTGGTAAAGCAGATTGTTAATAGGGTACGAGATGGTATCGTTTGTCAACTATTGAACTATGTGCCAGAGATACGAGACCGTTTTGTAAGACTGCGCCAATAAGTTAAAAGCAGTAAATAACTGCTAAAAAAGCTTTGTTTATTAGTTTGTGTTTATTTCAACACATTGTTTCATGTGTCACAAATTTTAACCCTTCCCACGCGGCAAACGAGTATAGCCGCAATGGTAGATTTTGACCTTAACGCGAATGACGATACTATCGCAAAAATATATTTTAGCCTATGGTTAGTTAATTAGTTCACCAAAGTTCCGGTAGAATGCGAGGCATGTCCGCTGTCTATTCAGGAATAGAAAAACGTTTTGTTGAAAGTTCTACGTCTCGAGGCAGTGGAAGGGGACGCTATTTTGTCTGGAATTGCCCGGCGGTGCACGCATTCTATAGCTTCTACAGAGCGGATAACGGCTATACTCGCAGTCTCATTAGTCTGATAGGCATTGTTTTGAAGAAGTATTGCTTTTTGTTTTTTTAACATTACCTTGTGTTTTTTATATATTATTTTATAATATAACTGTTCCAATTTACAAAAATTAATAAAAACTAATTTTTTATTATTTTGTTGTATGTAATAAAAAAATGTTAAATGTAGCCGAAAACCAATGATGACATTTTTTAAAAATTAACCTTTCACATACAAAACGAAAACAAAAATTAACTGTGAAAAAAAAACAAATTTTTAAAAGTTATTTCAGAGTTGAGGTGAAATAAGGCAAATTTTATTCAGCGTGCGAAGGGTTAATATTGCTTGCACTCATATGTTAAAATTACAAATAATTATGAACTGTAAATAAATAAATAATTGTAATAATGCTATTAAATGTTATTTTGTAATATTACGAGAAATTAAAAATGTTCATTTTATGTATATATTTCAGATATTGCTCTTCTGAACGACAGATATTGGGTACATGATAAATGTTTATATTAAACTGTAATATTTTTTTGCTTTGACATGATATGGTCGAGTTTGGGCTCATTTTTCATGAAATTTAAAGTAGAATCCAACACTGTAATTAGAAGAAAGAAATGAATCATTAGTCAAAAGTTGTCATTACACACTAGGCGTCTCAGTGATAGATGTGCATGCCTTTACACCCTGCTATTGTTGGACCTGCTGTGCAAGCGCCAAGGGACCTCTATCTCTCAACCGCCTTCGCTGTTTAGCCAGAGTATAAGTTTAGCTTTTTTTTTTAAACATGATGGATATTTTAAGTCTTTAAATGTTACAACTTTATCAAGTTTTAAATCTGTTAAATAGGTATTTTTGATGTAGGTAAAATGATAATTTTGGTTATTTCATGTCCAATTTTCCTTGAAAAGCCATTCGTCTTCAATTTATGCAAATTTGGACGTTGTTGGTGGAACTAACAATTTTCACACAATTTGACATTTAAGATTTTAAACATCCACCATCTTGAATTAGCTAAACTGAGTAAAATAATGTTTGAAACGCCAATAAAACATTACAATATACATCTGTATATAATCTTACCTAAGTTTATATCTCACATAGGTTCTGAATTATAACACATTATAACCATTGTAACACAGACTGAAAAGAAAGCATTTCTCAGCAAAGTTAACATGAAATTTTACTCCTTTCGTTGCCCTCTATCAGGGGCGGCTCCAGGATTTATTTTTTTGGGTAGGCCAGTTTAGGGGTGTCATGACTATGGCGGGGGACCTGGGTAAATACCGCCTAGGATAAGGGGGGGGGGGACTGCTTATTGAAGATAATAGCATACAACACACTGTTAATTTTAAAACTATGGAGCAAGGTCAACTATGAAAAATAAAAATATTTTTGTTATTTTATGATATGTAATATATTTTATTGCCTATAAGTGTCACAAAAGTAGTTGTTGAGAAATAATATTTAAATCAAAGTAAATCATACCGTTAATACACCTTAAATCGGTAATATGTACATTTAGGACAGTTCAAATATACAGTTTATTTCATGACAAACTGCAATCTTCTTCCCTTCTGGGAAACGAATTCTTCAATGACAGGGTGGCTGAGAAGTTCATAGCTTGCTTCTTTTTTAATGGATAATACTGCCAAACTATTTAGTCTCTTCCCAGTCATTGTAGCCCTCAAGTTTGATTTTATCCTGCGCATTGTAGAGAATGTCCTTTCAGCAGTCGCTGTAGAGAAAATTGTCATAATATGTTCTAACTCTTCAAATGATGGGAAATCGGCTAAATCTTTCAACACATCCATACTACTTTTAGAATCGCTAAACATTGGTTTACCTAAGCCACACTGCACTTTTAGAGTAGAAGTGAAGTCACTATCCTTGCCGTGAAGTTCTGCAAAATGACACAAAACTTCTGAATTTAAGAAATCTTTTGACTTCGGGTCACAAGCTGAGATACAAACCATTTGGATGTCATTATCGATAAACCTTTTGTCCATTTCACATAATATTTTATCGAGAAGATTAAAATACCCTGCTTTCAATTACGTCTGGTTATCAATTTCACTCTCTGAGTCGGATCTTCCCTTGCCAGTAGTCTCCATGACGAAATAATCATCAAGGTTTGCCGTTGACTTCTGTTTCCGGCGGCCAGTGTCTCTTTTGTCATCAATCTCACAGTTTTTGCATATTTGTACTGTTTCTTGGACAAATTCTTTAAATTTTTCATTCGTTCTTAACTGACCTAATTGATCTATTGTTGCTCTTACAAGCTTAAGACATTTGCCTACATCTACGGTCGAAGACTGAAGTTGTTTTGATAGGATATTAACAATCTTTAAGATACCCTTTAGGCATACTAGAGTGAAAACCAAGTCAAAAGATTTTAATTGCATCAAAAGGCCTCTAGCCTCAGCAGCTTCTCTTGGCTTTGAACTTTGCGTACATTTTTCCAAAGCATTTATTACAGAGGCAATTAGGTTCTTAAAGAAGTGTACCCTTTTATACTTTGCTACCCATCTAGTATCGCTGTGTTGAGGTACTGTGATGACTTTTCTCCCAGTTTTAGTCTCCTTGAAAAAGATGAACAGTTCATGGCGAAGCGTAGAGCAAGATTGGAAAGCATAAATTTCTTCTAAAAGACCTATAGTTTCTCCAACTATTTGTACATTCTTAGCTACGTCAACTAAGACCAAGTTCAGTCTATGTGCTTGGCAATGCACGTACGAGCAAGGATTATTAGCCATTTCTCTGATTAATGATTGCAACCCATTAAATCTTCCCGACATAACAGAAGCACCATCATATGACTGGCTAACACAATTTTCAATTTTTAGACCAATTGATTCCAAAAAATGCTTTATCTTAATAGCTAGAGATTCAGCGGTGAGTTCTTGCAATTCTACAAACCCAAGAAACCTTTCTTTTATTTTAGACTGATGAATGTAACGGCAACATATACTCATTTGCTACTTGCAACCTTCATCTCGAGCTTCATCAACTATAAGGCTGTATATATTGCTAGTGTTTATTTCATTAACTATAGCACGAGTGACGAAGTTTTAGCTGCATCTAAAATTTCATTTTGAATATCTTTAGATGTATACTTGGCATTTACAGGCATGTTGTTGAGATTGGTATTAAACTGGTCGTTTTCTAAACAAAGTAAATTCACCAATTCTTGAAAATTTCCACGATTATTACCTTCTGGGTATAGCTCCTTTACATCATCTGAGTCATCACTATCACCTAAATTGTCATCTCGATCTTCGTTATGAAATTGAATCTCCCTGTGTCCTCTCGAAGCAATGTCTTGACGGGCACAAAATAGCATGCTTCTTATAAGTGTTGTCAATGTTTTTCTATTGTTTGAGCCATATGTTCATTGATTTAAGTTGAAACAGCCCCAGTTTTCTGAGAATCCAACTATCCCTTGTACTTCGATAGGCAAAGCTTGTGAGAGTTGGAATTTTCGTGTTTGTCTGCCATTTTACTTATGTTTTTCCAGTCATTAAATCCGACAGTAGTGAGGGTTTCCTTTCCTGTGACAGTAAAATGCCTGCAGAAGAAACAAAATATGGCGTCATTTCCACCTGAGTATTCTATCCAAGAATATTTATGATACCAGTTACTTTGGAAAGACCGTTATTTTCCTCCTATATTTCGTCTAGGAAAATTTAGCTTAGGTTGTTTTGGTCCATCATTAGCATTTACGCTAAGATCAAGATCAAGTGGTCGTTTCAGCTTTTTATGAATACTAATACTAGTGTTTTCTAAGTTAGAGTTATCAACACTAAAACTACTGGAAGACTCACCATTATCACAAGTATTTGATTGTTCATTGTTCGGCTTTGAAGAAGCGTTTTTAAACTTCACTAAAAACTTTTCCATGACATATAACTTAATTAGCACTCATTTATAGAAGAACAAAACATAACCATTAACCAAGCCGACAAGCGTATCTTTACGCAACAACCGTAACAGTAGTTTTAGGTTATGAAAATTCCGTCTGCTTACACTGTCACTGATGACTGTTTTCCTGCCAGGCTTCTATCTGACTGCTGCCAGACTGCGACTGCAGTACGAGCAGTGTTGCCACCCTATTTCTATTGCTGCCCGAGTCTACCTCAGCTCGACCGACTCTCTCTCTCTCTATTTGAACATTCTCACGCATTCTGGTGGATTTCTACAAAACTACTAAACTACTAATGTTGTTGTTGACTGCTACTTCGCTCTAGCGGCGTAAATAACAACTTTTTCAATTCCATCGAAATATTAAAACGGCTGCCAAATGTAGAATATTTATTTTCTGATATTGTGCATTGTGCCATTGTTCTGTTTATAAACTTCCGTATATAAACTACCTACCTACTTTCCCAATACCTACCAAGTACTGTGAGCTGTACTAAATCAGTGTACAAGATAGTATGAATATGATAATTACAATTATAACCGACAACTAGTATCAGATATCACCGAACAAAATAACAATAAAAGATAACTAACTAAAGAGTGCTCAAGGTCAGAGCAGAGCGTTACGGCCGGGCGCGGGCTAGCTGAGTAAAAAACCCCGCGGTGGCGTGTTACCGGCCGGCGTAAATTGGGTGAAAAACCAAATAAGTTGGGTAGGCCCCGGCCTACCCGCTGGAGCCGCCACTGCCCTCTATCCATTATTAATACATAAGAAAGTTTTCTTTAACAGTTATTAACATTTAACAGTAAATGTAACAGGAATCAGTAACTATTATGAGAAATATTATATTATATAAGGAACAGAAATAGTTCTATTTAACAGTTAATCAAGAAAAGAAAAGATGTGTAGCAACTGGGTTTATCACTTCTAATTTTTCCGATAGTTCTTTATTGTTTCATAAAGGTTAAAAATAGTTCAGTTTGTACCGTCATTCTGGATATTGATTGTTGGGTCAAACCATTCCAATTTTCATCTTTTCTCCTCTATTTCCCCACCGATTCTTTTATTTTCGATTACTTCCTTTCTTGCATAAGTGATACTAGTAAATCTGTCTTTTTAAACAAGAAATTTTTCCTTCACTTTTAATCTTGTGTTCTAACATTTTGAGATTTATAAATTAGTAATCACTGGCGAAAAGAAACTATAACAAAAAGCTTAATTACCAAGAATATTTAAGTATTTCTTATTGATGAACACTGTCTTCAACTAATATAACCATAAAAATAAATGTTCTACATTTCCTAGTATAATTTGTTTTCAGTCACTAAGATAATCGTCATCCCGAAATACCCTATCTGGATCTACAGTTTTTTCATTAGTCTTGGGTTAGATCCTTCTCTTTCATGTTTCCTATTTTCGGTCTCTGTTGACCAACTCTTGTTCTTTTCTGACCCTGATATTATTAGAATATTCAAAGGCTAGAAGTCTTTATTTTATGTTGTGGTTTTTTATAAGGCGATGATGACGGAGAGGTATTTTTTAGCCTTTAAACAATATAAAAAATTATTACATAAGTAACAGTTAACAGAAACGGTTATGTCTACAAGTAACAGTTACAACAGGTATCAAAAACCGTTTGGCTGATAATTATTATTATAAGTAACAGTTAACAGAAACGGATGTGAGCACCAGTAATAGTTACAACTTGTGTCAGAAACTGTTATGATTAATAATTATTATAAGTAACAGTTAACAGACATGGTTGTGAGTAACAGTTACAAATACAATTAGTAAAAAACACAGTTTAGACTATTACTTATTAATTAAGTAACAGTTATTAGAAACCATCATGACTAATAATTATTATACAAGTATTAAGGTAACAGAATCAGTTATTTATAATTATGAACAAGTAATATATGTATAAATAAATATTGAGCTTGACTTGTAAGATAATATTATATAGAAAAAAATTCGAACACAAGATGTCACAAAAATTATGTTTACTTAATCAAACGCGTTTCAACGACAAAGTTGAGATGAGTTATAGTTTTGTTATTGTAGCTCATGTATTACTGAGGATGGTGACTTTGTCATTGAAACACGTTTGATTAAGTAAACGTAATTTTTGTGAGATCTTGTGTTCCAATTTTTTTCAATCTATGACAAGTAACAGTTAATAGAAATAGATGTGAGTACCAGAAACCATTCAACAGATATCAGAAACCGTTATTACTAGTAATTAATAATTATAACATAAAGAGCAGTTAATAGAAACAGTTGTGAGTACCAGTAACAGTTCCAACGGGTATTAGAAACTGTTATGACTAATAATTATTACATAAGTAATAGTTAACAGACCCCACTTTGTATATGGGCTGACTGGGCTATAGCCAAAAGCGCCAAATATTTAGGGGCGTCAAATTTTTCAATTTTTTTTTTTACAATATTGTTTTGATTAGTTTTGTTGTAATGTTCCACTCTAAAGAAAACCTCTTGAGGTGTGAGCACTTACTTGTGGTAGAAAATACCCGAAATCTTCCCCCTGTAATTAAAGCACTCAAAAACTGCATAAAAAGACCCTACACTTCGTTTACTCGTCTCAATAAACGTCAAGTTACATGGTTACACAGTGTTTGATAGAGGGTAAGAGAATGAGCGGGAATGGGTGTTCGCACGGACCTTGAATCACCCCCACCCGCGCCACCCTCCGATCACCACCTCCCCTGTCTCCCCCCCTAACCTAACTTGGACACTGAACTCTTTGTTTTTGTCTAGTCATCACTCATCAGTCGTGCGTGTTGTCGTGTTGAAACTGAGTTTTGTGTTTTGATTTCTGTGCCATGACTGTTAGACTCTTCAGATTGATCTTACAAGTCATAAAATAACAATGAATAAAAAGTTGAGTGGTGCGGAATTTAAGAAGAGAGCTGCGAAAAGACTGAATGATTAAAAGGAACTGTTAAATAAAGTACCGAAAATTGGTTGTTTTTTTTAAAACACCTTCGTTTAGCGGGACTACCCCCCCCCAAATCTGTCTGTAAGTAGTATTAGTACTGTAACCTCTGCTAACAGTGAGAATGTTTCCTAAAGCTGTTTGCAGCCTAGGGCGCTATTCACCCTAAACCCGGGCCTGATAGTTAATAGAATTGGATGTGAGCACCAGAATCAGTTCCAACAGGTATCAGAAACCGTTATTACTAATAATTATAACACAATAAACAGGTAATAGAAACAGTTGTGAATACCAGTAACAGTTACAATGGGTATTTAAAAACCGTTAAGATTAATAATTACTACATAAGTAACAGTTATCAATAACGGTCGTTTGACAAGTAACAATTACAGGTATTGGTAATCGTTATAAGTAATAGTTTTCTTTTACAATTATAAGTAACAGTTACAGAAACTGTTGTAAGTATCAGTATTTTTAATTGACACATCTTGTTGCAGGTTTAAGATTCGCTATTATGACGTCCAAGCTTGTAGTTGCACATTTACTCAAAGACTACAAAATCCAGAAATGTTCTAAAACACAAGTGCCTTACTTATACAGCGAGTTTTCAATGCTGTTGAAGCCAAAAAATGGAATCTGGTTAACTATTGATAAAATATAATTGACATTTAATATTAATTATGTTTAAAAACTTCCAAAATATACTCAATTTCACAAATTTACATATAATTTTGGTAAGTAATGTTGAGAAGATGCAATTATATATTATTTATATATATTTACTTTTTCCTTACATTTAGTTTTGTGAAAAATCAATGTTGATATTTTAATAATGTTGTCTGTGGTCAGTGCAAATTTTAATCAAATGTGTTTTGTGGTGATATTTTAACTGTATTTAGAAATATTTTATTTATATACAGTGAAACTTCCAAATAATGAAACACCGCTCTGACCAGATAAAATCTCCGCTATTGAGAATTTTCTCTATCGGGAGAGATGGAGTTATATAGGCTGGCTGATAACGCATGGTAAACCACCAGAATAGCATCTTGTTATGATATTGAACACGTTCAGAAAATTTAAATGGTGAACCTAAATTATATGTTCATTAATCTACTGTATAATAAAGCACATTACTTTCCATATACGGTGAATAAAAGTGAAATAAATTAAACTGTATAATCTACTGTATTAAAGTGATTGTCTACTGTATTATCAAAGTTTTTATAGTACAACAGGCATAATTATTTTAAAATCTCACCAAATTACACAATAAAACCCAAATTTGTAAATTAAATAATATTCTTTATTTATTAATCATTTCATACTACAGAAGTGAATTAACAAATAGGCAAATTAGGAATATTTAAATTTAAAAAGGGAGAAATTAAACTATGTATGGTTTAAAGTTAAACGTTTTAGTTTGAGAGACATCACAATACACAACTACACTGCACACTGTTCTCACGGGAACTTTATTCAAACTGAATTCTTAAAGGACACTGATGACTGATCATAAAGAAAGGAAGCCTAGTTTCCAGGAAGTCAACTTCCAAATAATTAAGGAAGAGACATTGCGTTGTTTGTTTTGAGACATTTACAATTTCCTAGAAAAGGGTAATATTTTATGCTCCGCTGCTGTCTGTTAATCAGAAGTTTCAACCGACCCATTGGGCATTAATTTCATATCCGTGTCTGTTTTTGGAAATGTCCGTTATTGAAAAACACTACAAACACCAGAAAAACATGATCCCTGTCGGGGAATACAAAAATGTCTGTTTATTAGAAGTGTTTGTTAAGGGAAGTTTCACTGTAATCAAAATTTGGAGGTAACTGCCATAATTTAGATTTTCTTAAAAAGCAGCTGTAACATTTTCCATCTAAATATAGTCTGTAAACATCCAAACAAAACTTATTGTTTCTATTCCTTAAAAATAGCAGTTCAGAAGTTTTTGGTTAAAGAATGGTTTGATGCTGTCTTAGAAGAACAGATATACGATGATTCATCTGTAGTTATTCTTTATCTAAATTTCTTCTTTCTTGAACTTTTTCCTTATTTCTACAATTTACTTCTTTTATATGTTTATACAATTTCTTAATCCTTTCTTTATGTGAATTTATATAGTCACTAACAATTTTGTTTTTCAGGTTATTGTCCAAAATTGACTTTGTATTTATGTGTCCATACAATATTTCTATGGGTGTTAATTTTGTGACGGAATGAATTGTATTGTTATATTCAATAACTGCATACATATATTCTAATGGTATCATTTTTAAATTCAGGTTGATTCTTTAATAATCTAAATATGTTCAACTAAAGTAGAATGAATACATTCGCAAAGTCCATTTAACACGTTCGCTACCACAATGTTAAAAAAAAATCGTAACCACAGACTGCCGCCTCAATTTTGCGGCGGGCGTGTCCTACTCCTAGCCCAACGCCGCAGATCTGCGGCGGCTGGGCTCAATAAAATAGACTGCCGCCGCAGATCTGCGGCATTGGTTTCCTCATAGCAAATGAGAAATTTCTTCGCAACGGTCTATTTTAAAGGTTAGATCGCTTAGGCACGGTCTACAGGATAGTCCGTCACATAAATGCGGCGCTTGGTCTGTAGCTAGGACTATCGCTGACGTCACTGGACAGTTGGCAACACTGACATACAGCATTACCTCAGTCTGTGGCGAAGGTCACAACCATTTTGACCCGTCTACAGGGAAGTTCATGAATTTTTTCGTGGGCTGTGGGAGTGACCCGGCCGCCGCATATATGCGTCAGCTGGTAGTGAACGTGTTAATGGTGGATGTTGCGTGTTTACATAGTAAATTTTTATCTTGTGTAAGTCCATTAGTTCTTTAATAACCTTGTTGTTAAATTCAGTTCCGTTAACAGAAATGATAATTTCTGGGATGTCGTAGTTAGTAAAATAATCTATCAACTTGTCGCTTATTTCAGGGAAAGTGATAACAAACCGGGAAGAATGGTGCCAGACGGGCCGTGAGTCATCGGCAAGTCGGCACAATATCACGAGCTTGAGCGCGGTCGGATTAACCGGAGTAACGGACCACCCGAGGGCAGATTAGAGGGGTTCTACTGTACTGTCAAGTATTTTGTCTTGTCAAGCGTTACAGTATCAATTGATAATGTTTCCATTGGCCTTGATGCTGTAGGCGTTAGAGTTAATTCCGTTTTTAATGGAACTCTTTCATACTTCATATGTAGATGTACATCACAGTTATCTATAATATCTTGCATAGTATTCCTGAGATTGGGGCAATAATATTTACGCTTTATTTGATTATAAGTTTCAGTAATTCCTCTATGATTAGTTTCATTAACAAGATAATTGTTTACAATTTCTTGAATTATTATGTCTAATAATTTCACATTATTTTTTATCAAATATAATTGGTAACTTTTAAAGTTTCTTGAAATACAAACAGTGAATTTTTCATAAAAATCATCCTCAAAATATAAATTATATTTTACTTTTGGTACTAAGTATTCTCTAACAAATTTAATTATGTATTGTTCAACATTTTCTGAAATTTCAACTAATAGTCTCATCTTTGTCACTCCAAATAATTTTTGTATTATTATTCTTTTTGGCTGATATTTAAGAAAGAATGAAAGAAACTTTATTTCTCCAATGAAATGTTAACATAAGTACAATACAATATGCAATAATATCTGCAATAATATTAACAATATATTGATACAGAAACATAAGCAAATTGTATTAGAGTCTTGGATTACTTATCGCAATGCTCGGGCTTGACCTGATAATTCCACACATTACAAGAAAGTAAAACACTACTCACTACATACAATCTACAATAATATTCATTATTTGCTATATTTTTAACCTACACATACACATCCATATCGTACACACTCATACACATATTTCCTGATAGATTAAATGTTACAAAAATATTTAAGAGAAAAAAAGAAAAACCTCCAAGGCATCGCCTGTTTGGAGGTATGTTTATTATACATTCTTGAATAAAAACGGCTTTTCAAAACAGTACAAAACTAAATAAAAAAAAGGGATTTATATAATTTTAATATACTCTTATATATGTATATATAAAATCTCCGCGTGATAAATTCAAATTATTTATACAGATTATGACAATACATATAAAAATTTCAGTAGTATATAAATTAAATGTTGGAGCCATTTTTTTAATATTCCAACAGACATGGCAAACCTCCTATTAACAGGATTTTTGCTTTCATATTGCAACTGCATTTAAACAGCTAATTATAACACTCACATTCTCACATACATCCCGCACTTGAACGGTGGACAGCATATTCACAAAATATATATAGTACTGTGCACACAAAGCTAATAATACTCAGACTAACATCCCAAGAAATCTACAATTAATTAAGATTGGATATATAATTCTTTCCTTTAGTCATTAAACTTAAACATCATCTGTTCTACATCCTCTATTGAAAAAAGCCAAACCTTCAGGTACTTTAAAAACTTTAACTGAATTATGATTTCTTATGTTCGAAGGCAATACATTAAACATTCGTGGTGCTAAATAAAAAAAATCATTTTGGTAATAAAAGTATTTGATGGCTTTGGTACAGGTAAATCTTCTGAATTTCGTAATCTCAGTTTGTAAACATTTGTTAGCTGGAAATTTTTACTTCTCATAAAGAATATTTTTAGTACTTTAACTAATGAGAGTATGATTTGGTTTTTTCCAAAATTTACCGGTTCTTCAGATATAGGAATTTCTACTTGTGTATTTCCTTCGAAATTTGAATGTATCGTCTGATTACTATCTTCACTATCATCTAACAATTATTGATTCATTACCATCCAATTCTGGAAAATAAAGTTGTGTTGATTTTCCAATAATTTTTCTAAATTATCAATTTCTTCTTGGTCTATTGATATTTTCTGTGATACATTTAATTGAATTCTTGATAACGCATCTGCATTTTGGTTAAGTTTACCTCGCTTATACTTTATGTCATAAGTAAATTCTTCTAATTTTAAACGTCATCTTAACAATTTGGAGTTCAGTTCTTTTACTGAAAATAGCCATTTTAGTTTATGGTCAGTGTATATGATAATTTTTTTTCCAAATAAATAAGGTCTAAAGTATTTGGTTGCCCATACATTCACTAACATCTCTTTTTCAATAGCTGAGTAGTTAATTTCACTACTATTTAGCGTCCTACTTGCGTATGCTATTCTTAAATCAGAACCCTTGTTTTCTTGACTTAATATTGCTCCAACTGCAAAATTGCTCTTGCGTCTGTAGTCAATATGAATTTCTTTTCAAATGGATATTGTAATATAGGCTCATAACTTAACTCATTTTTACATCTTTCAAAACAGTCTATATAATCCTGTTTGGTTACATCTATCTATGCATTTTTTTTAAACAATTAGTAAAAGGTTTTGTTAATTTTGTAAAATCTTTTATACATTTTCTGTAATATCCGACAAGTTCTAAAAATCCTTTTATTTGTTTAACTGTTTTCGGTATTGATTAATATTGTATTACTTTAATTTTATCCGGGTTTGGTTTAACTCCTTCAGGTGTTACAATCTGACCTAAGTAATCTACTTCTTTTCTTAAACATTCGGTTTTGTCTAATTGAATTTTAAAATTTGCTTTTCTTAGCTTTTCAAAAACGTCTCTCAACCAATTTATATGCTCTTGCAAACTTGTTGAATAAATTATTATGTCGTCCAAATATTCTAGAGATATTTCACTCTGTATTCCTCTTAAGATATTGTTTAATAAACGTTGAAAAGTAGGCGGAAAATTTTTTAGGGCAAAGGGCATTCTCAAAAATTCATAGTGTCCATGTTCTGTGAAAAAAGCTGTTTTTTCTACGCTATTCATTTCCACTTGATGGAAACCAGAGGCTAAATATAGTGTTGTAAAATACTGTGATCTTCCTAATTTGTCAAAAATGTCTGTAATGTTAGGCAAAGGGAATCTATCATTAGTCATCTTGGAATTTAGTCCTTCAAAGTTAACCACTAGGCGGAATTTTGTTTTCCTGAAGCGTCAGCTTTCTTGAAAACTTTGTTAAGTTGGTTGGAAAGGTTTATTTTGTACAGGTTTTTGTGGTTGTATAAATTTACTTACATTAGGTTTGATATTTTGAAACAATTTGTTATTTTTGAATTAAAAAA
Organism: Aphrophora alni; assembly: GCA_963513935.1. Taxonomy (NCBI): domain Eukaryota; kingdom Metazoa; phylum Arthropoda; class Insecta; order Hemiptera; family Aphrophoridae; genus Aphrophora; species Aphrophora alni. The sequence goes on along the minus strand of OY740776.1, from coordinate 46,409,632 downwards.
ATCATTGGTTAACATGTTTAAAGCTTCTTCTAAATTACTTGGATTTTTCTTTTGCATAAACGATCCTAATCCTTTTAACATTACTCTTAAAGCTTATTTTTGTACTTACATACACAAAACATCACTAGCAGAAGGTTCTTTATTAGTAATGAATGCAATTTGTAAATTTAACATTTTCTGCATACGTTCGTAAAATTAAATGGAGACTCATTAGTTTCTGGTTTTAATTCTGACATTTCTATGTTTAATGTAAAAGTTAATAGATCAAGATAAATGTTTAATCAAGATAAATAGTTAATAAAGTTTTTCTAACATCTTCCCTTGCATAAGTATTTGAACTTACAACTACTTCTAAAGCTTGTCCTTTTAGTTTATATAATATAGAAGAAAACAAATATTCATTTTGTAAATCATCTACAGTAGAGTCTCGATTAACCGTCATTCTTGGAACCGGTGGGGTGACGGATGAGAAAATAGACGGATAACAGAAATAGACTTCCCAGACTTCTGGAAGTCATCGGTGATCGATAAAAATACTGTACTATTAAGTTTTGAACAGTGTTTATAACACAGAATATCTGTACTGTTATTTATTTTTAACTAAAAAAAAAATTTGGGAAAATTTTTTATAAAACTTTTAAATTTTCTATTTACAGTAACTCTATTTATTAAACAAATTTAGTAAAGTCTTCAAAATAACAGTTGACCGTACAATACCATAAATTGGTACAATACTACTAGCACTTTCCCCTTTGCGCAAACGTTTTATAATTTCTATTTTCTCGTCTAAACCGAACACTATGCGTTTACGTTTTTCACTCATGACACACTGAATCTAAGCACTCTAAAACAAAACTTACAAAAAAAAAAATCACTCTAAAATTATGTACAGTAATTTTCACAGTAGTTTCTACACTGAATAAGACAAGACTGTCGGATGCCACGCACGAACTAACATAATGATTGGTTTGCTAAGACACATGAGTGGGAGGGAAAGGGTTTGGCCACTGTTCTAGGAATTGATGACGCGCTCCCAATAGTGCCGTGAATAATGTCACGTTTACAATTAGACTGAGGCACAGTACTGTACATTATAAAAATTTTGTATAGAAATGCCGTGGTCAACTGTTTAGGTTTAGACGGTGCATTATTCTTTAAAATCAAATTTGAGTATGATACTAACATGTAAACATTCATACCACATTAAATATATACGATACATCATTACGTATTACATGTGTACTATTTTCCCCCCTGTCCTGACGGTTAACAGAAACTGACGGTAAAAAGGGTGACGGTTAACCGAGACTCTACTGTACATTTTAAGTTATTTAAAATTTAGCAACAACTTTGTCACAAATAGAAACAAATCCTAGCATAGTGGGATTTCCATTATACTCTGGAATCATATCAAGATATTCTCTTTTTAATGTGCGAGTTGCCATTTTAACAAATTAATATTCTACAATTATCAATTTAATTTGAAACAGAATCCACAAATTATAATTACTTATTTTAAAATTATTCTTTACTTACAGAATCTACAAATATATGCTCATACTGGTAATGTTTCAGCATTTGGTTTCTTTTTGTTGATGTGACCTCAACTCACTTTTCACTGAAATCCAGATTTTTTGTTTGTCTAACAACTTTTTTGGCTAACAACTATAATTGAAAGAACATATGTTTGTTAAGAACTCCGAAATGCTGTTGTTCGTCCAGTTTCCAATTAACAATTGAGATTGAAAGATTTTATATTCCTTAAAATCCTTGAATTGCTGTCCTACCGACTGCACTAGTTATGTTTCGTTGCCAGAACGTTAGGTTTTTAAAAAACTTTCTTTTTAATAAAAACCTTTAATTACTATTAATAATCCAATATACATTTAGAAGTGTACTGAGTGAGCTTCTGACTAACAAAAAGTATAAAAGGTTCTATTGCCACACTTATTAACTATGCTTACTCAGCTAAATTTATACTATCATCAATTTTTAAACTACAACCTAAAGTTGCAGTATTATTTTAATTATTTCCTGGTCAATGTACAATAAAGAGTAGGCCGTATAACACACAAGTACCAATTTTGGTTTATAACTATTATAAAAGTAAGTTTTTTCTTTCTTTTATGTAATGGGAAGCAGCTATTAATAAATGTCTTAACAACGATGGCAGAGTTTTGCTGTTAATCAAATTAAAAAAAAAAAAAAAACATAGTGAACCTTTAAGTATTTCTTTCTCTTATTAACAGTTTTTACCTACTTTGGCTTACATTTCTTTGATTTACTTCTCAAACTTTCTAACTAAAACTATTTCTAAATACAGTAATAGTATAAAATATATAGTTATACATACTGGGTAGTAGGTCTCTAGTCTTAGTTATAGGAAATAATTTTTATATTATTTTATTATTAAAATTTTATAAACACGGAATATCTGTGTCATAGTGATTAAGTGTGCATACTACCAAACATTTAAAACGACAGAACAATTTGCCGCTCCATGTTGCAATGACAATTTTAATGAAAACTCTGATTTATAATTCGTAGATATCAGAAAATCATTACGATGATTGGTTGTTTTAAAATTTACCTTATGTTGTTTTTCCTCCTGTTCATATATAAACGTGATTAGGTATTATTATATTTAGGTTTTGTTTGGAAAGGAGCTTACCTTGGAAAGTGGTCCTTGGTAAGTAGGTATTTAGTACCAAGGACCACTTTCCAAGGTAAGTCTGTGTCTCTTCCATACAAAATCTAAACATAATTGGCTATGTTTCCTTTTAAACTCTAACCTATTAGTAAATATTGAAAACTTAAAATGTTCCTACAAATGATAGTCTGGATGTTTATGTACAAATTCCCACCTAGAACAATTCATTTTTACTTTTCGATAAGACTGCAGGCAGCTGTATCGGTTAGTTTTGTCCTGTTATTGCACACATTTAAGTGTGAACAATAAATTTGTAATCTTACTTTGATAAGTCAGTTGTTATAAATTGTAAACTATGTTATTTATCTGATTTTTTAGTTTCAATTTTGTTAAATTGGTTTAGCTGTATCACACACATATAATAGGGAAAATGTGTATTTTAAATATTTGTTATACAAATTATATTTTTATATTGTATAATGTATTGAAATAAAATAATTTATAATTTATATTGCACTGAGTGTATCTTTTAGTCCAAAATGTTAAAGTAAAATAACCAAATTACCAAAGAAAATAGATACAAATTTCCGAACACTTTATTTGAAACAAGAGGATGCATCATCATCTTCAATTTATTAGTACACAAGCTACATCTAAATAAGTCGTGTGGTGAGTGGTTCATGACACTTGGCCAGTAGAGTCCACCACGTACCAGCAGGATCAAACAACTGGATCTTGGAAAAAAAGAAAACTCTCATTATGTACAGTTAGTAGACTATTTTGGAACAGTGTACACGTTTTTTCGTGAAGTCTTGGTTATTTCTTACTGTTATTATTTAGTCACATTTTCCGTCTATGTGCGTGACCTTTAATTTGGTTTTTAAAAGGAATTTCGACTGACTATGTTCAGTAAGCTCGGCATCAAGCATGATCGTGTGTTCTGTAAATTTAGTGAGTTAACTGGTATTACACTGGTTGCTGATTAATGAGTTTTTCAGTCCGGTTTCAATTTAAACTTCTAGAAGTCAAACAAGAAAAAAAGGCGGATACCCAATATGGCTGTTAAGGTTCTCATTAACTAGCAATCCCTCAAATTCGCCCTAACCAAACACTCAATTAAAATTTACTTCAAAGTGAAGATAACGACTTAGTCAAAACGTCTCCAAATAAAGTGTTGGAAAATTTGCGTGTGCCATTTTATTTGGTGATTGCATTTTTCACTGTTCCAAAAATTGTTTGCTACTGTTCGGAGATGACGAGTGGTGTAGCGAGAGGGGAGGAGCAGGGTGAGGAACGTGTCATCGTTGCCAGGGAAACAAGGGTACTAGCCAAGGTCATAAACATTACTCACTGTGTACATACATTGAAAAGATCAGTTTCGCAGCACACATTTTTTTTGCTTATTAGTAATCAATTTTGATGATATGTACTAAACAGTTTCATAACAGCCCTCTAATAAGCCCTATGAATTGTCATTATCTTGTCAGTTGCACGTTTTTAGAATAGTTTGTAGTATAAGTGACAGCTCGCATCAGACAATAGTAGACGCATTCCTTCCGCTACACCACTCGATATCTCTAAATAGTAAGTGAAGAGACAAGAGTGTCCAAGTATTTTTTCCAGAGTCTAACTGAGGGGTTGTTATTAGTCAGTCTGATCTTAGATAAAGGGGCATTTTAGACAGTTTGAAAGAAAACTATATTTGATCGCTGTGTGAATAATCTCGCAGTTTGCAATCCATCAGGGCCTACAATTGTCCAATAAATCATACAACCTCCTGATAAGTGGAAGAAATGAGTTCATCAATTTCAATATTTCATTTTTGTTATTCATGGTATAAAATTATTCAAATTAATTATCAGCAAGAATTTATGAATATTGTTACATCTGGCCTATTGAATGTCCTTGTTTTCTGAGCTAACGAGGATCTAGGGGGATACAAAAACTTGTGTAGACAATATATTAACTAGTTTCATTCTAGCATTTGCAGGGTATTGTCAATTGATTTGGGATTTTCAGATTATAATGCTCAAACGACTAGCATAAATAATTGTTATATAAAACATAAAATGCCCAAGAGGGTGTCTCTTAGATGCTCTTTTTTGGAGGATAATATTGATATTTTTTTACAACTATTAGAAGGGAAAATCTGTCATGAAAATTTTGTAACTTCAGAAGATGGGTACAGTTTAGATTTGAAGTATACATGTTCTAGGAAATGAGGTATTTTAATCTGACTTTTCCAAAAAAACAAATAAGGTTATGTAATAAACGTGAAAGTAGCAATAAGGGTTGGATTACATCTGGTATAAGGATATCAAGTTCTAGAAAAAGGGAGTTACAAACTTCCTTAAGAGGGAGTTCTAACTTTTAAAAAATGTATCTCAGCAGCAAAAATTCAGTTCAATAAAAGTAAAATCACACAGGCTTCTAACAGAATAAGAGTACACTGAAAAATATAGAAATAAATTTATTGGGCAAAGTTTCTAAGTCACCAAAAGCAGTTCTCAATTTTTCCGAGTTTTTGCAAATGTGGTGAATCGTTTAAATATATCTGCAGATCACATTGCCGCATTTCACTTTATAAATACAAAAGTAAATCATACATGTCAAATGATTCAGTTGAAACCGGTAATAAAGATAGAAGTAAGTTTTAAATATTATAGCCGGACTAAGCAATTCTAGGGGTGGTGGTTGGGATGAAATACCCCAATTAATTATTAAGAGGTGTGCCAGATTTAATGAAAAACCTTTCGTATTTCTCATTAATATGTCATTAAAAACTGGAGTTTTCCCTACCATACTAAAATATGGTCTCTATATACAAGGAAGGTGATGATTGCTCTATAGACAATTATAGGCCTGTCTCTCTATTACCCACTCTATCAAAGGTTTTTGAAAGAGCCATGTGTGATCGAAAGGTTTAATTTACCTTAATAATAATAATATATTGATTACAAATCAGTTTTGATTTCGGAAAGGTAATAATACTATTTAGGCAATATTTGATTTCAAAATGGACTGGCTGGTGCTGTAATGGATCAGAGTTCGTTGTTGGGGCTTTTCTTGATTTATCTAAGATGTTTGGATGTGTGGACCATGGATCTGCTTTTAAAAACGTTATCTCATTATGATGTTGGTGGTAAGATTTTTGAGTGGTTTGCTTCATACCCTCAGAGCGTTATCAATGAGTGGTTGTTGGAGGAAACAAGATTTTTAATAGATTCTTGAATATCAGTATTGGGGTTCCGGAATGTTCAATTTTATGACCATTGCTTTTTACAATATAATATATGTAAATGACTTGCCATTTTGTGTGAAACTGTCTAAACTAGCTCTTTTTTCTGATGTCACAGCTGCTATGATTAAGCACACAAGCATAGCTCAGCTAAAGCCATATTTCCAACAAGATCTCAATGATATGTTTAAGAGGAATGGTCTACTGGTACATATAGAGAAAATACATCTTTTACAATTCCACACAAATAATCACAAAAACAATGTCTTAAATGATGAAAGCTAGCTTTAAATATTTTTAAAAAAACCCACAAGCATTGTTAAATTTCTTGAATTAAAGTGAAAACACTAACATGACAGCAACATACTATGGATCTGATTAATAAATAAATTAAAACATTTTATGTGATTCTAACTATTAAAAGAGTGAGTGACTTAAGTAGTACTATAATGGTGTACTATTCCTACATATATTCACAATTAACATGGCATTATTTTTGACGGTAATTCAGCATATAGTAAGCAGTTCTTTAGTATACAGAAAACAATTACCAGGGCTATCTGTAAATTGAATTATTGTGAATCGTGCAAACCAATCTTCCAAAAACATAAAATATTGCCTTTACAATGTATATATTTACTCGGAATACTATATTTCATTAAAACTAATTTTACAAAATTTACACGTCTACAATGTGATCACGGTATCCTACTTCCTACCGGGAATAATGTGACTATCCACCTGTTGTGGGAAATTTCCTGTCATTGTGTGCTGAAATGTGGCCAAGATAATAAATAAATAGCAGTAGTTAACACCCATTACACTGATTCAACTCTTCTAGAGAATAAAACGATTCAGACAACAGAAGTTGACAAAGACTGTACTTAAGTCATATAAATTTGTATTATTGAGGAAGCTTAACCATTTTACACCTACTTGTGAAGGAAGTTATAGTACGAAAGATTCTGGCTTGTCTGGTGGTATAATTGTGAAAGTCCTTATTTGGGACATGATCATACTAAATTTCAAATATTAAATTAAAGTGTAAAAACTAAGTTCCATGAAAGCAATTTTACAAGTTTGAGTTGATTTTAGTCCTGCTGATATCTTATAGGAAGCTTATACTCCTGATAAAGTTTTGGCTATTTGAAGCTTCCATTAAGTTGTAAATTGGTTAATTTTTTTGTAATCGGCTATCTTAATGATTTTTAAATGATGTTTAAGAAATCGTACTCTTCATCAGTCAATAAAAAAAATAAAAAGTGTATAGGGACTGAGTTTGTCACTTCTAATTTTTTGTGATAGTCCATTTCTATCTTTTTTAGCATTTCATATTTAGATTTGAGATTAAACTGTTCATTTTGTACTAGATTTTTGAATTGATGGTCAAATCCACTTTTCATTTTTTCTCCTCTACTATATTGTATTGAATCTTTTATGATTTGTGATCACTTTATTTCTTTCACAAGTGATACTAGTAAATCTGTCTCTTCAACAATAAGCTTTTGCTACAATTTCTTTTTATATTGTTTTCGTAGATTCTTATGATTTATGAATTAATTCTGGTGACTTAAACTACTAACAAAAAAGCTTAATAATCAAAATTATTTTTTTTTTATTGCTGAACAACCTAACATATCTATAAAAATAAATATTCAGTATAGTCATGAAGATAATCATCATCTCGAAAGACTATATCATCTTACCCATCACTTTTCTCTTGACCAACTCTTGTTCTCTTCCAAACCTGATGCTATTTTAGGGTATTCGAGGGCTCAGCATCTTTATTTAATCTTATTTTCTTCCTTTTTTTAAAATAAGGCGATGACCAAGAGGTTTTTACCTTTGAAGAAAGGGGTGGGGGGAAATTCAGTCACTATCGGGTGTCCCTAACTGGATTTAGAGCAAACAAAACATCACAAATAGTATAGTATCACAGAAAAGGGAGTATAACTCTTGTCTGTGGTTATAGTTATATGATAGACAAGTAATGGAGGTTGTTTATTATTATACAACCTTAGGAGTAACAGTAATCAAGATAGCGACAAAATGGTGTCTACAATGTTTAGACAAATTGTGAGATTTTAAGAACAAAGAATCATTCTCTCGTTAAAAAGGATTTACTAGCACTTTTTTCAACTATACATAAACCAAAATATGAACAAAATTAAGAAATTCCAAATTTGTGTTTGTTAATGTCATGTTCCTAATACAACTTAAGAATCATTCTGTGTTTGAAGTTATTTGTTAATGATGGAAGTTCAATTTTATTCCTCATAGACAAAATAAAAATACTACAAACTCAAAATTTAGAATAAACTGTTATAAAAAATAATAATTTTAAAAAAGGCTCCAACGATTTTCATCAAATTGTAGAAATACGTAGAGCCCAAACAAAACATATTAGAGGTTACTTCTCTAAATATACTTATATGGGAGTTTGGCCTATCGGTTGAAAAAGAGAAATGAACTATGAACGTCCCCGGGTTCGTTTAGAATTTTTTCCAAATTACTCACAATTTTGAGATAATGGAACATTTACGAGGGACCCGATAGTTCATTTCTTTTGTATTTTTAATAGATTTAGAAAAAACAATTTTGGGTACATGGTCACCAAGAGGTTTTCCATATGCCCCATAGAGTCTGCGTTCTAGCAAAATTTTATCAGAATCGTTGGTGTAAATTTTGAGTTTTAATCTTATGGCAGTTTCCCTCACCCCCACCCCCAAATTTTAACCTTGACTGGTATTCAGTTTTGTATATGTATCTACAAGAAATTTTGTTCGATGTGTTTCTGGAGTTTTTTAAAGAACAAAATGGGGGATAAAACTGATAATTCATCAGAATTCGACTATATGTTATTTGATTTTGTTGTTGTTAGTTTTGATATATATTTGGTTTGTATTGTTTATTTTTGTGGCGAAAATGAATAGACAATTCACTTTTTTCGGGACACTCCATACGTTTTTGTAGTTAGCCTATAGTGGTTTCTAATTATTGATAGTTCATATTTGGTGTGTGCACTCTTCTTTTGTGAATCAATAAACAAAACTCATTAAACATAGTGTTAATAAATAACAAAATGGTGACTCTTATGATTATTTTGTCTGGATTATCTTCTCAAGTGTAGTTTACATAATCGGTTCAACATTTTCACTAATAAGCTGTTCTGCACTTGGAATTTTCGTTTTTGAACTCCCAACAAAATAAAAACTCTAAACTTTTTACCGTGCACAAACTTTTCTCATTTACTTATTCCGAAAAACCAATTAAAAACCGAACCAAAATTAATTGTCAAGAAAAATTAGGTTGTCAATCAATTTATAAGCGAAAATGGACCATGGTTGTTTATGGAAAAAATATTTAAATAAGGGCATAAACTTGCTTCACTTGTGCCATGAACACGTTCCCAGCTTAAATCGATTTTTTTTTTCAAGCTTGCAATAACTGTCAAATGTTAATTTTATTGACAATTATTCTTGAGCCGTAACATATTTTGGCTTGCGATTTCGCTAAGGGGTTTGGGTTATTAGCTTCATATTTCATGGAAATTTGAATTAGGCTTAAATCGATTGATCTGATGTTGAGAAATATTTTATAACAATCGCATAGACAAATTTTTATTTGTATTTATGGATAGCTGTTTTTTTTTTTTGAGAAATAACAACCACTACGTTTTTTGTGGGTCCTAAGAATCTCATATTTGAGGAAAATTTGAGAAAAACGTAATTTTGGTGTTTTTCTTAGGTCAGCCAATTTCTGAGTTATCGAAAATATAAACAATGTTTTATCAATAAAAATAAGAATAAAATCTGAATTTTTTAATTTCCCCTACATAGGCTATACATAGTATAGGGGTGTAGGTTGGGTTAGGTTAATTTCTTAAAATCGGCTCTACCGATTTTGGTGAAATATGAAGATTAATAATTCAAACACGTAGCAAAAACAAGTAATAAAAATGTTATGGTTCAGTAATAACTGAAAAAAAAAAAATCTTGACTGCCGTCTTATATCCTATTTACAAATAATTTTTTTCAAGAACGGCTGTTATGATTCAGATTCATCTTTTATAACTAACAAACATTTTTTTTTTTTTTTTTTGTACGATGAACCTAGGTTACCTCTTAATATCCCTTCAACAATGTTAGAAGAGTGCGCTTTACGACCTTAAATTGGCAGCGTTTAAACTGTTTGAGTAGTTATTGTTAAAAACTAAGATTGACGGAAGGGGGGGGGATTTAGTTTTGCTCATCGACATATGTTTGGGGGGGATGATAGATTAAGTGAAATGTTTCCTCACATCCCTTGAGTACAGTGAAAGTCACTCCCTCAGCAACCCTTAAATTTTTTTATATTTACTTATAGCCGTATACGAAGGATGGGCTAAGTTTGGGTAATTGAAAAAGAATTCTAACCACCGTTCTTTGACTGATCTTCATGTTTCATGGCTTCTGGAAAGCGAAATGCCGTCCGCGTCCGTCGTCCTTGTCGTCTGTACGATATAGAGGACTTTGATAACTGATAACTTTGATAACGACAGGATAACTGTCGGAATTTGATATAGAGGACTAATAGTGTAATTAATGTAGGTTTCAACTCTATTTAAATTCAGAGTAATTGAATTAAAAATGTCTTGATGGCGGCTATTTAAAACAGTTTTTTGTTAATATCTCGTATTACAGTGTAATATGGGGGCTGGGTAAGTAGGCCTACCGTGATGCCGCCCACCAAATTGTTTTTGTTTTTTCAACCGAAGAAATCACCCCCTACAGTTTGGGAACATTATAGACTAAGTAACACCACTGGTAGATCGATTAAAAATATTTTTAGGTTAGGTTAGGTTAGGTTAGGTTAGGTTAGTTTAGGTTTGGTTAGGTTAGGTTAGTTTAGGTTTTGTTAGGTTAGGTTAGTTTAGGTTTGGTTAGGTTAGGTTAGTTTAGGTTTGGTTAGGTTAGGTTAGCTTAGTTTAGGTTTGGTTAGGTTAGGTTAGGTTAGTTTTTAAAAAATAAATTATTCCTTAAATTGATAGTTTTATACTATTTTTCATTTTGCATTCCGATTTAGGTTTTTAATCTTCACATTTCAACTAAAATTTATACAAGATTGGTATAACAGATTTTGAGTAATTACGTCTTTTGAGCTCAGCCATAACGGATTTTTTGTTTTTACCGATTACTCATCAAACGTCATTTTAAATGGATATGGCGACCAATGCGTTTTGTTTCGTGTCGATACAAGATACACTTGAGCAAAATTTGATCAAAATCGTTTACGTAGTTTTTTTTTACAGATAATTGGAATTTTGTCAGCTATCCGCAAATTTTGAGTTGTCAAAAATATCCGAAGATATGGCGAAAATATGCTCTCATACAAAATTTGATCCAAATCGGACCTCTAGTTTGAGCTGCGCAGTCGAAAAACATATCTCCTCAAACCACTGTTTAAGACTCAGGGAACAACAAAATAGACGATTATGGAGATATGGTGACATTAACACCTTTTTGGAGTGAATACCCCTTCCTTTCGGGACATACGCCCCTTCCGGGGCGATAGTCCCTTTCGGGACATAGGCCCCTTCCGGGGCGATAGTACCTTTCGGGACATAGGCCCCTTCCGGGGCGATAGTCCCTTTCGGGACATAGGCCCCTTCCGGGGCGATAGTCCCTTTCGGGACATAGGCCCCTTCCGGGGCGATAGTCCCTTTCGGGACATAGGCCCCTTCCGGGGCGATAGTCCCTTTCGGGACATAGGCCCCTTCCGGGGCGATAGTCCCTTTCGGGACATAGGCCCCTTCCGGGGCTATAGTCCCTTTCGAGACATAGGCCCCTTCCGAGGCGATAGTCCCTTTCGGGACATAGGCCCCTTCCGGGGCGATAGTCCCTTTCGGGACGTACACCCCTTCCGAGGCGATGATCCCTTTCGGGATGTGGGCCTCTTCCGGGGCGATAGTCCCTTTCTGGACATAAGTCCCTTCCGGTTCGATAGTCCCTTTCGAGGCGTAGACCCCTTCAGAGGCGATGGTTCCTTTCTGGGCGTAGGCTTTTTCCGGGGATGGTTCTTTTTGGGTGATAGTCCCTTTCAGGACGTAGGCCCCTCCCAGGACGATGGTCCCTTTCGCGATGTGTTTCCCTTAAGAGGCGATGGTCCATTCCGGGGCGATGGACCCCTTCGGGACGTAGGAGACTGCAATACGCTCAACATGTTTTTTCTGAACCATCACATATTTTTCTATATTTCACAAGGTAAAAATATTGGCGTAACATCATGTCAACCTATCTACATACCGAGTATTTTTTAAACCCTCACCATACTTACTCCACACTACGGGGGTTAAATAAAAACCACCCCCAACAAAACAAAACACGCTAAAGCACAAAAACATATTAAATATGCATTTAACAAAACCGAAAAGCTTTTAAATGTTGTTATACCTGATGTGATATATTTATTGTTATAAACCATGTTTCGGCGGGTCGGTAGCCCTAATGCAGTTTTTCAATAGGGTTGTTTTAATTTATTTATACCTCCCTTAGAGTTCCCCCTACCCTTAATATTTCTTTAATTAATATTTCATGCAACCACTTTTAGTAAAATTATTCGCCTAGTTTGATCCAATCCTTTTTTGTGGGTCTTTGTTGGAGAAATTTATGCGACGGGTCGAAACAATCGGCGGCGAGTTGCATTTTTAGGTTTTCTCTGTAAAAAAAAAAAAAAAAAAAATGTATGGTTTAGTTTGTCGTATGTACAGTGTTCTACAGGATCAAACGTGTAAACCGATTTTGTTAAAATTAGTTTGTAAGTTAGGCTTGTTTTGGTCATATCTCCTGACGTTTTCCCAAGTTTTTCAGACCCTAGAACCTGCCCCCCCTCCTGTACTTAAAGTATTCTGAAACGATGTAGCAAGGAGCCCGACGACCGATTTTTTTTATTTACTCACGAACTGGAATTTCTTTTAAAGCGAAATTTATTCCAAATCGTTAAAGTCGATTTTGTGAAAAAAAGCAAATTCTGTAAAAAAAATAATATTTTGTTAATTTTTGGAACGGTCTGTATATTAAATTACACCTTATTAATTTTAATTTTGTGTACTATAATTAAAAACATATGTAGGCTTACTTTTTGCTGTTTAGAACATCCTGTATTTTCAATACATCTTGGTTTACTTTACATCGCAATAACTAATAAATAAATCATTATTCACTCAGCCCTGCAGAGAACATTTAATATTGTGTTTACAAAATTGCTAATTTTTAAAATGCCACAACTCTATTCATGGGCGTACCCAGCGAGGGGCAGGGGGCAGCTGCCCCCCCCCTGGAAGCAAAAAAATAAATCTTTATTATACATTTTGTTGCTGGAATTTAATACAATTCTTGAAATAACTATTTTAATAATGAATTGTATTTTGAATGACCATGGCTTGCCCCCCTTGCCCCCCTAGTTTTGATCCTGGGTACGCCCTTGACTCCATTGTTATTAAAGATAAATTTAAAAATTCCCTTTTAAGTATCTTAAATTGACCTATTCAAAAATATGAATGGCGTTACATTGAAAACAAATTGAGAAAAAGAAGTTTTGTTAATTTTTGGAACACCCTGTATATCCTACTAAACTTTGGTACCACCCTGTAGATAGCTCAGGTTGAGAGCTTTAAAATGAGAGGTTGAACGTTTTTCTATCGAAAGCAGTTCTTGAAATATTGAGCAGTTTCTATATATGTCCTGCCAAAAGGAATCAACTCAAAAGTGTTTAAAGGCTTGAAAACTTGAGATTTGTATGTATCTACTGCCGATTTAGACGATTTGTTATTTATATCTCAAAAAATATAGTTTGAACAGTTGTATTTTATCATAGATACTTGACTCTTGCATTGTTCTGTACCTTAAGCCTATCAATATTCAAAATGAAGACTATGATTTGCAATGCACTTACACCCAACGATTTTAAATAGTGGTTTTGCGATCTGCTGTCTCAATTTCTTAGTGTCCTTGCTTTTTTTTTATCACACCGGAGTGTTTTTAAAACATCCCAAAAATAACAGTCCTTGGGGTGTTAAGTCTGGAGACCGCGGTGGGTACTCCGGAGCACCTAGGAAAGGTGTTGTTAAGACATACCTTGATGTCATGATGGTAGTGGGGTGGAATCTTGTTGGAGAGGTTATCTAAAGCGGGATGTAGCATTTGTAAGATAAATCGTTGACAATTCCTTTTGAAGATGAACCACACCATACTGTTAAGTCTGGTAAATTTATAGGTGTTCAATTATGTGTTCAGGAATCGGGGAACAACAAAATAGACGATTATGGAGATATGGTTACATTAACACCTTTTGGAGTGAATACCCCTTCCTTTCGGAACATAGGCCCCTTCCGGGGCGATAGTCCCTTTCGGGACATAGTCCCCTTTCGGGGCGATCGTCCCTTTCGGGACATAGGCCCCTTCCGGGGCGATAGTCCCATTCGGGATATAGGCTCCTTCCGGGGCAATAGTCCCTTTCGGGATATAGGCTTCTTCCGAGGCGATAGTCTCTTTCGGGATGTAGGCCTCTTCCGAGGTGATAGTCTCTTTCGGGATGTAGGCCTCTTCCGAGGCGATAGTCTCTTTCGGGACATAGGCCCCTTCCGGGGCGATGATCCTTTTCGGGATATAGGCCCCTTCCGGGGCAATAGTCCCTTTCGGGATATAGGCTTCTTCCGAGGCGATAGTCTCTTTCGGGACATAGGCCCCTTCCGGGGCGATGGTTCTTTTCGGGACGTGGGCACCTTCTTTGGGTGATAGTCCCTTTCAGGACGTAGGTCCCTCCCAGGATGATGGTCCCTTTCGGGATGTATGTCCCCCTTACGAGGCGATGGACCCCTTCGGAACGTAGGAGACTGCAATACGTTGTTAATAGAAAGGTGTTGTTAAGACATACCTTGATGTCATGATGGTAGTGGGGTGGAATCTTGTTGGAGAGGTTATCTAAAGCGGGATGTAGCATTTGTAAGATAAATCGGTGACAATTCCTTTTGAAGATGAACCACACCATACTGTTAAGTCTGGTAAATTTATAGGTGTTCAATTATGTGTTCAGGACTCGGGGAACAAGAAAATAGACGATTATGGAGATATGGTTACATTAACACCTTTTGGAGTGAATACCCCTTCCTTTCGGAACATAGGCCCCTTCCGGGGCGATAGTCCCTTTCGGGGCGATCGTCCCTTTCGGGACATAGGCCCCTTCCAGGGCGATAGTCCCATTCGGGATATAGGCTCATTCCGGGGCAATAGTCCCTTTCGGGATATAGGCTTCTTCCGAGGCGATAGTCTCTTTCGGGATATAGGCCCCTTCCGGGGCAATAGTCCCTTTCGGGATATAGGCTTCTTCCGAGGCGATAGTCTCTTTCGGGACATAGGCCCCTTCCGGGGCGATGGTTCTTTTCGGGATGTGGGCACCTTCTTTGGGTGATAGTCCCTTTCAGGACGTAGGTCCCTCCCAGGATGATGGTCCCTTTCGCGATGTGTGCCCCTTACGAGGCGATGGACCCCTTCGGAACGTAGGAGACTGCAATACGTTGTTAATAGAAAGGTGTTGTTAAGACATACCTTGATGTCATGATGGTAGTGGGGTGGAACCTTGTTGGAGAGGTTATCTAAAGCAGGATGTAGCATTTGTAAGATAAAATCGGTGACAATTCCTTTTGAAGATGAACCACACCATACTGTTAAGTCTGGTAAATTTATAGGTGTTTAATTATGTGTGGATTTACGTTAGCACAGTAAACACAGTTATGCCTATCGATTGTTCCATAAGTAGGTGGATTCATCCGACTGAATAATTAAATCTTTAAAGTTTTTATTTGTTTTACACTTGTTCCGATACTTTACGTAACTTCGCCTGTCTGAATTGTCTTCATTTAATGTATGTCTTGGGATGTAAAGCTCCACGAGCTTGTAAAGTCTATTTACACTGTATTTTTAATACCAATTTCACGCAAAACATTGTCTGAGAGATTTCTTCGGGGATTGTGTATAGGTCTGCATTACCAAAGCGGAATTTTCATTAACTTGTTGAGGTTTGTCTTAGTCCAGAACGTCTTCTGTTTACATTTCTCACTGTTCTATCGGCTTCAAATTTGTCACGAATTCTTGTAATTGTTTTACGCGTTGCAAATTCCATTTCCCAACGTTTTTGAACCTCTTTCACATTCTGTCTTCCAGTAGCAGTTCAAAATCCACTCACTTTGGTAAAAAACTGAACTTCGGACATGTTTTTTTTTACGGAATAAATAAACATAAAGGACAACAATTTAATGAAAAACAGATGTTTTCAACTATCAGCTGATTTGGTTTTGAGATTTCTATCGGAGTTCGTTCATTCAATGGTTCAGTTTGTTATATTTTATTGCCGTGAAAAGAATTCCAGTTAATATAATCTTTCCTTTAGGCGGATCCATACGAGCTTAGTAACTCGGTAGAACAAAGTACACACGATGTTTACACACTTTGCTATCTCTCTCCGTGAAAGTACAGGGTCTTCGAAGATTCCTGCTACTTGACGTGATGTTATCAGTTGTTACTTTGTCAAAAATATACGTAATGCGATGGTTAAAAGAAAAAAATGTCAAATGTTACGGTCTCCTACGTCTCGTAAGGGACCATCACTCCCTGAAGAGGCCATCGCCATTAATACTGGGTATGTAATAAGATGAACACAAGGCTGGAAATTGTAATGAATTAATTCTTCACACGTTACTTCGTCCCCTTTCACCGGACATTGTCAGTCATACGGCAAAACAAAGTTAGATTTTTCCTACCTTAATAAATCGTCAATGCAGCGTCTATTAACCAATTTTATGAGACCTATCTCCATAAACACATCAATAAAATGCCTCCTTAATCCCACGCTAACACGAAAACTAAATTGACTTTAATTATTGTCAAGGAATAATATCTCGAAGGCAGTGATCGTAAAATACATACTTGTTTTATTACGCTTCGGACTGCAATTAAGTTTTTTTGTAATTATAATAATGACTAAGTTGATCATTAATGGTTGTAATTTGGACGGTTGCCAAGGCAACGCAGGAGACAGATCGGACGAGTGGGTGAGCTCATTAAAATATGCAAATAATATTAGAAGCACATTGATATACGCTACCGGGTCCGTGAATGCTTTATGAACCCGTTTTAAATTAAAATGCGGATAAAGTATATTGGATGGGTGGGGGGGGGGGAGACTCAATTACCATGTAAAGTTAGTAGGACGATCCGTTGAGAAAGTGAAGTGAAATCTGGAGTGGAATTAAACAATTTTAAGTATTACCTGTAGCAGAACGTCGTAATGTTGGATAAACTGATGGCGGGGGATTCGTTCATGAACATACAAACTAGGATTTGTAGGAGTTTAAAATGGTAATGAGCGGGTCGATATGAACTATGAAATTTGAGTTGATTTTTCTTAATTGTAGCCCCCCGGAGGGGACCAACGTCCTTGAACAAGCTCTCGCTCAAGAAGAGTAACGGTAGTTTCCTCCAAAGCGAGAACTCTTTTGGGGACGGGAGGCTTTTAGACAGAGCTTTTTCTTTTTGATTTAACGGCTTTGAAAAGTAGTTGATGAGCGCCATTGTGGTACTACCCAGCCTCGTCGTACAGCAGATCGCCTAAACGTAATGGCCTCAAGTTGGTTTCTTGGGTCATGCAGGAAATGTTAAGTTATATTGGTAGGTATTAACTCTTCTGCTAAGAGTTACATAACCTTAATTTTAGATTCAGTTTTAAAGTGCTGGAGACTCCTCCTTTTCGGGGTAGGGCTTACTGGATTCGTAAGTACATCAATCAGTCAACTAAAGAGGATATATTCGTATTTAACTTGACCTCAGTGCATACAATTAGACTCAAATACCAGTCAATTTAACGTCTTAGCTCAGAATTAAGGTCTACATTTTAATAAATTTTGACGTTGGTAAGAGTTGTATTTGTGAAAAATTCAATTTTCTGTTTTGGTCTTAACGCAAATCTTAATAGGGACGAACTATGTTCACGTAAGTTTAATCAAAATCGGTGCATTTGTTTGGATTGTAACACATCTTACCGAGAACATATAGAAACTTCGTCATTTTATTCTTGTCTTATTAGAGTAGGCTTTCTAATTTGCATTAAATAATTTATTTGTTGCGATAGCAAATAACGTTAATACAGAAATGACCGCCGGGGGAACTGCAGTACACCCAAAAAGGGGCACCGGGGGAACTGCAGAACCTTGTGTACGCTTGATCCTTTTATTTACCAGATGGCGATACCTGTTTTTGGGGGGGGGCTACTTAACGTCCTTGGCGTTACGGTCAAAATTAGGCATCTTTGGTTTACTTTCGAAGTTTACATTGAGGAATTGTTAACCTGGAGGAGTAAGGACTCTTCTGGTAAGAGTTACATAACCTTAATTTTAGATTTAGTTTTAAAGTGTTGGAGTCTCTCCCTTTCGGGGTAGGGCTTACTGGATTCGTAAGTAGATCAATCAACTAGAGAGGATATATTCGTATTTACTTGACCTCAGTGCATACAATTAGACTCAAATACCAGTCAATTTAACGTCTTAACTCAGAATTAAGGTCTACATTTTAATAAATTTTGACGTTGGTAAGTTAAAAATTCAATTTTGTGTTTTGGCCTTAAAGCAAATCTTAATAGGGACGAACTATGTTCACGTAAGTTTAATCAAAATCGGTGCATTTGTTTGGATTGTAACACATCTTACCGAGAACATATAGACATTCGGAAACTTCGTCATTTTATTCTTGTCTTATTAGAGTACTTTCTCTGGATTCTAACAATCTCGCTCTAGTTACAGCTAATGTCCTGAAAGAGATGAAAGCCCCGAAAGGAGCGCATGTTCCGAAAGAGGCTATTGCCTCGTAAGAGGCCTACGTTCCGAAAGGGACTTTCTTCCCGGAAGGTCTATAATTTGTTACAATGCTCTATAGTTAAAACTACTACGCTGGATTTTACCTAAACATTAGGGCAAAATACTAATTATTGCTGAATTGTAAATATATATAGAGGAACAAAATATGCTCCCATACTTAGTTTGATAAAAATCGGTTTACAGGTTTGGACTGTAACACGTTTATCGATAACATACGGACATATTCCTACATCATTGAAAAAGTTAAATAGAACCACAGACATAGTTTTTAAAAATAAATAAAAATTTTAAAAATAAAAATAATATTTAAACAAAGGGTGAACTTGCTTTGCTTGTGTCTTTTGATTAAGATTTGTACTCGAAATTTAACACACAAGGCATTCATTTTCATTAAAATTTAAACAAAACATGTAGAGTGATTTTGAGAAATCACCTATTTTATATTCAGCACCATGTTGAGTTTTTGGGTTTTTTTACAAATTCACGAACTGGGATTATTGGAGAGGTGGGGATCAATACGTTTTGTCTCGATCTTTAAGGGCAACGTTTGAGTAAAATTGATCAAAATCGTTGAAGCCTTTTTTAAGAAAATATTAATTTTGTGTTTTTATTCTAATCCCTAATTTTGAGTTATAAAATACAAGGAAAAAGACCCGAAATATGGTCAAATGTGCCCACATACAAAATTCGAATAAAATCGATCTACAAATTGGGGGGGGGGGGTTAGAGCATTGCACAGACGGAGATGAGGACGTCCAAACGGTTATATCCGTTCGACTTTGCACTTCGCTGTCACAATTTTTTCCTACGCTATAAAAAAAACCAACGTTCTTCTTTCACCCAACAGCCTACACAAGCTCTGATTGGTATTACCAAGTTATTTCTCGTAATTTACTACCAAAGCCACGGTATAAATTATGTTTATTTATTGTCTGTACATTAAAATGTATTACATAATAATTTATGTATAACGAATGTTGGATGCCACGCCCTTATTAGCAGCGGTCCAGGGTTCTATAATGAGATTGACTTGGCCTGACAGTTGAGTTGGACAAATAAGAAGCTATGTTGGACTATAACGAGATAAATACAAGTAGAGGCTATTGTCCGAGTGCTCATTTAAATATTGGAATTGCAGAAAGCGATCTTGGAAATGAAATGTCGCGGTCAATTAGTTGTCAGTAAGAAAATTGAAAATAAATTAAGTGGAGAGACTGAACTTGCTTCCCTTGTATCATAAACGTGGTTTCGGCGTTCATAAAATTGTTTATGTAATTTGTTATAAAAAGATTGTTTCTCAAAATTATCTGTTGGGATTTCGTTCAAATTTTGGTGAAATGTCAAGATTAACCGCCTAAATCGGTGTACGAGCCGATTTTTTTCAAGCGGGGAAAAAAATACGGTTCAGGGATAAATGACAAAAAACAAAATTTAACCTCGAACGCCGCCATGAAGAATTCAATTTCAATTTAATACGATTTAGTCAATCATATTCAAATTTTGTCCTTATTTAATATTTAGATTTACAAGTGAGAAAGACAATGCAATATTTTTTGTACAGATTATTTTAATAGAAAGAATTCGGGATTAAATTGACGGAACATGTAATGTGTCATATCTTCCTTGCTAAACACTTTGACTATAACACATCCGGTTGCAAAGACAGACGACTGTATTAGTTAGCGAATTTTCCACTAGAGGGTGGTAGGTAACATAGCTTCCCTCAAGGACAAGAAGCTTTTCAACAATTATTAGTTTACACGAAACGCCATTTTTTTTGGTCATCGTTTTCTTTCGCGATCTAAAGGTTTTCTTTTGTTTCGTTTTAGTTGTTTAATTTGTTATTCCTTCCTTGTACATAGTGTGAAACGTTTGTTGGATGATATAGTGTTGTGTTTTTTTCGCGTGTGAGTTGTAAACAAGTTTTAAAAGAGTGTGAAAATTATAGAGTCACTAGGAAAATTAGGTTTAGTTTTGGCATAATGTGTGTTGGCAGTTTCATAGCACGATTCATGATTGGTGGCTGTTTTGTAATAGTGAAAGGTATGTTAAATGGCTGTTGAATTTATTGTAATATATTTATTTCGTTTAAAGTACAGTATTTAGTTTTGTTTGATGATTTAATTTGTAAGTTTATGTAGGCTTAGTTTTTGGGCTAGTGCGCATGTCATGTTGCGTAGTTGGTATTGCGCAGAATATGTGGCCCAATCGTTTTTTTGTAACAATGTAGACATTTAGTTCAAATCGGTTGAGTTAAATTTTGTTATATTGATGGTTATGGATAATTATTTAAATATTAATGAATTGCACCTGCGTTAAATTTAAACGATAATAGATTGCTCACTGTTGTATAATATCTTAACCTTTATTTGTGTGTTTTTTTTTTTTTTAAATTATGTTAATTTTACTTTCTAACTTAATATGGGGAAGTTAAGTTATGGTTCAAAAATTTTTTTTTTTTCCATTTGAGATCCCCTGAGTATAAAAAAAAAAGTTATTTCTGGAATGATGTCTGTCGCCTGTGTGATCTTACAGATAAAACGTGTGGACTGATTTTAATGAAATCTAGTAGGTGGGGATATTCTGGCTATATGTCTAGGGGGATATTTTATTTATTTATTTTTTTTTTAAATTTTTTTCCCTTCATTTTATAACTTAAAATTTATTAGTAACTGCCGTTAAAAGAAAAATAAACACAAAATTACGATTTTTTTCAAAATATACCGTATTTGATCACATATTGGCTCTACTGATATGAAACAAATTTTAGTGAAATGTGAAGATTAACGACCGAGTGTACACTTACTTCCAAGTAAAACAATATTAAAGTTCAAGTATAACTGGTAAACACAAAAAATGTATAAGGGAACTAATTTTGAGCGAAACCTCCTTTATTTAGTAGAAGAGTTCGACATACCAGCAGCATAAATTTTTAGTAAATTATGAATTTTTTTAAAAATATTTATATTTAGGTAAAGATTTTTGTTTTTATCTTGCTTTTGTTTAGCTTGTTTTTGTTAATTTTATCGAATGCAATTTTCCAATTGATTGTGTAAGCCCTATCTTCCATGTTCGGAAGATTATTGAAATTAAAAAAAAATAAAATCAAAAAGGCGGCCAATTTTTAAACAGTTCATATCTCGTGTAATAGTCAACTTATAATACACTAAACTTTCTCGATTTCAGTTCTGCATGTAGTGGTACCACTGATCACTCTCTACCACGATGACAAATAGTGAAGTTTATTGTCAAAAATGTAATTTACAAACAGTTATGTGTGGTAGGGCCAATCCGAGCGAAGCGAGTAGAGGCTACTTCAAATATGTAAAGCTTCTTGTGATACAGTCACGAGCGAAGCGAGTTGACGTCAAGAAAGTATTGGTGTAGATATTTACGAGGTTTAGAAAAACTGTGTAACAATAAAATTGTTTTAAACAAACACCCTAGACTGGATAGACCCCTTGATTTAACAGTACAATTTAATATTTCCTACAAGGCACAAAATGGGCAGTACATTTAGAATATCTGTTTATTACATTTGAGGCTGGGTCAGTAAAACGATGGCACTTGTTTCAGATAGTCTTTCCTTTTCATCCACACAATCTCGTTTTGTGAAAGCAGGTGATTTAATCGTATCGGAATTGAACCGAAGCCATATGCCGAACTTTGTGACGTCATTGTATCGTGTTTTAAAATTATCTCTGTACTCGTTTCAGAATGTTACAATTCAGGAATTGGAGTTTTTTTAAAAAAAAAAGTCTATTGCATTGACAATTAAAAACTATACCAGAGACTGGATGGGAGGGGGTGGGGGGCAGATCCACCGTGGCGATTAAATGTTCATTATATTTACTTTGTTTTGAATTTGTTTTTTTGTTGTATTTTTATTTTTTTAAAAAAAAAACAGTTTTCATTTAGCCAAACAAATTCAGATGTCAGAGAAGATTACTCCTTTGTTGTTGGATATTGACATTCTCCCGCCTAAATGTAGCTTTACAAAACAGCTGTTAATGGGTAACAATCATATGTATAGAGGCATACGAATGTTTTAGTTAAATTAAACAATGCGAAAACTGTCCCATTCTTCAGCGGAAGTTAGTTAGTGGAAATGAACCATGAACGTCGGGGGCAAAATATATAAAACTAGCTTCTCTTCTTGTGCTATTTAAGCACCCTCATTGTATTTTCTATTTAATTAAGGTTATTTATGTTTTTTTTGCCAATTAATAGAGAAACATATTGTTTTACTGGCGATTTGACCACGGGTTTGTCTAGTTAATTTTTCATATTTCTTTAAAATTTTAACGAAATCTGTTGTGTTGGTTTTGAGATTGTCGATTTTTTGTTTTTTTTACTGGAAAGATGCCGATATGTTTTGTTTGCGTTCTTAAAGTCTACACTTAAACAAATTTTTATTAAAATCGTTTGAGCTGTTTTTTGAGAAAATGATAATTTTTGTGTTTCTTCTTATATCAAGTGCCCTATTTTGAGTTATCCAAAAAATTAAACCATGTCCCGAGATTATGGATAAATATGCTCACATACTAAATTTGATTAAAATCTGTCTTAACGTTTGGGCTGCAGAGCACTGCACAGATATTGACACTTTTTTTTTGGGTTCTGTAGACCTCAAAACAAATATATTCGTGAAAATTCGATATCGATTTTTTGACTAATCACATAATTTTATATCACGTTATTTTGTAGAGTAAAAGGTCAGGTTGGAAACAAGGTTTCAGAGTGGAAGTGTAAGTAATGTAACTATATAAATAAATTGTGGGTAAACTCCCCCCTCCCTTCATGTATAGTTTTATTTTTATTTTAGTAGTTTTATAGCCTCTTTTTGGTTGATAAATGCGAATAGTAAGAAAAAACTAATAAATCGCCATTTATCATTTTTCTTCTTGAAAAATGTGTAATTAGTAAATAAAAACAAATTTAATTTTACACTTTTATGTTTAAAAAAAATTAATTTACGTTACAAAGCAGAGAAAATATTATTTTTAAAACTTGAAAATTATGCAAATTTTTTGAAAATGTAATATATTCTAATATTGCAAAATTAATAAAGATTATAACTAATTATTTATTGATTTTTTTTTTAAAATTTGATTAAAAAAAAAAACTAATTATTTATATATTTCTGGAACATTAATTATAAGTTCTGGTTAGGTTAGGTTAGGCTGTAGGATAATAATGGGTTAATAGAATTGGTACATTTTTGTGTGTACAATCCCATTATTTGGGTAATAATTGTTATAATCTAAATGACGATAATGTCCGGACAAATTGTATCAAAACTTTTTTTTGAAAATTTGTTTAAACGTTTTAATATTGAAACTAACTCTTTTTGTTTTGTTATGGGAGATGGAATACCGAGAGTGTTAATGTATCTGTGACACGATATTGTACAACCCTCCAAGAGAGAGTACAACCCCGAAATCTGGCTTCAAGGGACACCACTAATCAATCCAAATGAGATATGTTTTTAGTTACAGTAATACTACATAGTTTATTGTATAGTATCACAACTGCTTACAAAATCCTAAGCTTTGAAATGTCCCGTAATCATTACTGATAGGTTGAACCCGCTAAGTTATGAGTTAGTAGTTGTTTTCGTTTTGAAATTAATTGCTATGTTTCACTTCATCCTTAAACTTAACTTTAAAAGTATATTCACAATATGTAGTCTATGTTACCTGCAAATATTATTCACAACGTTAAATATTCTATTCAATCACGTGACTTACTCAATTGTGGGAAAATTTGGCAAGTCTGCCTAAAATATGGGAGGGGGGAATTAATCCGATGTGGGAAATCCCGTTTGTAGAAAATTATGTTAAAAGTGGGTGTTTCTGTTGTGGGAAATGTAATTGTGTGATAAGAAAAATGTTTGAATGTAGGAAAATTCCCTCGGTTGTGGGAAAATTCCCTTAGGTATGGGAAAATTCGCAAGTCTGCCTAAAATATGGGGGGGGGGAATTAATCCGATGTGAGAAATAACGTTTGTAGAAAATATATTTTTAAAGTGGGTGTTTCTGTTGTGGGAAATGTAATTGTGTGATAAGAAAAATGTTTGAATGTAGGAAAATTCTCTCGGTTGTGAGAAAATTCCCTTAGGTATGGGAAAATTCGCAAGTCTGCCTAAAATATGGGGGGGGGGGGAATTAATCCGATGTGAGAAATAACGTTTGTAGAAAATTATTTTTGAAGTGGGTGTTTCTGTTGTGGGAAATGTAATTGTGTGATAAGAAAAATGTTTGAATATAGGAAAATTCCCTCAGTTGTGGGAAAATTCCCTTAGGTATGGGAAAATTTGCAAGTCTGCCTAAAATATGGGGGGGGGGAATTAATCCAATGTGGGAAATCCCGTTTGTAAAAAATTATTTTAAAAGTGGGTGTTTCTGTTGTGGGAAATGTAATTGTGTGATAAGAAAAATGTTTGAATGTAGGAAAATTCCCTCGGTTGTGGGAAAATTCCCTTGGTTGTGGGATAATTCCCTTAGTTGTGGGAAAATTCCCTCGGCTGTGGGAAAATTCCCTTAGGTATGAGAAAATTCCCTTGGTTGTAGGAATGTTTTTGAATTTGTGTAATTTTATCGGATGCGGTATTTGAAAATTCCCTTGAATATGAAAAAAATCCCTCCGAGGTGGAGATATTCCTTCAGGTTTGGAATATTCCTTCAATTAATAACTAGTTTTGAATAAAGTTAAGACTACATCCGCCGCTCAAAACAGACAGAGCACGTATTGGCTACAAAGATACCGCCCTGGGCTTGTCATTTGATTGAGAAGACACTTGTCCAATAGTTCTATACGTTATAACGTGTAAGCTTTGTATGCAAATTACATGGCTAACTCTGTAGAATTGTATGGACGACATAGAGGTATTTTTTGTATTATCACATTTGACATAGCCAAATCCATTTCAACAAAACCGCTCTAACCAAAGTATAAAACCCGTACATTTATTTTTGTTATTTTATTTATATAGAGATCTAATAATTTATCACCCCCACCCCTAAGTGGGGGGAGGTTTGACCGCATTTATACATTGTTCCATTAGTTACACTCTACCCCTAACCAGAGTTTTTATTTTGCTATTCACTCTCCATAGAAGCGCAGACACCTGAGACTATGAAATCTCCACTGATGGATTCATTGGAGTTATTTGGCACCCATTTTCACTTTACCTACTTTCCCATGTTTATGTGATGGGTCAAAAAATAGTAGAGTTTATTTTCTGATAGTTCCGTTTTGAGATAATCTAAAAAGCGGTTTTTAGAATGTTTTACAGACCAAACGTGTGAACAGATTTTAATCAAATTTTGTATGTGTCTATAGTATATCGGGACTGTTTTGCATAGCTCATAATTTGTAAGTAGCTACCATAAGAAAAAACACAAAATTACAATTTTTCAAAATCGGCTCAAACGATTTTGATTAAATTTTTGGTACTTACGTATTAACGCCACCGCAGCAGAAGTTGCTAATGCGCATGCGCCAATATTTGCTTACTTGCGATATAATTATATATCACGACGGGTTTGGCCAGGTAGCTATATATAATATAAACACCTGGCCAAACCTTATATATATATATATATGTATATATATATATATATATATATATATATATATATATATATATATATATATATATATATATATATATATGTATATATATAAACACCTGGCCAAACCTTTCGTAAGTTTATTGAAGTTAATAATTTGAAATTAGATCATGGATAAACATGTGCTTTAAAAGTGAAGTGCCGCCAATCTACACCTAAAATGTTTGCGACAAATCATAAAATGAAAGTAAATGAATGTCAAAGCTGAAAAAAATGGAATTCTGCCTCCCTTAAACCAGTTTGCTCTTTATTGGCGCATGCGCATTAGCGCAACTTCTGCTGCGGTGGCGTTAATACGTAAGTACCGAATTTTCATTTAAGTGTAGTTTTGAGACTCAAACAAAACTTATTGGTGGCGACAGCGAGAAGCATCTCTCCTAAATGTCTGGTTCTTGTGTTTTAGTATAAAATCCAATATATCGGTTGTACAGATTTTGTTGAATTTTAGTGGAAAATGAAGATTAAACCCGTGGGCAAAATCGCAAATAAATAATTATTACGGTTCTGGAACTGTTGTCAAAACTATAAATAAACCGTCAAAAGCTCGATGGTAATCAAATACGATGTACCCTGCAGACGCCCTGAGAGCCCTTATTAAAATTTGTTTAATGAAAATGGGAGGTACTGATATTTTTTGTTAAAGGGGTAATGAGAAAGTTTCTGCAATGTGTTTATTGTTTCTCTCATCTTGGGTTAATATTCTGACATTTTATTATAAAATGTTATCGAAAATCAGTCAAACCATATCCAGACAACAACAAAGCAAGCGACTCAAGAATTGGTCTGTATTTAATATACAGGATGTCCCGTAAGTAAGCTGCTTAGTTTTCCAAATATCCGTCGTATTTCATATGCTATGTTTTGTAAGAGTACTGAAAATAATTTATTTTCAAAATGGCGGCAGTTTAAAATATTTTAATATTAAATATCTCGAAAACCATTAACTTGGCACGAAATTCACAAATTATAAAAAAAAATAATAAAAAACTGGAAATTAATAATTTTGTGTTAGTACTCTACAACACCCAAGGTTGACCTAACATTTTAAAATCCATTGCTCTGAATTGCATGAAAAATTCAAATTGTGACTTAATTTAACAATTTAATTTCTAAATTAAATTGTTTAGTGGTAAATACTTTGAAACATGTACATAAAATAAAACAAATGTAAATTGTATTTATTAAACAAATTTAAACAAATACAATGAAGTTGTCATTTTCATAAAAAAATAAATTATAATCTTTGTTCAATTACAATTGTTTAAAAAAAATTCGTATAATTTTCAATATTACATACTAGCTTTAAAAAACAATTAATTTATCTGTTTTGTAATGTAAATGTTTTTTTTTTTTTTTTAATATAAAAGTGTAAAATTCAATTGGTTTTTATTTACTAATTACACATTTTTACAAGAATAACAATGGTTAATCTCAAATTGTTAGAATTCCTTACTATTCATATTTATGATAAAAAAAGAGGCTATAAAACATGTAAAATTCAGTTTGTTGGCCGCCATTTTAAATTAGTTGAAGATATGACCAAACTTCAAAATACAAAAAGTGTTCACCTCAATTTGATTTAGTACCACACGAGCTACATTGCTATTTGAAATGTTTTAGATTGTACTTTTCAATTATCCGAATTCCTAAGCGGTTTTTAATGTTAGAAAACTAGTGAAAAAGTGCCCAAATAGCAAGTTTGTAATATCAGGAATGTTTGTCACCATTAACTATTTTAAAATGGCTTCTATTATATTTTTTCTTGCTTAATATCTCGAAACATGTAGAAAAATAAAAAAATGTAAATTGTATAGGCTATATATATTTTATTTTATTTCCCTCCAGAATCAATACAGATACAAAATATAACCACATCTATTACAGCTATTTTATACAATGTGAGAGAGAGAAAGAAAAACAAAAGAATTAACAAATCTACAATAGACATAAAGTGTACATTGACCTGCACCATATTCTTAAATATATACACTTACGCCCAATCATACTTAACCACCTGTACATAAAACTAATATACATAGCTTATAACTATAAAATTTGCTTATCAAACTAAAAGTATAAAAAAACATTTACTTTATAGAATGTATAAAATAGTTCAAAGAAAACCCCGCATTACTCTGGAAGAGAAAAAAAAAGCAAAGAAAAACACCCGGCTCCCCTAAAGGTATAGCCCGCTTTGGGGATAGCCACTTGCGAAATAAAATATGACAGCAGTAAGACAAAATTAACCTAACGATATATTGCTCCTAAAATAAAAATTATAATTTGCAAATAGTTTTCTTTGCCTTATCAAACAAATTAATGACAATGCTTCACTGTCTTTGCAATTTGTTTAATAAATACAATTTTTATTTTTTATTTTTGCTATAAACTGATCCACGAAGCATTTCGTAAAGTTTACGGGAGTAACATTGAAGCTAACTATAAGTAAAAATATTTATATATTTTGTTATAAAATGACACCAAAACAAGCTCTGTAAAGTAGTTTGAATAAATGTAGGGCCTATATGAATTTACAAAATTTTGAAAAACTAGATTTTTATATTTGAAACTTATAAATACAATCTGTTCATTTTGTTTTAAATAAGCCAAAAAGTGTCTAAATTATGCGTATTGAAATAAATTTTGGATTTGGGTTGTACAGATTTGCACTCTTTCTTACTCACCCATCCTTCTAACCAAATAAAAACTAAACAAAATTAATATTTACGAAAAATGTCTATTCGGTAGTTGTCAATAAAAAAGTCAAAATGAACCATGGAGTCGTTTTTGAAAAAAATAGGCGCATAAACTGGTTTTTTTGTGCTATAAATATATCCTTAACGTAAATCGAGTTTTTAATGACAACGGTGAAGGTTAATTTTTCTTTTTAGCCGTTTATCCCTGAATGTTCTTTTACTTGCAATTATAGTGCAGAATTGAGTCATTCTAAATGTATCATTTCACTAAAATTTGAACGAAATCGGTAGAGCCCCCGATATATCGACAAAAAATGATTTCATACTAAATTTGATTAAAATCTGTCCTTACGTTTGGCCTGTAGAGCACGGAAAATACGTCAAGTAGACAGGTCATTCTAAAAAAACACTTTTTGATTTCAGGGAACCTCAAAACGCTAACTCAACAGCTTTATTTTTGACACATAACATAATATTGTCCATACTGCGTATATCTGCTGAAAAAGTAAAAATTATTTCAAGTGTTTGTCTATTATATTTAGGCTTTTCAATTTTGATAAGCATATTTTAAGTCACATTTAAATAAAATATTAAATTATCTTAAGGTCCGTCTTGTGACTTCATTTTGGTTACTTCTTACTAGTTTCGAGGTCGTAACCCCCTCATCAGATAATATCAGTGTCAGACGATCTCATATTAATGAGTTTTTGTGTCGAATGTGTTTTTTTATATATGTGACGAGTTCTTCAAAGTGGACTAAGATATTATCTGATGATGGGGTTACGACGTCGAAACTAGTAAGAAGTAAACAAAATGAAGCCACGAGACGGACTTTAAGGTAATTTAATATTTTATTTTTCAATTTTGTGAAACCAATACCAGAGAATTACAATTGATAAGATCATTGAACATTTCATTCGGACTGTTACAATAACGTTTTTTATATAAAATAAAAAATAGCTTTAAAAAAAGCTACGGAAATAATTTCTAACCCGCGTTCTAAAACATTGGAGCCGCGTCAACAAAAACGTACAATTCATACAATACAAGCTTACTGAAAGACCACGCGACACAGTGTAGCCTATGTATGGACAGACAAAAGTTGGGAGGAGAGTTAGGCCATCACTCCCGATTAATTGTGTATTATATTAACTCTGTTTTGTACAAAAGTTTTGTTTTTCATTTCGTCGCAACAATAGTAGATGGCAGCACTGTGTGTGGTCATGTGTTATAATAGAGTTTTACCATACATTAAAAAAAATAAAATAATATACTAGGGGATGTTCTTGTATGCTTCGCTTACCCAACATTTGTTTTAATTTTATTCTGTATTTGGTTTTGATTTAAACGAGCGGAACAATCGGCCTACGACCTCGTTGACCTTGTTCAGCTCCTTTGGTAGCTCTTAGTATTCTGTGGTTAAAGGATGATTTTATTTTGTGACGCTGTACAAACAATTTGAGGGAGGTTAATTAGAACCTAGACAGAATTAGGTAAGTTGAGGTTTTGGTTCTCTAACTGGGAATGATTGGTGAGATGCCATTTTGGGTTCCTAAGTCTACGTTGTGAATGTAAAACCATCCAGAGTCTAGCCGATCATCATTACCTACTAGATTTGAGACTCATTAGGGAAATCTCGTTACAACCAATACCGAGCACTATGAGTATACTATTTCTTAAATTACAATCTTGTTGAGCACTGTGGTGAAATTCACAATAATAATTCGAATTTGCCCCTAACCACAATCACTAGAAACTTAACAATAACTTGACAAAGGGCCAGCCCAAGCCTCTACCTTACTGGTCAACTGATCTGTGGAGTGGGAGGGATTTTAGCTTGCACTCAGGTTATCATAGTTTTAGGTTTAATTTTATTTCATTAGTTGACATGTAAGGTTAGATTTAGTTTATAAGCAAGACCCTCCGATGATGATAACTATGTTATCGAAATGTACATCAGGGCATTAAAGTGGAAATAATTAATAAAGAACAATTAACCAGTATAATTGTGCTTTATTAAGTTTCTAGTGATTGTGGTTAGGGGCAAATTCGAATTGTTATTATTTCTTAAATATTGGTAAAATAACTTGATATGAGCTGTGAGATATTGGGTGTTAATAAGTCTTGACTATAAGATAGTAATTATTGTAGTGGTAATGTGAGGGGGGGGGGGGTAATGTACTGCGATCTTTAGAGATCTATTATGCCCCCCCTTCTACTTCTAAGGCAAGGAACTGTCGACAATATAAGCCCCTATAGCTCCACACTTTTAGGAAATACAGCACATGAAGGAGGTAGTTCTTCTACATGAATCTGTCACCCTTTCAGATTTCTAAATCTTTTGTTAATTACTGCACCAGGTTTGACTAATAGATTATGTAGGGGCTCCTCCCCCTCTCTTGACAGAATCTACAGGTCCCATAATTTTCTATTCAGATCTATCTAAGGTGTTTCCCAAGCATGTAATTTAACCAATAGAAAGCCTGTCAGTGTTTTCAGTGGGTTCATCTTCTGCTGTTACAATTCCTCAGTTTTTTGCCCTGTCTTAATCTTTTCCCGTAGGTGGGTATTTACGGTCTGTTCTGAAGTCTTTCTGGCCAGTCTTCCCATCTTTGTTGGGTCTACCTTCTGCTGTTACAATTCCTCAGTTTTTTGCCCTGTCTTAATCTTTTCCCGTAGGTGGGTTTTTACGATCTGTTCTGAAGTCTTTCTGGACAGTCTTCCCATCTTTGTTGGGTCTACCTTCTGCTGTTACAATTCCTCAGTTTTTACCCTGTCTTAATCCACCCTAATAGGTGGGTTTTTACGATCTGTTCTGAAGCCTTTCTGGACAGTCTTCCCATCTTTGTTGGGTCTACCTTCTGCTGTTACAATTCCTCAGTTTTTACCCTGTCTTAATCCACCCTAATAGGTGGGTTTTTACGATCTGTTCTGAAGCCTTTCTGGACAGCCTTCCCATCTTTGTTGGGTCTACCTTCTGCTGTTACAATTCCTCAGTTTTTGCCCTGTCTTAATCAACCCTAATAGGTGGGTTTTTACGATCTGTTCTGAAGTCTTTCTGGCCTTTCTTCCCATCTTAGTTGGGTCTACCTTCTGCTGTTACAGTTCCTTAGTTTTTTGCCCTGTCTTAATCCACCCTAATAGGTGGGTTTTTACGATCTGTTCTGAAGTCTTTCTGGCCTTTCTTCCCATCTTTGTTGGGTCTACCTTCTGCTGTTACAATTCCTTAGTTTTTTGCCCTGTCTTAATCCACCCTAATAGGTGGGTTTTTACGATCTGTTCTGAAGTCTTTCTGGCCTTTCTTCCCATCTTTGTTGGGTCTACCTTCTGCTGTTACAATTCCTTAGTTTTTTGCCCTGTCTTAATCCACCCTAATAGGTGGGTTTTTACGATCTGTTCTGAAGTCTTTCTGGCCTGCATCCCCATCTTTGTTGGGTCTACCTTCTGCTGTTACAATTCCTCAGTTTTTTGCCCTGTCTTAATCTTTTCCCGTAGGTGGGTTTTTACGATCTGTTCTGAAGCCTTTCTGGACAGTCTTCCCATCTTTGTTGGGTCTACCTTCTGCTGTTACAATTCCTCAGTTTTTTGCCCTGTCTTAATCTTTTCCCGTAGGTGGGTTTTTACGATCTGTTCTGAAGCCTTTCTGGACAGTCTTCCCATCTTTGTTGGGTCTACCTTCTGCTGTTACAATTCCTCAGTTTTTTGCGCTGTCTTAATCTTTTCCCGTAGGTGGGTTTTTACGATCTGTTCTGAAGCCTTTCTGGACAGTCTTCCCATCTTTGTTGGGTCTACCTTCTGCTGTTACAATTCCTCAGTTTTTTGCCCTGTCTTAATCTTTTCCCGTAGGTGGGTTTTTACGATCTGTTCTGAAGCCTTTCTGGCCAGTCTTCCCATCTTTGTTGGGTCTACCTTCTGCTGTTACAATTCCTCAGTTTTTTGCCCTGTCTTAATCCTTTCCCCATAGGTGGGTTTTTACGATCTGTTCTGAAGTCTTTCTGGACTGCCTTCCCATATTTGTTTGGTGCTTCTCCTGTCCGGGAGTATGATCCCTCCTGCGTGGCCTGTTTGATTTTTCTCTAATACTTTATTATCTGCGCGTTGTCGATGTAATCTCGACAAAGCAAATGATTCGCCAGGGTGATAGTCATCTCCGTTCATTTCCAGTGACGTCATAAACAAACTTAGCCTAATACCGCCCAAGTAAATGTCACATTCGTGAGATCCGGTTAAAATATAATCACCGACACGAGCGTAGCGAGTGGAAGCTCCTTGACATATGTAGAGCTTCGAGGTCCGTTACTGTTACACACACATCAAGAATGTAGTGATCGGAAAACCAGGTGTAACAACTGTTTCAAACAAAATTACCCTCTTGTTCTAACAATACAATTTAACATTTCCTACAATGATCAAGAGGCCAACTTTTGAGCATAACTTTTCGAGGATCTGCTGGTATTACCATTGTATGATGGGGCTGGGCAAGTACCATGATGGCGCCAATCAATTTGTTTATTTATTTTTCTTTCACGTATAAATGGATTTTATCAATATGTATATATGAGAGAAAGTGCAATGTTTTTGCAATATTTATTTTGCTTTCTTCAGTAACCTACGATATCAACACTATTTAACATGTGTACGTTATTGAATTAAAATACAAAGTGAAACTATGCTGGTTCTTGACTATTACCTTACCCTTCCTTCAATACTGACAACCTGGAAACAATAAATTAATTTTGAAATGCATAGCATCTCATTATCGAAGACGGGTACTCATTGTCCGCTACGTTGGCTGCTCTGGAATAGGACGCTATACTTTATATTGTCAGTACGCCCTAATTACGGAGACCACACACACGCACACGCACACACACACATGCTTTATGAGGACATTTTAAATCATAGTCAACAGTAGCCGCATAACACTTATATTGTTATTTAGAGTTGTGACGACCTTGAAGCTGATTACTTGTTATAAAGCTCACTCATAACAGTTAGTTTTTTTTTTTTTTTCAAATGTAAGAAGTAAGGACATTTTACGATGGAATATTAAGGTTTTTTTTTTTTTGATTGATTGTGTAGTCAGCTTGTTTAGGTTCAACAATGGCGGCCTTTTTAGGACAATTATTTTATATTTAAATTTATCTATTAAATTTAAAAAAATAATTAATTTTCATAGTTTCTTATTTTTAATTTTAGTGTTCTAAATCATTATAATTTTATTTCTATCATTAAATTTTTTTTTTTAAATTTTAACAGTCCTTTAACGAACCAAAATTAATATAACGCCAAGTTGTGTCTTGTCATGTGACCTATGACCTGTCATTGTTTACTTCTGTGCTTATTCGAGTTATACAATACGTTGACAAGTTATAGAGAAATAACTATTTAAAATGGCCGCCGTTTTGACATTTTCAATTGGCATTTGCTTAGATTCCGTCGTCTGTCCGCAACAATTTTATTTGAACAAAGGTTAGGTTAGGTTCGGATAGTATTGTTTAGGTTAATAAAAATAATTTACAGAAACTAAATTCACGAAAAAGCTGTTAAATACATTTTTATTACAGTAATTACTGCAAGATCTAAAATAAATGTAGTTTTTTGTGTGTTTTTCATTAGTATTCAGTGAATAAAAATGTATTTAACATTTTTTTATTTTTTATTAATATACTTCCATACATTTTTGTTAATAATTGCAAAATAAAAATCTGCAAATGTTTATCTAATTTAGTTTGTTACAAGTTGAATAACAGACGAGTTATAGAGTGTATCTTCTAGCTGTAACATATCAATTCAACTTGTCAAGTTGGAAACTTAACCTAACCTAACCTAACCTAACCTAACCTAACCTAAGCTTCGTGTACTGATTAAGTCAACTATTGTATCTTCTAGCTGTAACATATCAATTCAACTTATCAAGTTGGAAACCTAACCTAACCTAACCTAACCTAACCTAACCTAACCTATCCTAACCTAACCTAACCTAACCTAAACTTCGTGTACTGATTAAGTCAACTATTGTATCTTCTAGCTGTAACATATCAATTCAACTTGTCAAGTTGGAAACCTAACCTAACCTAACCTAACCTAACCTAACCTAACCTAACCTAACCTAACCTAACCTAACCTAACCTAACCTAAACTTCGTGTACTGATTAAGTCAACTATTGTATCTTCTAGCTGTAACATATCAATTCAACTTGTCAAGTTGGAAACCTAACCTAACCTAACCTAACCTAACCTAACCTAACCTAACCTAACTTAACTTAACCTAACCTAAACTTCGTGTACTGATTAAGTCAACTATTGTATCTTCTAGCTGTAACATATCAATTCAACTTGTCAAGTAGGAAACCTAACCTAACCTAACCTAACCTAACCTAACCTATCCTAACCTAACCTAACCTAACCTAACCTAACCTAAACTTCGTGTACTGATTAAGTCAACTATTGTATCTTCTAGCTGTAACATATCAATTCAACTTGTCAAGTTGGAAACCTAACCTAACCTAACCTAACCTAACCTAACCTAACCTAACCTATCCTAACCTAAACTAACCTAACCTAACCTAAACTTCGTGGACTGATTAAGTCAACTATTGTATCTTCTAGCTGTAACATATCAATTCAACTTGTCAAGTTGGAAACCTAACCTAACCTAACCTAAACTTCGTGTACTAATTAAGTCAACTATTGTATCTTCTAGCTGTAACATATCAATTCAACTTGTCAAGTTGGAAACCTAACCTAACCTAACCTAACCTAACCTAACCTAAACTTCGTGTACTGATTAAGTCAACTATTGTATCTTCTAGCTGTAAAATATCAATTCAACTTGTCAAGTTGGAAACCTAACCTAACCTAACCTAACCTAGCCTAACCTAACCTAAACTTCGTGGACTGATTAAGTCAACTATTGTATCTTCTAGCTGTAACATATCAATTCAACTTGTCAAGTAGGAAAGTTGATGGGGCAAGTTCAACGTGTATTTACAGTCAAATCAACTGTAACTGAAGTTCACAGACAGACAAACAGACCTACTGCAAATCCAGTAGAGTACAAAGCTTACAGAAGCCTAGAGGTACATATGACGGACATTACGTCATGCATTGCCCATTCTCCCAGGGCAGTGAGTTGGACAAAGTAAATAGTGTAGATTTGAAAAAAAATTAACTGTTGTGGAAATAAAACTAAACGGATGTTAAACAAAGACACAAAAACAAAACATGTTGGAAAATCAAAAACCTTTTAAAGACTTTCTCTTATTACAAGTTGTAACTGTTAAAAAAAATTTGCGGATAAAATTGATTATATAGAGAAAAAATAAACTTGCTTTCAAAAATATTGTAAGTGAACCGAAAGCATTTAGTCAGTTATTGTTAATTTACCAGTTTCTCAGTAAGTTAGTCACTTGGTTCGCCAGTCAGTTGGCACTCAGTCAGTTTGTTAGTTACTCAATCACAACAGTCAGTCACTAAGCCAATGTCTGTTTGCGTGAGTCAGCCAGTATCTCAGTAAATTAGAGTGGGACTAGGTCAATCATTAACTCATTCAGTCTTTCAGTCAGCCACTCGGTAAAGGTTAAGTGATTGAGCCAGACAGTCAGTCACTTGGCCAATCTGTTAGTTACTCAATCACAACAGTCAGTAACTCAGCCATTGTCTGTTTGCGTGAGTCAAACAGCCATTTAGTCAGCCAGTATCTCAGTAAATTAGTTAGGCACTCAACCGATCTATCATTCATTCAGTCTTTCAATACATCAGTCAGTCAGTCAGTCAGTCAGTCAGTCAGTCAGTCAGTCAGTCAGTCAGTCATTCAGTCAGCCACTCAGTAAATCGTTCAGTGATTGAGTGAGACAGTCAGTTATAGTCACTCGGACCACTTAGTCGGTCACTCAGTCGATGTCATTCAGTCAATCAGTCCATCAGTCCATCAGTTGGCCACTCAGTCGGCCTCTAAGTCAGTCATTTAGTCTCAGTTAGTCACTCATTCAACTAGTTAGTTAGCTTCTCTTTCACTCAATTTGTCAGTCACTCACTCAATCAATTTTTCAATCAGCAACTCAATCCAACAGTCTGTTATTTAGCCCATTATTCAATCACTTAGTTATTCAGCTACTCAGTTAATCAATCAATCAATCAATCAGTCCAGTTAGTCGTTTAGTTAACCTCTAAGTCAGTAACTCAGTCTCAGTTAGTCTCTCATTCAACCAGTTAGTTAGTCAATCGGTCACTCAGTTTGTCAGCCACTCAATAAATTTTTCAATCAGCAACTCATTCCAATAATCTGTAATTCAGCTCATCAGCCAATCATTCAATCGGCCACTCAGTTCATCAGTCAGTCAACCAGTTAATCAGCGAGGCAATCAATTAGTCACTCAGTCAGCCACTCATTCAATCAATTAATCTATCAGTTTTCACTCAGTAGGTCTCTAAGTCAGTCACTCAGTCTTAGTTAGTTAGTCACTCACTCACTCGGTCTCTCAATTTATCAGTTACCCACTCAATCAAATAGTTATTCAGCAACTTAATCCAACAGTCTGTCTTTCAGCCCATTAACCAATCATTCAGCCAGACATTTAGTCAGTCAGTCACTCAGTCCCATCAGTCAGTTAATTAGTTAATTAGTGAGTCATTCTGTATGGGGATGTTTTTTATACAGGTTAACAAAACAACAAACAAAACGAATTCACACAAAGGGTACATTCAAAATAACACACGACAAAAGCTACAGAAACAATCTCCTGAAATTCATACTATATATATATATTACAATAATTATGAACTACTGTATACTGGGTGTGGGGGGGGGGTGCGATTAATTGCGTATTGTATTTACTGTGTGTTCAGAGGTTTTTGTGTTCTTTACAAAACGATTTTGTCTTGTCTAAACAAACCAAATGGCAGTAGTGCGGGTATTTGTTTTGTCCGGTAGAGAGTGCTGGAATAGCAATTCTATTCTTATAGTTGCACTGCAAATATGCCCGACATGAAAAAGATTTATAAAGGGATGACGATTTTAATGAATGTCAATATGATAGTCATCTACTAGAGATTTGAGACAGACTTTCATTTCATTTAAAGCCAACATTTTTTTCCTGATGGTGCGGAAAATTTACCTACTGTGTGAAAAAAAATGTTTATTGAAAATTTTCTGGGAAGTATAAAAAATTCCTTCCAACATGGGAAAGATTCCCTATATTATGGATTGATTAGATATTCAATATAAGGATATAGAAAATATAATTAATATGAAATAGTTAGGCTAATTTGATCCTTTCATTTTGTGTTTTATGAGATCATGTACTGAGAGGAGAAAGAGATAGAAAAAAGGACTAGGGAGCTACAGAAAAGAGGAAAAGAAGAATCAGAGAGAGAAGGTGAGATCGTCAGAAAGAAAGGAAATTGAGGGAGAGACGGGGTTAGTATAGGAGGAAGAGAAGGCGGGAGCGGCTGAAAGAAAAGTCCTGAAAAATAAAGAAAAGAAAGGAATGTCAATAAGGAGAGCGAATTGTGAGTATGGAGCGTGGATAATCGAAAGAAGGAGAATAAAGCGTGGATATGGGAGAGAAGGAGAATCGAGAGCGAGTAAGGAAGAGGAGAGTGTACTGTGAGTAGAGGAGAGAAAGATAATGGAGAGTGAGTAAAGGAATTAAGGAGAGTGGAGTGTGTGTAGGGGAAAGAAGGAGAATGGAGGGCGAATAAGGGAGGGAAGAAGAGTGGATGGTAAGGGGGAAAGTGGAGTGGAGGATGAGTAAAGAGAGAAGGAGAATGGAGGGAGGATAAGGGAGAAAAAGAGAATGGATGGTAGATAAGGGATAGAAGGAGGTGAGAGGGGAGAGAAGGAGGTTAGAGGGGGAAGAAGGAAAATGGGATTGGATAAGAGAAAGAAGGAGAGTGGACTGTAAGTAAAGGAGAGAAGAAGATAAGAGGGTGAGTAAGGGAATTAACTAAAGTGGAGTGTGTGTAAGGGAAAGAAGAAGAATGGAGGGTGATTAAGGAGAGCAGAAGAATGGAGGGTGAATAATGGATAGAAAGATAGCGAGCAAAGGAGAAAAGGAGGTGATTGCGGGGGAGAAAGATGGATCGAGCGACAGGAGGAAAAAAAGGAGAAGAGATAGAGATAGAGACAGCGATAGAAAGAAAAATGAAGATTGGTTAAGAGAGATAAAGGAACAATAAAAACGAAAGAAAACGAACGATAGAAAGAAGAAGAGAGCTACAGGATGGAAAGTAAAGGGTGTTGAAATAAGGGAGAGAAAGAAAGAGAGACTGACAGAAAGAAAAAAGGAAGACAGACACAGAAGAAAATAGCGACAGAAGAAAGAGAGAGAAAGAGAGTGAGAAGAGAGCGACAGAAAGGAGGAAAAGACAGAAAAGACAAAAAAAGAGAAGTAGAGAACGACTTAAAGGGAAGAGAATGGAACAAAGACAGAAAGGAAATAGTAGAGGGTGAGAAAGGGTAAGAGAGGGACAGAAAGGAAGAGGGAGAAATTAAGAAAAAGAGACAAGGAAAGAGCGACAGAAATAATACAGGATGGGGGAAAGAGAAATAAGAAGAATAAGGTAGGGTGAAACATAAAAAGAGTCATAATATTGAGTGAAAAACGTCAATAGGAGGAGGGACAGATAGAGAGGAAAAAAATGAGAGAGAACAAAGGAGATTATAAAAGTAGGAAGAAATGGAGGAAGAGAAAGGAGGCAGAAAAAGATATGTAGAGGAAGAGGAAAGACAGTTCGAGTGACAGGGAGAATGGATAAGTGAATGCAAAAATGAGTTAAAGGAGAGGAAAATAAAGAGGGAGAAAAATAATCCAGTGAAATAGAAAGGAAAAAATAATCTAGACACAATCTATTGATAAAGGAGAAAAAGTGAAAGAACATAAAGTAACTGTGAAGAACTGCTAAATGTAACAAGTGATGGGCAATGTCAATAAATCATTTAATGTCAACAAATTATGATTTGAGTTAATTGTAATCATATTTTGTAATGAATGTACTTGTATACAATCAACAGAATTTACATATGCGACAATGATCCTTCATTTGATGCACAAAGTCGACTAAAACACGGGCTATTTTATTGCTTAGATTTGGTTTTATAGATATTTTAAAGTTACACAAAAGATTTTCCCAAGTTGGAGTTGAACCTAATTTGATTTTAACAATTAATACTATTTGAAAATATTACATTTTTTCCCGAGATAACCTGAGCTAAAAACAAGTGTTTTTATGTCTTTTGTATATGCAGTGATCTACAGACTAAATGGAAGGACCGATTTGTATCAAATTTGGTTGTGGATTTACTGGTGAGCAGAATCAAAAAACTAGGAACAATATTGCACACACTACCAAATAAAATACTCACTTAACTACAAATATAGAATCGCGAAATACACAACCGATTTTAACAGATTTTCCAATGAGACTACTCCACTGGGGATAACCTGACTGTATATACTGTCGTACTGTTTGCTTTCTAGTGAGTAATGTCTTTTCAATTCTTCTACTCACATTTAGATGTATGAATCACTAATGTGGACTATGATTAATACAACAGTTTAACTAATGAGGTTGAAGACAGCAGTATTAGAAGACAAGTAAAGGCCAGCGATATAGGTTGTTGTTTGGTATCATTTTTCTTAAATTTTTTTTTCTTTAACGGTAAAAAAAAAAAAAGAAGATTTTGTAATAAGCTGAATCACGCTGGCCACCAAGGGTCAGGGAAACTTCACGTGTGTTTGAGTTCGTAATTTGGCGGTGTATCCGCCATTTTGTTTTTACAAAAAGCACAACTTTGGAAATAGAATAGATATCGAGTTCAGATTTTGTATATGCATTTGTTATATTAGGTTTTTCAAGTTTACAAAAAAGACTTTATTCAATATATTTTTAAAATGGCGGCTGTTTAAAATATACAACTTCCAATATCTCAAAAATATTTTCCTATTATAACTACAAACAAAATGGTTGTTCTTTTATTGTGTTTTGTTTTTGTTACCTTTTGACTTACAGAAAAAAGAAAAATCAATTTCGTGAGGACCTCTTATAAAAGTTAACGGTTTTTGAGATATTTTAAACGATCACAATTTTCAAAATTTACAAAATAAAGTCATTGTTTTGTGATTCACTTGTAAACCGTAACTTTAACAAAATGTCAACGTTATTATTATTTTTTTGTAAAAGAAGAAAATGTGGGATGGATAGAAAACTGAGCATTTCCGGACCTATATTAATATTCACTTTTTTCCAAATATTGAAGTGTTAAAATATTTTGAACATTAGATACAGAAAGTATTTTTCGAAAAAAATAAGCCTTAAAAAAAAAAAAGTCAAAAATCGATCTGAATTTAATTTTTAATTGAATTTTTGTAAAGATAAGAAGGGAACATTTTAAAGATGAACTTTTGTAAAATTTATTTTTTGTTTAGTTGGAAAATTGATAAAAATACAAAGTATTTACAGTAAAGATTGCACAAAATGTCCCACTTACTCCTCTCAAAAACTAATCCTCATTGAAAGTCAAGTCGGTTAGTTTGTCAATTGAAATGTGAAAACTAAATTTGGAGGGTTTCTTTGTAAAATATGAATATATTTAAATAAGGGTTTAAACTTGCTACTCTTGTACCGTAAACACGTACTTTGTAAAAGAGTATTTTATTTAAATCAAACTTCTAATGACAAATTTTAATGTTTTTTTATTTTATTAATTTATTGATTTTAACGCTTATACATTATTTTACCAAGCTAGTATTATTGATTAAATAATTATTTCAAGTGAAAAATATACGACCTAGACCGGGAATCGAACCCAGGACCTTTGGCGCGTAAAGCCAAAGGTCCTGGGTTCGATTCCCGGTCTAGGTCGTATATTTTTCACTTGAAATAAGTTTTTTTATTGTTTTTCCCCAATTATTTTTAACCGTAAATATTGTTTTACTTGTGACTTTACGGTTCATTAATCTTTCCCTTTTTAATAAAATTTGAACGCAATTGGTAGAACAGATTTTGAGAAATTACGTATTTTGAGTTACCTGCCATGACACTGTTAAAAACTCCATTTTTCAAAATCTGCTGAACCGATTTATTTCAAATTTTTTTAAATAATTGTGACTAATGACTCGAACCCGTGTGTAAAATCGTAATTAAAACATATATATATTATAGTTCTGGAATAATTGGCAAAAACAAAAATGGACTTTGACCGCCATCATTAAAAGCTCGACTCTGAATCACCCTGTACTTATATATATCCTGTATAATATAGGTGAACATTTCATGGTAATAGCAATTTATAAATTACAAATTGTGCAAAAAGAGAAAAAAAGAGCAATTGGAAAATCTTTGAAATACGAGAATGTTTACTAACGAACATGATGGGATTGCTGAAAA